>NIPM01000363.1:246040-322374 GCA_002738285.1 Holacanthella duospinosa | reverse complement strand
AAAATTTTTTTTTTTTTTTTTTTTTTTTTTGAAAATTGAACCTCTTCTCGACGTTCTTCTAAGACGCGTTGTATTTCATTTTCTCGAACAGTAACTAATTTCTCATAAATTGCTCTCCCCCAAATGTAAGTTCTGTAAGGATTTGTAGTCATTTCGGCAACGTCGTAGAAAATACCAAATACTTCTGCAAACATTCCACGGAGTGACGCTTGCGTTCCTGTAATTATTCGATCTTTGGCGGGAACACCTCTAAAAACTCGTAGTTTAATTAATTTTTGAGTATATTCGTTTAGTTCTGAAAGTAAATTCTCAGCTTCGTCGGATTTGAGATTCTTTGAAAAATAATCTTGTTCTGTAGGTGGTTTGAGGAGTTCATTGTACAATTTCTAGCAAAAAACAAAATAAATAAATAAAAAACTAATATTTTTTTATAATAGTTATGAATAATTCGATTTATTCCGCATGCGCATTACGGTAATATTTCTCTGGCAGATATCAGGGTTTCCTACAATACGTTCTTTGGTGACGAGAAGTTGGACAAGATTTTGAGTAATAGCTAATGCTTTGTCACATGTCACCGGATGATAGTAGAGGTCAGGATTATGTATCTTGAATAAGTGTTCACTGGTAACCCGTCTAGAAAAAATGCACAAAAATTTTTTTTTTTTTTTTTTTTTGAATAATTTTTTGGAAAATACTTAAAAAAAAAGTTATTTTTTTATAAATTTTCATTTATTTACCCATAACGTACAGTTGATTTTTGTTTCTCATTGAGATGAATGACATGGTCCATAATGGCAGTAAGTGCCTGAGTTCCTTGTTTTGTATACATTTTGTCATAAAGGAGTTTGTTCACATCGCTTGTTTCTACGCATGTCTCATGATCTTGTATAACCTTAGATTCACAGTTCTTCGCTATTTCTGGGTTCATACAGATACCTTTGAGACGAAGAGCATAAGCTGTCGCTGTAAGTTGTGGATGAGTCATGAGATAAATTGTTTCAGTAAAAAATCCTGGTGTATGAGGATGAAACATAATTTCGAATTTGACCTTTTGACCCGGTAGAATTATAGAGGGTAACTCAGAAAATTGAAATTCAAAACATGGTGGTTTGATGAATTCAATTCGTTGAGATTTGATTAGTTTCTATGAATTAATGAAAACGAGTTAGTTTTTTTTTACAGAAGTCTTGCCGCGCTTTTAAAGAAAATAGGTGAGAAAATAACTTAAAAAAATATATATANAATTCAATTCGTTGAGATTTGATTAGTTTCTATGAATTAATGAAAACGAGTTAGTTTTTTTTTACAGAAGTCTTGGCGCGCTTTTAAAGAAAATAGGTGAGAAAATAACTTTAAAAAAATATATTTTTTAAATTTACGGGTTCTTTTTTAGTTGAAGGCGGTCCATATCCACATGTTTTCATTTTATTTGAATACCCTTCACCACCATCTTCATTAGGAATACATGTATCCGAAAGATGTCCTTGATAGAATCTTTCAATATAACTGGGCATCGATTTCATCGAATGTGAAGATGAAGATATGCGCGGTTGCAGAAAAATTTGTTCATAATCTTCAGGTTGTAGAAGATTTTCTCCTTGAAATTCTTTTGGTTGGTCTTCTTCTTCTTCTATCACTTGTCTGTGTGGAATTGGACGATGGCGATGTAGATGAGTGTCATTCATTACATTAGTTGAGTTGTGCGCATTTGAGATTTTTTTTACATCTAATGGCCATTTTGTTTTTGGATCCATAAAAGAGCGTTTACCAAAGCGATGAGAGGATTTTGATTTGATTGGTTGAATAAGTTTAGGAGAACATATACAAACATCAGTACAGGCGCATGCGTCTTCAGGATTCATGAACTTGATTGATGCGGCGTGTTGACTTCGATTCGGTGGTGTTATACAGAGACAACAAGGTCCACAAGTACAAGAATATTCTGGTGGTGGGTCACAGATACAAATCCCTTCACAGAAACATTCCTGAAGTATCATATGCGCTGTACGTTTGAGCAATTCATTAATTGCACAGTTTATATCGGGTGGTGTAACACATGTACATTCTCCGATACATGAGCAGAAATACTCGAGAGATGGCGGTGTGACACATGTACATGGTTCGGTACATATACATGAAATTTTTTGATTTGGTGGTGTGTCACATGTACATGGTCCGATACATGTGCAAGAATTATTTTTAGATGGTGGAGTGTCACATGTACATGGTCCAACACATGTGCATGAATACTGTTCAATTATTGTTGTTGGACTACATTCACAGATGACGCCACATGTACATGAAGTTTTTGAATCATTCCGCCCACTTGGGGGAGGAGTTGAAGGATAGCTTGAACCACGTGCAAAGGCTTCATCATCTTCTGGCAAACAGTCACATGAGCAAACTCCTGACCATCTGCATGGTTCAGGGTTGTCTTCCTGCGCAGGCGGAAACCTTGAAAAAATATATATTTTTGTTTTACAACGAAAGTATTATTATTATTACTACTGAAGTTCATCAATTTGTTTTTATGTTAACTAGAGGTGTTGCGGATATCCGGCAACCGAATATCCGGCGCCTAAAGCTCTGCCGGATAGACTATCCGCCGGATACCGGAAAGCAACCGGATATTCGGCGCCTAAAACTGCAGGATAGACTATCCGCCGGATATCGGATACTTGTAGGCATCCACGCGGATAATTTTCTAGACAATTTTTTTTAGAAATCCGAAGAAATAATTATATTAAATTTATTACATATGAGTATATATTAAATGCATTAGAGACTTTAAAAATTGACTCCTGCACGTTCGCGTTAAATGAGTCAAAACACATCTTGTTTTAATGAAAATTATGTGTAATTCGAGCTTAATCAAGTAAGCATGCCGGATATCCGCCGCAGGTATCCGATATCCGGCAATAAAAAAGCGCCGGATATCCGATATCCGTAAACCTGCCGGATATGCTATCCGAAACATGCGTGATATTAACCTATTATTGATGAGATTTTGGGAATACTCTGTAGAAGGTGAAGGACAGACACAGACTGAGCATGTGCAGTCCTCTGAAGGTAATTCACAGATGCAGATTTCTTCACAGGTGCATGTGTACTTTGATGGGTGTGGTAGGTAGCAGGAAGCGTCGTCGTCTTCGGGTTGTGGGTTGTGTGTGATTGGTAGGCGCATGCGCATGCCTTCTCCACCATACTCACCTTCTCTATCGATATTCGTTGATGGTTTTGAAAAAGAAGTAGGTGGAATACATTCACAAATATATTGCTTATGTGGTGGCGGGAAGAGAAAAAAATTATCAGATCTATCTGATCTGGATGAATCAGAGGACTCTGTCGATGATAGGCTGCAAATACATTCTTTAAAAAATCGTTAGTGTTATCATTTGTTTTGAAATTCAAAATTTTGCACAAAAATTTACCTTTCGAAGACACTGGCACAAAATTTATCCAACTTTGAGGTAAGTGGCGTCTCTGACGACGATGTTTTTTCTTCGAAGGGTCATTGACCTTGACTCGTCTCTGTTTACGTAGTTGAAGATAGAGGTCTCTGACTTCTGATGGGAGAGTTCGACTCGTAAGTTGTCTTCCAGTTCGTCGTATAAGTTCTCTCTTCAATCTGGGCACGCGCAGTGAGAGCATGAGTAAGAGATTGTCATAAGCATCATCAGATTTGACCGTATTTTTAAGAATTTTTAGCGTTCTTGTAAGTGCTGGATTTAGTTTTCGAGTAGTCGTCAAGTGGAGAGCAATTTTTTTTGGACCACTACTGATTTCAGCACCTATGTTTTCAATGTAAAAAAAAATTTTTTTTTTAAATTAGATTAGCATAAAGTAACTTATTAGTTTTTTTAATTTTTGGTGGCTACATTTTGTTAGGCGATTCTGATTGGTCCCACGATGGAGAACTCCAGTTATATGTGATTGGGGAATGTCTTTTCCATATTTCAATAACTTGGTAGCATTACCAAGAAATTTTTGTGCGCATGAACCAGGTAATGCTCGGATCCATTGGTAGCGAATTACAGTTGTTCCTTCGTTGACTAAAGTGATTCGTCGAGTATCTTTACATTCTGATAGAAAATAAAAAAAATAAAATATTTTAAAAATTTATTGCGCTAAATGTAAAAAAAAATTTATTGCGCTAAATGTAAAAAAAAAATTTATTGCGCGTAATGTAAAAAAAAATATTGCGCTAAATGTAAAAAGAAAATTTATTGCGCTAAATGTAAAAAAAAAATTATTGCGCTAAATGTAAAAAAAAAATATTGCGCTAAATGTAAAAAAAAAATTTTTTTTTACATTTAGCGCAACAAATTTTTTTTTTACATTTAGCGCAATATTTTTTTTTACATTTAGCGCAATAATTTATTTTTTTTACATTTAGCGCAATAAATTTTCTTTTTACATTTAGCGCAATATTTTTTTTTGCATTTAGCTCAATAAATTTTTAAAATATTTTATTTTTTTTATTTAAAAATAATTTTTATATTTAAATAATATTTAAAAAAAATTTATTGCGCTAAATGTAAAAAAAAAATTTTTTTTTTTTAAATATATTTATATTTACTTGTACTTGTTGCAAAATCATCAAATTCTTCAAAAAATAATTTTGTNATTTTTTTTTAAATATATTTATATTTACTTGTACTTGTTGCAAAATCATCAAATTCTTCAAAAAATAATTTTGTTGGTCCATTTTCTTGTTTAGTTTTCTGTTGGAGTAAAATGGCGCCACTTTTTGATTTGATGACAAGTCTGGGCCCGCGCAATTCGTAATAATCTTGTACAATTTCTTTCCTGTAAAGTAAGATTTCAAAAAAAAAATTTTTTTTTTTTTTGGTAGAATTTTTTTAATTTTTGGTGTTAGATAAACCTCCTTACCGTTTAGGTTCACATATGTCTTCACTTGAAATTTGAGGTTCATCCGGTGTAGATTTTAGAATTGGAGGTTCGCGCAATATTTCAAATTCTAATTCAGTTAAACTCTCGGATTCTGATTCACTCTGACTCTGTTCTACATCAATCAATACCGGGATGGTATCATTGATTGTATAATTCATTTCATTTGTATTAGATCCAAGATTCGGTTTAGTTACTCTTCGAGACTCTTCTAAAATTCGACAGGCTGAAGGTAGTTGAAAATATTTTGGTTTCAAAGGTTTTTCCCATTTCCAATATGGTTGAGTTTTATTTATATTTTTTCTTTTCTTTTTTCCACGTCCTGGAGGATAGTATGGTGGTGGGGGTTCAGGGGTAGGAGTAAGATCATCATAAAGTGGTTGAGCCAATGGAATTGTTTTAAGATTTCGTAAATGTTCAGGAATTCGTGAAATTTCGAGAGAAGTGGGAATTCTATAAAGACTAGAATTCCGATTTTGTTGCCGACATTCTTTTCCCAATTCTTGAAGAAAATTAGAAGTTATTGGAATATCGGTACATGATGTACATAATGCAACTGATGATGTTGGCACTGATGCAGAAATTTGTGGTGATTTACCACGTGAGTTGAGATGAATTGATGGAAGGGTTGGAATTGAACTTGTGCCATTTTTACTATCTTGTAATGAATTACGTAAAGTAGGTGGTTTACCAGAGGATTTTTGGATGTTCAATCGTCGAAGTAAATCTGCTCGAGTAATGTCAGTAGAATTGTTGAGGAAGGGTGCTGAAGAGGGTTGGTGAAGAGGTTTTGTTTTATTTCGAGTGATGCTGGTTCGTATCTCAGGTCTGGTGTCTCCACTACTTGATACTTTTCGCATTTTTTTTTTCAAAATTGATATTGAAATTTGATATAGCTTGCCAAAATTTTCAAAAATAAGAAACTCTTAAATTATAGGAATAGGGTGTCAATAATGAACAGAATTATTCAAAATTCAATAATGAGAATAATAATTTTGTTATTATTATTACTATTTCAGAAGTTCAGGTTTTGTTTGAATCGATGTGGCGATATGGAATTTGTTGTTAGAAAATTTCCATGTGAACAAAAAAATTCTCACGGTATTTTAAAAAATTATTATTAATTTAAATTAATATTTATTTATTTTAGTGAATTCATAGAATATTCAAAATTTCCATCAAAAGTAAGTTTTAGTTCATTCAGTTTAATTTTGGTTAAAAAAAAAATTTTTTTTTGGGAGGTTTAACGTTTAGTAAGTTAGTAATTTTGTCTTATATACCTTGATAAAGTAAAAGATTTTGAGAATTTTTTTTAGTATACAACTTGGTTGCGTGTAGGAATCAATTTACACTCGGAACAGGTGAATGGGTGAGTAAATGATTCGGTGACAGGAAGTGTATTGAACGATTCAAAATTTTTTTTTACATTTTTGAAATCAGTAGAGCAAAAAAAAAGAATTATTCAGAACAACTCACAGTTCCAGTTGCGCTTTGTGTCGTGTCGATAATCGATATACAATTCAATAATAATATGCAAATTTTTTTTGCAAATTTCTAAGGAATAGTAAAAATTCAACAAATTTTTTTTTGAAATGAATGGAAAAAGCATCATTTTTATAACTTTTAGTAGAGAAATAGAAGATATTATTACGTATTCTAAGTCTGAGGTAAAGTTAAGAAACCCAGGGGTTGCTATTGTTGCTGAGATTAATTCAATAATAATTATTTATGAAGGCTATAGCTAAATGAAAAATTATAGTTGGATTTTTTTTTTTTTTTTACATTTTGCATTTATAGCAATTTTGAATCTACTGGTGTCTCATTCTTAATTTTATAAAATTCTATTATTATCCAACTACGAACTTCCTGCTGCTTGACTTCTATTATTAAAAATTGATCTAAATTAGACAACTTTTGATCAATTTTTAATATTTTCCTTTTTTTTTTTCTTTTTTTTTTGAAAAAAGTAATAAAAGTGGGTATATGTCGGTTAAGTATGCATGTTTGAGTTTGTTGAATAATTCGTAGTTTAAGTTCTTAAATAATTAATACAAAGTCAGCAAACAGAAGATTAGGGAAATGAATAAGTTTTTTGGTGTGTATAGTTTGAAGAGTTCATTGACCTATATATGAAAAAAGGGACGAAATGATGATGTATTATTATTTTTAAAAATTGACCCGGGAGATTGAAATTTTTTTTAACACATTGAAATTTTTTTTTTTTATTTACACTGGTACCGAACGGTGTGCAAAGAAAAAAAAAGTTTTTTTATTCTCACCTGTCACTTTCTCAATAATCTAATCAACCGCAGTACCTTCCGCTACCTCGGTCACTCACCAAGTGGTTTTTTTTTACCAATGGAAGTGAAAGTGATCAAATTTTCTTGTAAAATTTGATATCATTTTATTATTTATTGTTTCTTTTTTTTTTTTTTNTTTTTTTTTTTTTTTTTTTTTTTTTTTTTTTTTTTTTTTGCTTTTTTTTTTGCATTTTGTTTGCATTTTTTTTTTGCATTTTTTTTTTACATTTATTTTTTTTTTGCAAATAAAAATTTTTGAGAATGGTAGTGTCATTTCGATTGACAACGAACACCTTACCCTCTTGGTTTAATTTGAATTAGGGAAAGTTTCTACAAGATTTTTATGAATGGCCATACAGCTTAATTATTTAACCTCGATTGGTCAAATGCAGTTTTTGTGACAAGATTGAAAGTGATTCATTGAGTGATACATTTAAATGGAAAATAATATAGATTTAATAGCTAGTTTTACATGTTAAATGAAATTAAGATAGATTATATTTTAAGTGAAGTGGAAGGGGGTTATTGTTGTAAAGGATATTTAATTATTGATGACCTAACTAACTTTCTTATTTGTTTTAATTTATAGGAAAGAAGTTGATTGTTTGAT
This sequence comes from Holacanthella duospinosa, assembly GCA_002738285.1. Lineage (NCBI taxonomy): Eukaryota > Metazoa > Arthropoda > Collembola > Poduromorpha > Neanuridae > Holacanthella > Holacanthella duospinosa. The sequence goes on along the minus strand of NIPM01000363.1, from coordinate 314,550 downwards.
TGGTGTTTAATTCAAAGGGTGGAAGAAGCATCAACTTTCATCCTGATTACATCAAGTTTCAGTTTTCGTTTGGATTGTCCTTGTGAGAGAGTTCTGTAAAATTATTATTATTTTTTTGAGGACAGAAAGTTAGTAAGAAGAAGAAAAAGAATCTATTGGCTACGGCCGACGACCAATCACAAAGATTTATCATGGATTTGGGAACGTCTTTGATCAAATACTGTCTCTGTATGTTCAATTTTGTATTTGTGGTAAGTGATAAATTATACAGGGTGAATTTTAATGAAATGTGNTTTTTTTTTTTTTTTTTTTTTTTTTTTTTTTTTTTTTTTTTTTTTTTTTTTTTTTTTTTTTTTTTTTTTGTGGTTGAATTTTCGTGCTTGGAGTATCGAATATTCAATTTTGGTCTAAACTAATACTAAGAAATTCGATAGGAAAGTGAGTCATCTCACGCACTTATTTTGATTTTTTTAAAACTCAAATTTTCAATTAAAACTGAAAATTTGAGTTGAAATGATTAAATAGGATTTATAAAAGTTGGGACATGAAATTATAAATTTAAATTTACCCTTCGAGCCCTACTTGTAAACCTTTATCAAGAACCTCACCTAATCTTAACCCTAAGAACCTAAGAACCTAAGAACCTAAAAATCAACTTTGTACATCTGTTATTGAATTTTTATTGACACTGAGGAGAATACTAATGTCACGGAATTTTCGTCTCGACTCTTATTCTTATTCGACTTTTATGGATTTTCGAGTATTAAGGTTTTAATTTTAGTTTCTCTTAAATTTGTGTCACTGAATTTACGGGTGCTGGTATGGTTTGAAATAATGAGTAAATGAAGATTATAAGACATAAATAAGAAGAAGAATTGTGTAGAATTTGTAGAATTTGTAAAATTTTTGGATAAAGTTAGTGAAGAAAATGGCGAATGAATTTTGTCTGCTAAATTTGAAGAAAAAAGAGAGAAATATGAAAAATATAATTTAATTTAAAAAATAATCTTATTTTTATTTTCATTTTATAGGTTTTTGGAACAGCTTTGCTAGGACTTGGGATTTGGCTCGTTGCTGATTTGTCTTCACTCATTGCACTTCTTAAATTGGCCAGTAAAGATCAGATACAGGTAAGAAGAGTTTGTCAAAATTTAATAAAAAAAAATATTATGAGAAATTTTTTTTTTTTTTTTTTTTTATGAGAAATTTTTTTTTTTTTAATTAAATAATTTTTCATAAAAACGAAATTTTTTTTTTGCAGGTGAGTGAATATGGACCGGCGACAGTGTTGGAGCAAGCTGGTTATGTGTTTATTGCCTTGGGTGCGTTTATCTTCATTATCAGTTTCCTTGGATACTGTGGGACGATGAAAGAATCTCGGTTTCTTCTCGGGGCAGTAAGTAATACGAATATGAGAATATGTAATGATTTTTATAATATCTTAAATCTGATTGGTTTATTTTATTTTTACAGTACGCTTTTTTTCTCAGCCTCATCTTTGTATTGGAAATTATTCTGGTCGTTCTCTTTGTTGTCTACAGAAAAGAGGTAACTTTGAAATCTTGTTGTAGTTTATAAAATTCTTGTTATAGTTTATAATCTTGTTATAATTTATAAATTTAGGGAAATATTTACTACTAATAAGCTTAAATCTATTGAAAACTTCTTTTTTTTTTACTTTTTTTTTTTACTTTTTTTTTTTCAGACTGAACTTGAAGCAAGGAAAATCCTAGAAATGAGCGTTCATAAAATGTACTCAACACGTGAACAGGCGACACCATTCACTGTCACCTTTGATTTCATTATGAGACAGGTATTAAATGACAGCTAATCATTATTTTGTATTTTAAGCTCATTTTCTATGGATTCATTTAATTTTTTTTTGACTATTCTTATATATAAAGGGTCAATGTTGTGGGATCAATAATTACACGGATTTTGACAAAGCTACCAAATTCCAAGCAAATCTTACTGACAAACAAAGAATTCCAATTGCTTGCTGTCCACTCAAGGATGATCCGTACAAATTTCAACCAATAGATGAAAATTGTCCAAATATATACCCTCCATCGACACCACGCCCTGTAAGGAAATATTTACCAAAACATAATGATATGTGTTTAAATTTCATTTTGTTGTTTTTAAACAGTAGTAGTAAATTTAATATTGTTAAGACTCTGGTCTAAATCGACAAACTTAGTTGAATTTAGTTGGACAAAATTCCCAGGGTCACTACTAACACTAACTCGTTAATCAATTGATTGAAACTGAAAAACTAATTGAATTAAAAATTAAATTTTAAATCAAACTTACACTAAAAATACACTAGAACTGTAACAATATTAATTTTTATTAATTTTTTTTTATTAATTTTTTAGGGCTGTTTTAATAAATTGATTCAAATCTTGGATAGTGAAATGAACATCGCCATTGTAATCGGAGTAGCAATTGGTCTCCTTCAAATCATTGGAATTGTGTTCACAATTTGTGTCTACAAGGCAGCTTACTATGACTACAAATGAAAATTCAAGAGAATTTAATTGTAAAAAGGATACATTCCTTAAGCTCATCATCATTCATCCCTATATTTTCCAAAATTTCCTTCTGAATCTCTACAAAAAAAAAATGACCATTCCCAAGGTAGCGTAATGTTTCAAATGATACTTCAAATTAACTAATTTGAGGGTTAAAAAAGTATGATTTTGAAAAATTTGTAAATTTGTTACCTTATCTTCACTCTTCAAGTTTATATTACGAGTCTTATTATTTAGTAAGAAGAAATATCTATTTTGGACTCATATTTATTCAAATTCAAATGAATAGATTTTTGTTATGAAAATTAAATGTCTCGAGTTCATATTTATTAAGAAATTACCTTTAGTTTAAATACTAAAGGACAAATTTTTAGAAATGAAATTACTCAAGATCTTATTATTACTAAAAATAATTTAATATGTAGTGTATTTAATATTTTAAGAAAATTCTAATAATTATTAGTGATAATATTTGGATTTAGTTGTATTTGTATTTGTAGTGTAGTAGTGGTCACTTTGGTTCAATTTCAATTTTGTGACGCTCTTTGGTTATGTGAGGGTAAAAGCAAGCCAAGAATAGAATTATTTAGTTTTTACTAGATACAAGAAAAATTACAAATATTTCAATATCAATTCCATAATTTTTGCTATTTTTCATACTAGAGACAAAATGTTCGACTTTTTACCTAGCCTTATCAAGAGAATAACCCGAGAAGTGTGAAATTTTTTTAGTAAACCTTGAAAACCTAATTTAAGTAACCTAAATCTAAACCTAACAACGTAAAACCTATTTAATAGACCTACACCTAACTAGGTGAATCCACTGTCGTTTCTATTCATAAGGAGCCGCAGGTTTTGAGTAGTTGTTAGTAAAAAGTTTTTTTTTTTGAGAGTTCGGGTTATTCTAGGGTTTGGGTTGGGTGAAAAAGTGTGGCATTTTGATTTTGGTATTTTTTTCACAAAAATATAGATTAATTTTATACTTAAATTATGGTAAATATCGTATGGGCTCAAATGCTCACGCAATCATTTTTTTTTGTCGATGTTCTATGGTTTAGAAAAGTTTATAATTTTTTTTTTGTGTGTTTTTGGAAAAGTACACAGTGTAGGATGAGAGTAGATTATATTACAAAAATTAATTGAGATAGTTGTTAAGATTGTTAATTAATGAAGTTGTAAAGTTGTACCAAATTGTAATGGAGGGAAATTGTATAAATTTAAATGATCTTGAAGCTTCTTCAGATTGAATCTTGTTTTTTATTTTTGCAAAATTAGTTGGAGTTGATATGTTTTTTTTTTTTTTTTTTTTTGATAATATTGTTTGACCAATTTGAATAGAGGGTTTGGGAAGAGTGGGGTTTTGTGTGGGACTTTTATAATTTGTGAGGGATTTTATTTTGTTTTTAAAATTTTGAATGAAATTACAGATCGTTGCGTAGATGGGCAAGAAAGTTTTAGTCATTTTGAAATTTTTAGTGGAACATTGATTTTAGTGTTCTCTATGTCTCTTACTCTTAGTTTGAGTTGTCCAATGGTTTTTGAGAATTGAGTCATTTCATGACTCTAGGAGTCATGAAATGATTCCGAGATGCGCAAATGAGCTTATCGGACTTATTTTTCTTATTTTTTTTATCAACGTTCGTCATAAACGTTATAAACGTTAAATAATTTTTTTTTTTAATTTCAGGTTTCATAAGATTCGAAATTTTCTATATTTTGTATTTAAGTGAGAATATATCTCTNATTTTTTTTTTAATTTCAGGTTTCATAAGATTCGAAATTTTCTATATTTTGTATTTAAGTGAGAATATATCTCTATAAAATAAAAAATAAGGACGCACAATTATTAAATTAAATAAAGTAAGAACCGCCTCTAAACATTTCATAAAATGAGGACACACCTTTATGAAATTTCATAAATGTGGACACACGGCTATGAAATTTCATAAAATTTGGACACACTTTTGCAAATTTGAATTAAATACAAATATACCTATGTAAATTTTCATAAAATTAANTCATAAAATTTGGACACACTTTTGCAAATTTGAATTAAATACAAATATACCTATGTAAATTTTCATAAAATTAACGACATAATCCTACAAAATATTAAATGAGGATATATTTAAAAAAAATTTATTAAATGAGGATACACCCTTATGAAATATCATAGAATTAGGATACTACCTTAAATCTCATATCTCTATAANTCATAAAATTTGGACACACTTTTGCAAATTTGAATTAAATACAAATATACCTATGTAAATTTTCATAAAATTAAGGACATAATCCTACAAAATATTATTAAATGAGGATATATTTAAAAAAAATTATTAAATGAGGATACACCCTTATGAAATATCATAGAATTAGGATACTACCTTAAATCTCATATCTCTATAAAATTTAATAAAATGTGGACACATTCCAATTAAATTACATAAATTAAGGCTGAGCTGCACAATTAGTTATAGAATATTTTATTCTATTATATATATATATATTTATATTAGGGTGTTGCGGATAGTATATCATGCAGGTTTGCCGGATATCGGATATCCGGCGATTTTTGATTGCCGGATATCGGATATCCGGCATGTTTGCTTGATTAAGTTCGTATTGCACATAATTTTTATTAAAACAAGATGAGTTTTGACTCATTTCACGCGAACGTGCAAGACTCAATTTTTAAAGTCTCTAATACATTATTATATACTCATATAATAAATCTAATAAAATTATTGATTGATTTTTTAGAATTTCTGAAAAAATTGTCTAGAAAATTATCCTCNATGTGCGATTACACCAAAAATTTCAAAATTTCATTAAAACTTTCGAATAAAGTTGCCTAGTGTAATTGTAGCATTACTCTTAGTTTGAGTTATCCAATGGTTTTTGAGAATTGAGTCATTTCATGACTAGGAGTCATGAAATGATTCCGAGATGCGCAAATGAGCTTATCGGACTTATTTTTCTTATTTTTTTTTTATCAACGTTCGTCATAAACGTTATAAACGTTAAATAATTTTTTTTTTAATTTCAGGTTTCATAAGATTCGAAATTTTCTATATTTTGTATTTAAGTGAGAATATATCTCTATAAAATAAAAAATAAGGACACACAATTATTAAATTAAATAAAGTAAGAACCGCCTCTAAACATTTCATAAAATGAGGACACACCTTTATGAAATTTCATAAATGTGGACACACGGCTATGAAATTTCATAAAATTTGGACACACTTTTGCAAATTTGAATTAAATACAAATATACCTATGTAAATTTTCATAAAATTAACGACATAATCCTACAAAATATTAAATGAGGATATATTTAAAAAAAATTTATTAAATGAGGATACACCCTTATGAAATATCATAGAATTAGGATACTACCTTAAATCTCATATCTCTATAAAATTTAATAAAATGTGGACACATTCCAATTAAATTACATAAATTAAGGCTGAGCTGCACAATTAGTTATAGAATATTTTATTCTATTATATATATATATATTTATATTAGGGTGTTGCGGATAGTATATCATGCAGGTTTGCCGGATATCGGATATCCGGCGATTTTTGATTGCCGGATATCGGATATCCGGCATGTTTGCTTGATTAAGTTCGTATTGCACATAATTTTTATTAAAACAAGATGAGTTTTGACTCATTTCACGCGAACGTGCAAGANGATTAAGTTCGTATTGCACATAATTTTTATTAAAACAAGATGAGTTTTGACTCATTTCACGCGAACGTGCAAGAACTCAATTTTTAAAGTCTCTAATACATTATTATATACTCTTATATAATAAATCTAATAAAATTATTGATTGATTTTTTAGAATTTCTGAAAAAATTGTCTAGAAAATTATCCTCCCGGATACCTAAAAGTATCCGGTATCCGGCAGAGTTTTAGGCACCGGATATCCGCAACATATCTAATTTATATAATATTTATATATTATATTTATTATATATTTTTATATATATTTTTATATATTTATATTTGTATATATTTATATATATTTTTATATATTTATATATATTTGTATATATTTATATATATTTTTATTTATATATTTTATTTTATTATAATTGACATTTACTTCCCTCAATTGGCGGGATCCCACACCTCTCCCATTTGCCCATATTTTTTGGGGTGTGGGTGTAATTTTTAGTACCGTCGTTAAGAATTTATTGTTTCTTGCCTTCATCGTATTCATCGACTTTTTAAATCATTGTTTTTTTGATTCATCGACATTTACTCGATTATCGAAGTTGTAAAGGTGTCAAATCAAGGTGTTATTATTAGTATTAATTTTTCTTCCCCACAAGGTACTAGGTTCAACTTTCTTGTAATCTTGATTTTGACAATCGATTGTGAATCTGGTAAAACGATATTCCTTATTATTGAATTGAATGTTTTAAGATTTGATTTCTTCATTAATAATACTCTTTCTGTCACAGAAAAAATGGATGATGAAGGGAACATGTTGGGAAGAATGCCTGAACTCAATATTCAGCATTTATTCAACAAAACATTTAAGCATAGCNATGAAGGGAACATGTTGGGAAGAATGCCTGAACTCAATATTCAGCATTTATTCAACAAAACATTTAAGCATAGCCCTTCATTTGTTCTTATTTCTTTGGATGATACCCTCTTCCAGACATCTCATCTTCAACCAAATACTAATAAATTTGGTAAACGAAGCTCTATGGAGTACAGAAGCTTGACGTATGAAATAAAGGTGAGTTCATGTCACTACTCATTATCATTGTCTTCTTTGAATTGAAAAAAAAAATCATTAAATGTTCATTCCAGCTTCTCGGTGGTCTTTCACGACATCAACCAGAAAATGATTTTAAAACTAATATACCAATAGCTTACATCACAAATGATAAGAAATACAACAAGAAAGCAGTAAAACTTTGGAAAGAAGAAGAAAGTAAAGAATTACGTTTCCGAGATATATTTCATGAAAATTTTATTCATGATATAATAAACAATGGAACCATACCTGATCTTATCAACTACAGGTGAGTTTAGAAACCTTTAATTTCAAAGATTATTGTTTCTAATGATTCATGAGACATTTTTGGTTCATTTACACAGGTTGGGTGATTCTTGTCTCCTCGAATACGACGGAAATCATCTTCTATCTGGAACAACTAATTGGACAAAGGTTCCTAAATCAACACCATCAAATCATGAGGAGACTATAGTGACTATAAAAGAAGAGAAAAAAGATTCATCTAAAAACACTACTGAGAAAATGTTGTATCCAATTTCACCAAGAGTACGATTACTAAATCGTAATGTCTCACCAATCTCTTCTGATGATGAATCTTTAGATTTGGAAGAAATCAATCGGTTAGTAGATATTCATTTACTATAATTTTCGTTAGTATTTTCATATTTTTTTTTTNATTTGGAAGAAATCAATCGGTTAGTAGATATTCATTTACTATAATTTTCGTTAGTATTTTCATATTTTTTTTTTTAAATATTTCAGTGAACATATTGAAAATCCAAAGCCAGTGGGACGTAATATGTAGGTCAAAAAANTTTTTTTTTTTAAATATTTCAGTGAACATATTGAAAATCCAAAGCCAGTGGGACGTAATATGTAGGTCAAAAAATTGTATCATTGTTTCTATAAAAATGTTAATTATTGTAATTTATTTTTACAGTGGAGGAGCACCTCCAGGTCCTAACAAAGGCCACATAAATTTCCAAGAGCAAATGAGTATGATCCGATATGTTATTAAACACAATTATTATTCAAAATTGAAGGGTGTTTGGTTGTATAAGAGAATGTCCGATAATAAGGTAACACTATCATTTTGAAATTTCAATTATACAGCAATCTAAATCTGACTTTACGCATAGCATTTACGCATAGCGTTTTACGTATAAATTTTTGTAATGGCATGATTTTGTAGATAATTCCAGGTCGGACTCATGCTACTCTTGAAACACACATGAAGCGAGTTATTCTCCGAAAACGAAATTTTGACAAGTTTATAATGACTAAAGCTCAGAAAGAGATGTTTCTCCCGTATTTACGAGATTGAGAATATTTAAGGAAAATCCCATTAAAATGGACTATGTTTCCACACGAAGAGTAAGATTTTTGAATTTAAGAACACCTTAGGGGGAAGGTAAAATAATTCAAGTTTAAACGTAACCAAAATTCAAGTATTTTGTTTGAATCTTGGTAGTCTCGTTTCCTTACAATAAATTTTCTATAATAATATCAAATTACGACAGTGTGATAAAATGTGGTCAGTTTTGTTATTACTAAGGAATAATTTTTGTTTTTCATTGTAAACAGAAATTTTTTACGATATTTACTCTGTTTATAAGTTAATTTCATAAAATAATTTCCCTAGATGTGAATTACCATTCTTATTTATACTCATTCATTCACTGAACAGTTATTTGGTTAGTTTATAACTCATCTTTATCATCAAGGTCAAAATCTTCCATTACTGGTGGGACACCATCTTTACCATCCCATGCCTCTACATCAGAAATTTTTGGCAAAGTTGTTCCACGGAGAGGTGTGACAGAACCACGTCCAAAACTAAGATCCCTGTAAAAGAAAAAAAAAATCCATGTATTTGATATTGGTCCGAATTAAAAAAAAAGAAGAGAACAAGAAAGAAGGAGATCATTGCCCTTTGAGATCTCGAAGAGGAAACATCTCCCTCACTCTCTCTCTCTTAATAATTTGTTCTGTTTTGTTTGATTAATCTTTAGAGTATCTTGTTTTAAATATTATTTAAATTAAAGTTCTTAACTTACTTACCTTTTTCTAAGTTCTGTTTTATTATTAATTAACTCTACCTCTGAGACTACATCATCGCTCCCACAATATCAAAAAGTAGAAATTCAGAATTCAATTTTGTTAATCATACCGTAGAAATGAGGAAACTCCTTCTTCAGAAAAGGATCCTCGGAAGAGAGAGTATTTGCCTTTTTTCAAATTAACAGCAGCCATTGCAGGGTAACCAAATCCACCAATGTCAAGGGCTTCTTCTAAATGTAGGTAGTCCGCACCTGGGAAGGAAAAAAANAGAATTCAATTTTGTTAATCATACCGTAGAAATGAGGAAACTCCTTCTTCAGAAAAGGATCCTCGGAAGAGAGAGTATTTGCCTTTTTTCAAATTAACAGCAGCCATTGCAGGGTAACCAAATCCACCAATGTCAAGGGCTTCTTCTAAATGTAGGTAGTCCGCACCTGGGAAGGAAAAAAAGGGTCAAGTGTCTCTCTAAACATTATGATTTTGTAAAAATTATTAAGATAATTTACAAATTATAAATNAAAAAAAGGGTCAAGTGTCTCTCTAAACATTATGATTTTGTAAAAATTATTAAGATAATTTACAAATTATAAATACCTTGTGTCCATAGCCAACCCCAACCTTGTTGTTTGTATTTGTCTCCCAAAGAACGAAGCATATCCTAAATAACATAAGAAGAAAAATTAGAAATGACAAAAAGAAATTTTTTAAATTTTTCAAATTTTTCATAGGATTTGAACTTACAAGATATTGATTTCTGCACTTGGCATCACAGTCAAGAATATGTGGAAGTACGCAGACAACGCAGATGGCATGGTTCCCACATTCCTCTTCAATGACATCATTTGTAATAATTTGAACAAGTTCTGGAGATGGAAGAATTACAACAGCTTTTCCATTGGCCCATTCGACAATGGCATCAGATGTTCGTCCACCATCATATTCCTCTGCATTTTTTTTTTTACCAGCTGGGAAGAACTTGATAGTTGGATATCCACGGATGCCATATTCAGACGCTTTAGCCTGATGGACAGTTGCATCCAATGCACCCACCTTTACTTTACCTTTGAGCGCAGAAGCAGCCTTAGCCCATTCAGGAGCCAATTGCTTACAATGACCACACCATGGAGCTAAATGAGTAAGTTAAACATGAACAAATGATTTATACAATTAATTTTAAGATAAAAGCTTACCATAAAACTCAACCAACCATGGTTCATCAGAATTAAGAACCAATTTATCAAAATTACTATCAGTGAGTTCAACAACTTCTTTTCCACTATCACCGCCTAAAAGTAGAACAAAAAGAAAAAAAATGTTACTTGATTGTTAGATACATTATACATTGTAGTCATCACAAATTATAAAGTGTAAAACGCGAGTTTCTACGAATTTATACTTACCACTTCCACCTCCAGATGTTTTTCCACCCAATTGAGCTTCAACTTTTGTTCTAACAGCTTTCAAAGCAGCTTCAACAATCTCTTTTGCAGTTCGTCCTCCATTATAATCCTCGTATTTCTTTCCATTAAAAATTTTAATTGTTGGAAAACCTTTGATGTCATATTGAGATCCAAGATGTTTATCTTCATCTGCATTGACACCACCAACTTTTACAACTCCTAATGAATATAATAAAGTATATAAGTAGTAGAGTATTAGTGAGCTCTAGTTTTAGTTCTTGCTAAATGCTAACCTTTGAGAGCTTTAGCTGCTTTCTGATACTCAGGAACTAACTGTTGACAATGTCCACACCAGGGAGCGTAGAATTCAACAATCCAAAGAGAATCACTTTCTTTTACTAATCGATCAAAATTTGTACCAGTAAGGGAAACGACATCAGGTGATGACCCATAAAGAGAATCCGATGAACATTGGATGCCAGTTACTACCAGTAGAGTAAAAATAATTGTTTGAAAGAAAGTCGTCATTTCAGTAACCGAGCCACTGCTCTAGAGTCTTGGACTCTGCCCTTTCAATTACAACACAAGGTTTAAGAGACCTAAAAATAATACAAAATGAAATTAACTATTTTCAAGTTTTGATGGGTAATATTTAATAAACAGATGACAGAACTTGGTCTGATTTCTGGTAACTTAAAATCCAAAGGTTCTTACCTCAAGGAAGATGAAAGTGACAATGATTGGCAGGTAGTGTTGAGTTAGTTTAATTTGTTAAAAATTAATTAAATCAATTTTATTCTTACTGTCAAACCGCTTACGTGTGTTTATTAGAGAATTACACGTCGGCGGCGAAGGCGGAGGAGAGTACACGTGAAATGTGTTTGATTTGTCCAAATGTCAAGATCGCAGATTTTAGTTTCTCCACTTCCTGTACGGAGTGTCAAAAACCTGCGATTTCTCAAGTAACTTTACTTACACTGTTAACAAAACAAAAATTGTGTCTTTCTTAGCACACTGATAATAAATTTTTCAAAAAATTTGAAAATTTTTCAATAAATTAAAGATAAAATAACATTTTATTGTAGTAATTTATTAAAATCACTACTATCAAGAGAATGAAGGTTGCTATGAGAAATTTACAAAAAACGTCATTGATAAGGTTAGTCTATAACTCCCTTATTTCAAAAAAAAATTAAAATTTTCAATTTTCAATTTGTCGATTTTGTAATAATGTTAAAATGTAGTATTGGGAACGAAGTTAAGGCCAATTTAAACATTATCAAAACACCACTTTTTCTAAGGAATTCCCTATTTGTTGCCAAGAAAAAGCATGGAGAACGGCAATTTATGCTTTTTCCATGTCTTCCCCAACGATTTTGTATGCTTTCGCTAGGCAACGCAAGGAGATTGTTTTCCCTAAAGAAACAATTTATAGCTTTTCCCTGCATTTCCAAATTAATCCCTAAGCCATTGAATCTCCATAAGTAGAAACACTTTCTACTTTTTGCTGAAGACTCAATGGGAAAAGTTATTTTAAATTTTTTTCAGAATTATAATTAGGACCAGGAGCACCGGTAAGATTTGTTAAATCTGGTGAAAGTTGAATTAGTTTTTTTCTCTTTTCACTCTCACTAGCTCTGAGTGGGGTGTTTGGCTGTTTTGGACTTGGATTATTTTGTTTAGAGTGGGAAGGTGAGGCATAGTAGCTACTCGTTGAGGAAATTACTGAAGAAGCACCAGGTGTAATTTGATTACAAGCANTTATTAAAATCACTACTATCAAGAGAATGAAGGTTGCTATGAGAAATTTACAAAAAACGTCATTGATAAGGTTAATCCATAACTCCCTTATTTCAAAAAAAATTAAAATTTTCAATTTTCAATTTGTCGATTTTGTAATAATGTTAAAATGTAGTATTGGGAACGAAGTTAAGGCCAATTTAAACTTTATCAAAACACCACTTTTTCTAAGGAATTCCCTATTTGTTGCCAAGAAAAAGCATGGAGATCGGCAATTTATGCTTTTTCCATGTCTTCCCCAACGATTTTGTATGCTTTCGCTAGGCAACGCAAGGAGATTGTTTTCCCTAAAGAAACAATTTATAGTTTTTCCCTGCATTTCCAAATTAATCCCTAAGCCATTGAATCTCCATAAGTAGAAACACTTTCTACTTTTTGCTGAAGACTCAATGGGAAAAGTTATTTTACATTTTTTTCAGAATTATAATTAGGACCAGGAGCACCGGTAAGATTTATTAAATCTGGTGAAAGTTGAATTAGTTTTTTTCTCTTTTCACTCTCACTAGCTCTGGGTGGGGTGTTTGGCTGTTTTGGACTTGGATTATTTTGTTTAGAGTGGGAAGGTGAGGCATAGTAGCTACTCGTTGAGGAAATTACTGAAGAAGCACCAGGTGTAATTTGATTACAAGCAATTGAACCATTATCTTCATTGAGTAGATTAGTAATAATAAATTTAACTCCGTCTTCATAAAAAGAAACTTTTGGGGTTGTACCAGCCACAGGTCACAAGTGTTAGCATGAGGGTCAACAGAGGCAAATGATTCACTTACATGAAACTCGGTAGCATCATAGGTCGTCATTCCCAGAGCAATCTTTTAAACGGTTTCCAATTTCTAAAAATTCATTATTGACCTTTAAAGGTCATATTAATTATCTATGTTAACTTTAGTGACATTTATAGGTCACTGACAAATTTGTAGAACCTGATTAGGAGCTGACGCTCTACGATCCTACTGAGTTTGAACTAAATCAAACTGGTGCTTCCTATTCAACCCGTCAACTTTGGTGACCACTAGATGTCAAGATCAATTTTCACAGTTGTACTGTCCCCTCCACTAATTCGTCAAGCTGAATTCAGTCGATAACTGTACAAACTGTTTACACGTTTTTAATCAATATGTCTATAGTTACAGCTAGTGTGCCGCATGGCTCTGGCTCATGAGCTGGCTCAATGGCTCTGGCTCTGGCTCTGGCTCGAGCTGGCTCACAAAAATTTTTGAGCCAGAGCCAGTGCATGGCTCTGGTTCATACAATAATTTTGAGCCAGAGCCATGGCTCATGAGCCAGCTCAACCACATGGCTGAGCCATGGCTCAATAGCTCATTAGCTTTTGCAGAAGTAAGTTAAAAAAAGTCGTGTTTTTTTCACAACACCAGTCAAGTTTGATACACTATAAGTAGCAGCTCTGCTGCTGGATCTGGGGTTGGGCTGCTAGATTTAGCAGCTCAGCCACTAGATATAGAGGTTATTTCTAGCAGCACAATTGCCACTTCTAGTGTATACAACTTTACTGAAAACAGATTCTTTACTTTCTGAGTCGACACATTGTCGGAATTTCAATCCATGTGACACTTCTCACGACATCTCTCTGCACGCATGGATTTCAGTGTCACTTGTGTTCTATTTTTTTGTGTTTTTTTTTTAAATTAATGATTGAACATCCAAAATGAATAATAGTAATAATGACAGTGACTGCGAGATTGTGGATACTGTGGGAAATAGTGAAACCGGGTATAGACAAACTACCGAAGAAAGTTGTAATTCCAGCATAAGCAATAAAGGAAGAAAACTATCGTCCATTTACGATCACTTTGGAATGAACGTTGGACAAAAAAAATATCAATGCAACCATTGCAAGTAAATTAATTATTTTTAACTTTTGCGTGGTTCGTCTATCAAATCCTCGTCAATTTACGTACACTTGTATTTTTTAGAAATGGCCAGTATAGCATTAAACCAGATGGTGGAAGTGGAAACCTTTGGCGACATATGCNACTTGTATTTTTTAGAAATGGCCAGTATAGCATTAAACCAGATGGTGGAAGTGGAAACCTTTGGCGACATATGCGCACGAAGCATCCTGGTATATTATTAAACCCAAGCTCAGAACCATCACCAAAATCAACTATTGTCAACCTATTCCAGAAGCAAAAAGTAAGCTAACCGCGAAATCCATTAGTTCATCTAAATTTGACTTTGGTTGATTCTGCAGGAATTTTCACAAGAAGGGTTTGAAAGGCGATTAGTTGAATTAATTATTCTCACTGATCAAGCATTCCTATTTTCTGAGGAACAGTCGTTCAGAAACTTGATTTTATTTTGTCGCGAGAAGGTTGAGTTCCCATCAGCGGACACAATTCGAAGAAGATTGGATACTGTATACAATGAAGAGAAAGAGAAACTGAAGACCTTGCTTCAAGTAATCTCGAATTCAATAAACTTAGTGAAAGTTAGAAGTATAAGGTTTGCTTTATTAATTTCAGGGCATTGATGGCAAAATATCTTTTATTTTGGACTGTTGGACTTCAAAAAACCAGATCCCACGGTATTGTTGCTACAAGGATTGATCCTGACGAGTGGTGTGTCCAACATCAAGTCTTAGACCTTGATGTTTTGAAGGGAAGACACACAGGAGCCACATTGGCGAAATCGTTCGTATCGGTTTTGAAACACTTCGGAGTCCTACACAAAATTCTAGCAATAACAACAGATAATGCAAGCAACTGTGACTCATTCTTTAAGGAATTAACAGAAATGCTGCAGCAGGAGGTAAATAGTAGAATCAAAATTAAATTTTATAATTCTGAAATCATACTTTAGGAAATTCAATTTGACGAGAGGAACCAAAGAGTGCGCTGCCTTGCTCACATAGTAAACCTTGCGTGTCAAGATGTGCTAGGTGTCCTCAAATATACAGACAACCTCGATGATGTAACTGAGGATGAAAACGCTGACAGTGATAAAGAATCTGACGGGCATAGAGCCAAAGAGTCTCTCTTTGCAAAAGTAGTAAACGACTCAATTAATATAATATAGTATTTTATTTAATTGTGCTTAATTATTAAATTTTTAGTTGCGAACAAGTATAATGCGAATTTGAAAATCTGTTATACGTCGTGAAAATTTTTTAAGCACTGTGAAATTGTTCACCTAAAGCCAAAGGAATTGATGAGAGACGTTCCTACTAGATGGAATTCAACATACTTCATGTTGAAAAGGGCACAGGACATGAGATGTGTAAGAAATAGTCTTAAACATTAAATATTTTCATTAAATGTTCTGTATATTGATCTAAGCCTCTTGAAAATACCCTTCGACAAGAAACAAAATTACGGAAATTCCTGCTTTCGGATACTGAATGGACTAAAATAGAAGAGTTAGTCATCTTCCTCAAGGTAAATTGCACTGACCCAATACATAATTCCTATTTCCGTTTACATTGTTTAATACGCATAATCTGTTCAATTTTCAGCCTTTTAAGAAAATGACTACTTTCCTCTCGAATGCGCAAGTTCCTACTATGTCACTGTCAATGATGGTTTACATGCACTTGTACAACCACTTGGAAACATACAAGGTTATTACACTATTATATTATAACTATATTCTTGTACAGTGTGACAAAGCACGTTCTATCTTGAAGTTCATTGTAATTACATTTAACGTATTGATTACGTCTCATTCACCTTAGAGTCGCTTCCCCCAAACGTTTTTTTAAGATTAGACTTAACAAGGAAATGGCTTACCGAAAATTATTTCCTTGTTTGATTTTAGATTGAAAATGGCTACTCTGAATCTGTTGTCGAAGCCGCAGTATTAGCATGCTCCAAACTAAATAAGTATTATCCAAAAGCTCATGGTCAAGTGTACATTATTGGAACAAGTAAGTATATTCACAAAAACAGTTTTGATTAGTGAGACTATTATAGTTTAATGGTAGTTTTAGATCCAAGGTGCAAACTGGATTGGTTTTCGTATAACAGCGAGCACTTCCCTACCTCGTTGAGTAAACAATACCGGAGGTAAGAATATAGTTCTTAGTAGTATTAAATGTATAATTCATATATAACATTATTTCAAGCACTATACAAAATATCTGAGAGAAGAATTACAAACCTTCTGATTTGAGCACTGAAATGTCTTCAGTTTCCCAGCAACAACAAAAGTCTGACTTGTTTGCTCAGCAAATGAAAAAAGTCAAATTAGATAAGCGTGATGAACTGGTCACTTTCCTGGGTGAAAATGCGATTGACAACGAAGCAACATGTATTGAGAGACGTGCATTACATTGGTGGAAGGTAATCATGAGTGATAATTTAATTCTATTATTCCAGCCTAACTTTAAAAATCTTTACTCACAGGAACATCAAGCTTCTTATCCTAGTTTGTCAAAAATGGCGCGAGATTTTCTTTCCGTGTCTGGGACAGGCGTACCAGTAGAAAGATTTTTTTCTGGAGGGTCAGACTTACTTTGTAATCCGAAACGAAATCGAATTCAAAGTAATACGATAAAAAAATGCGTGTGTGTGAAGTGTTGGCTTAAATCAAGAAACCAAGGAGACTTAAGAGAAGTGGTGAGCGGTGGGATCAAGAATCGTATGATGGGAAATTGTCAGGACGAATAATTAATTAATCATAAATCTGAATGAAATAAAAAATTTTGGTGAAAAAAATTTTTTTCTGATTTTTTTTTNGAATAATTAATTAATCATAAATCTGAATGAAATAAAAAATTTTGGTGAAAAAAATTTTTTTCTGATTTTTTTTTGTTGAGCCATGAGCCATGGCTCATTGAGCCATGGCTCTGGCTCATGAGCCAGCTCAACAAATGTCGGGAGCCAGAGCCATGGCTCATGAGCTGGCTCACTGTCAGCCTGAGCCATGAGGCATGGCTCATTGAGCCATTGGCTCTGGCTCACCCGTAAACCTGAGCCATGCGGAACACTAGTTACAGCTATTCGACTTTTTCTCAAATAGTGGTTAAGTACACAATTTCAAGCCTGCCTGATTGAAATACTTTATTACTGTAATTCGACCGAATAATCAAATCTAACAATCAGATCTGACGATACACTGGTTATAATGTCGAAACTGACTAATTCTAATAGTAATTATGAGGTATCCATGATTTTCCATATCATTTACCCAATCATGGGCATCAAGTTTTTAATAATCATAAATTAAGTATGTTATTATTTTCATTTGATTTGAGCCATGTCTTCAGAGCTAAAATTCAGATTTATGTTAAAACTACGTAAAATAAATTTTTATTTCACTGTCGCTCTTTCGTACCACTACGAAATTACACCGTACCCACGGGTAAACATTTTGAAGAATTTGTCTTACTTTTTGTGCTTACTTCCACTTTCATTATATCCATATTTTATTGATTTTACTAAACCACAAATAAAAACAGACAATATTACAAACTTTTAATTTATTTTTTTTTAAATGACGAATTTTTCAAAAGTTATGAAGCACTTAATTTTTCAAAGTATGACCTGTTGAAGACTAGTTTTTTTGTTTAATTCCTCAGAGCAACCTTGAATGTACCCTTGAAGTGACGACAATTTAGTACTATTTTTTGTGGTAGTCTTGAGTATAATGCGGGCGTGTCTGTAATAATACACTCTGTAAATCTCTAAAAATAACAAATATTCTTTAATTTTTTACGATTGAATGCAAAAAAATTCTTTAAAAAATCCGCTATTGTAACTCAAATTTTGTTAGCTAGTGATTTTTTTTACCAAATTGAAAATTTCAAAAAAAAATTTGATTGGCTAACTTCCCATTCGACAATAACGATTAGTGTGTCATTGTCTACCCACTCCCTACTCACTTTTATCTGCGAGAGACGTAAGAGCGCCTTTATTCAAATTAAATTTGGAAATTTTGAGTTTTTAGAAATTTCAGAAACTCATTCGTTCAATAATTTTTGTATTTCAACTCAAATATAATCAATCACACACTAATTTTACTTTTTTTGTGTGTTTTCTTTACATTTTTCACAATTTGTGAAATTAATTGAAATTGTTACTGGAGTTATGGTTACCAGTACCAGACCTCCGTCTTTGATTCGCTTATAATTCTTTTCTACAAACTGGTAAGATTTTCATTCCTACTCAAATTACTTATCTTGTAAGGTTTACACGCCTAACAAGGCGTATCAATCATTACTAAAAGATTTCTAATTAGGCTAGTTTGAGTCATAGTGAAATAATAGTACTTGACTCTGTTTGTTGTAATTGAACTGTAGAAATAGTAAATAACCACCACGACGCAGTACCAACATCTTGGAGTGTTGTTAATATTCAATCCATCAGGACAATAATGTAACTCAATATTTTAAAACTGAATGAATCATTTCTTAATTACAGGTTGTGGTTAATGATTCTGCGTCGTGATTGGCGGTGGTTTAATGAGCACAGATACTCTTCAAGTGCAGAAGCTCAGCCGAAGCAGGGTGAAGGAAATGTCACGTCACGAAGGAGTGAGTTGTGACGCCTGTCTCAAGGGGAACTTCAAAGGCCGTCGCTACAAGTGTCTCCGTTGCTATGACTATGACCTCTGTGCCAGCTGCTACGAGGCGGGAGCAACGACGTCTCGACACACCCCAGATCACCCGCTTCAGTGTATACTCTCACGCACTGATTATGGTAACATCATCAATATGTTGATTACATTCATAGATTTGGAAATTATTTTGTGTAGAAAATGTTAATATTAACTTTCTTTATCTTATTAGAACTGTACTATGGAGGGGAAGCTCCAACAGATGTCAACCACGCCCTTACCTGTCCTGTCTGTGGACGACTTGGATTTACAGAAACAGATCTACAGACTCATGTCGCTGCAGAGCATCAAAATTCTAACATGGAAGTGGTAAGAGATTTAATATAACTTTTTCTATTGTATATATTTACATACCTCATTTATATTATTGACTAAAAGTGATATTTTTATGAAGGTATGTCCTATATGCGCTTCAGTCCAAGGTGGAGAACCGAATTTAGTCACTGAAGATTTAGCCTCTCACTTAACATTGGAACATCGACAACCTGCACGTGGAGAAGGTCTGGAAATTTTTTTTACATATTATGNACTGAAGATTTAGCCTCTCACTTAACATTGGAACATCGACAACCTGCACGTGGAGAAGGTCTGGAAATTTTTTTTTACATATTATGTAGTTTTAGTTTTAGTTTTAGTTTTAAAGAAAAAATTAATTTTATATTATAATTTTTAGATCCTGCATCTGGACGACAGAATCTTCGACGAGTCCAACAGTCGTCGTCTCGGGCTCTCGGTGTTGGAAGAGCTCGTCGTCCGAATATGCACTTTAGCTCCGGTGGACTCTCTCCATCTGGTGGAGGACCACGTGATCCTGCTGATCCAATTGCAGAACTTTTATCACAATTGTCAGGTGTACGTCGTGCTGCCGTGCCGTATGATCGTCTGCTCCATCCTCGTCACCACACAAGTGGGACACAACCACCACCAAGTGGTGGTCTCCCATCGACTGCAACCATTGGTTCAAGACGGAGCGTCTTTCCACCACCCCCAACCCAAGGACTACTTCTGACAGAACCATCTAATGGCAATCTCCCTCAACAACATGCACTTCAAGATACACCAGGACCCAAAAATGACAAAAATGTATTTCTTCTAGACAAGTAAGAGAAACAACCTAACAATTATTTATTTATCTTTGAATACACAAATTATCTCCAAATTTTAATATACAAAGGACTAATTCCTTCTGNCCAGGACCCAAAAATGACAAAAATGTATTTCTTCTAGACAAGTAAGAGAAACAACCTAACAATTATTTATTTATCGTTGAATACACAAATTATCTCCAAATTTTAATATACAAAGGACTAATTCCTTCTGTTTTTTTTCTTCTAGATGTCTGGATTCTCAGCGACGTAAGGAATTACGAGAAGACCAAAGTCTCTTTTTGCAAGACCTACTCCTGATGACAATGAGTTTGAATATTAAAAAACCCGAAGGAAGTCCAACAGAGTCATCCGATTCCCCATAGCAGAAATAATCACAGGCTAATTAACTATCCTAAATACTAAAAATCTAATTCAATTATACTTGGTCGGTCAGGTTGGTTTAATTCGCAATTAAGAGCAAAAAAAACTCTCTTCACTCATTACTACTTCTCTAGATTCATTTTGGAAGGATGATTAAAATTCTGTGGATTGGAATGGAAGAGAGACAAAAAAAAAATAATCAACAAGATTTTCTTGCTTACTGTGAATTTGATCTCTTGGAGTAAAATGATTCAAGAACCGCTTCATTTCATCGGTGAGTTTTTAATAAGAATGGAAGACTTGTTTGTTATTTTAATACCCCATTGTTTCAGTGATACAAAAATTATTGTTATTGTTGGTAAGTTTTTACACAAAAAAAAAAGTAGAAAATTTGGAGTATGGTTAAAACCAGGTGAAGGAATCCAGTCGTGTTTATCAATTTTATATGAGAAGGCGTAACATTGAAGAATAATTATTATCAAAATGGCGATGGCGATATGGATTCCATCATTTTCAATAGTTTTGGTGTTAACTCCTCATAAAAAAATTTTTTTTTAGTATAAAACTAATCAATAATAATAATTTATTGATTAGTTATTATTAATTAATTAATTATTATTGAGTTTCTATCACTAGTTAGTCTTATAAGAAGGTCCTTTTAATGGAAGACTTTGGCTGGATTTTGAGTATTTGGCATTTATATTTGAGCATTCCATTTTGTACAATTTGCATGAATGATGAGGAATTCACTGATCAGTTAAAGGTGACATTTGATCATGATCAGTTGGATTCTTCATCTTCTAAAAGTTCTTCATCCTCAGGATCATCAGGGTCACCTGAAGGGTCTTGTATAGTATCCTCATCCTGATGTGTCTTCAGATGTGCTCGTAGGTTACAAGCGAGAGCAAATCTTTTAGGACAGGAGCTACAGGCATGAGGTTTACTCCCTGGGAAACAAAAAAAAAAGACATGAATCAACCATCACATCTTTTCAAGAGAAGTTGTTTTAATTGGGATGAAAATTCAGATGAGGTTTTTGGGATCTTTCCTGACTAGGAAAGAGATCATTGATTGGAGTTGGAGTTCTTAGGAGATTTTTTTTTTGTACTAAACCAGAAGCAGTAAGTTGAGGGAGCTGTACCTTGTTCGATGAAGGAGACTCGTCTTTAAAGGCTAATAAATTCAAGTCGCTTCATAAACCACTTCGAAACCTAGAATTTTATCATTACCTCAAATTTATACTTAGAAGACTCCAATTACCATAAGATTCTCCAAAATATCAAAATGGCGATTAAATGGTGATTTTTAGTCTCACTAAAAGCCATCCAATGACCCTCACCACCCATTTGCTTTAGAGATGGGCATCCACCGCACCCACCACTTACAAAGTGGACTTGATCTAAAACTAAATTCATCATTTTTCGTTTATATACTAAAATATATCTATTGATACTTAAATAAATTNGGACTTGATCTAAAACTAAATTCATCATTTTTCGTTTATATACTAAAATATATCTATTGATACTTAAATAAATTAAACAACTGAAGAAAAAATATACTCAAATTTAATTAAACCTAAACGAAAACCTAAAAAATCCTAAAAAATCGTAAAATGATGAATGACGATGTTTGTTTTACATAAAATTCATTATNGGACTTGATCTAAAACTAAATTCATCATTTTTCGTTTATATACTAAAATATATCTATTGATACTTAAATAAATTGAACAACTGAAGAAAAAATATACTCAAATTTAATTAAACCTACACGAAAACCTAAAAAATCCTAAAAAATCGTAAAATGATGAATGACGATGTTTGTTTTACATAAAATTCATTATNCACGAAAACCTAAAAAATCCTAAAAAATCGTAAAATGATGAATGACGATGTTTGTTTTACATAAAATTCATTATTAAAATCACACAACCAACAATGGGCAAGGAGGGGTGGGCAGTATATGGTTGATGCTTATCCCTACAGTCGGATGGGCTTTGGGCGATACATTTTACTTTTAGTTTTAGTAGTAGTAAGGATTCTTGATGCTTTAGAAACTAACTATAAATTTAAATTTTGAGTCTCTTAAGGTATGAATTTAGGGTATTTTTCTTAGAGATCATAACGACTAGCAGAAGGAAGATGAAGATGATGATGATGGGCGCGGCTGGTTTTTAGTTCCCATAGCTCCAAGGAGCAATTAAATAAAACTCAATTCCTTTCCTTTTACCCCCATCATCTACATCTATTAATTAATCCAAATACTACCTAACCATCATGTCCATGAGCTCATATAGTGCCTAGATAGGCAAATATAATAGAAAAGTTTACTCTTTATATTTTTTATACAGGTACCTGCCTGAACCCTCAATTGATGAGTATCCGAGAGCAAGTGCTTTGGGCTGAGCTTCAGCCTCAGCCTATTGTTCTCAACTCGGAGTCATTCCGGTAGCAAAAACAAGTGAAAAAAATTAAATACAGAAGGGAAGGAAATCGTTAGGATTGAAAAATCCCACACACTTCCTTCCTTTCACCTTCTGTATAAAAATATTATATAAAAATATAAAAAATTTACTTTTTGAAGTTATAAAATATTCATTTAAAAAATTACTTAAAACCCATTTTATAGGAATTAAAAAAATCGTTTTGAATCTAGATTCAACACTCTCAGAAAATCGCTCCAGAAAATCGCTAACTTTTAGTCAGTAAAACACAAAATAGAAAAACAAAACAAAAATTATTTCTTTAAACTTATTATNTAAAATATTCATTTAAAAAATTACTTAAAACCCATTTTATAGGAATTAAAAAAATCGTTTTGAATCTAGATTCAACACTCTCAGAAAATCGCTCCAGAAAATCGCTAACGTTTAGTCAGTAAAACACAAAATAGAAAAACAAAACAAAAATTATTTCTTTAAACTTATTATTTTTTTTGTATTGTATGATACAAAATTCAGGACTTATAGGTAATAAATCTTTTCAAGCTTCAATGCATTATTATTAAATTAGTCCATTTTACCGATAAATATAAAGATATATGCCCAAAACCACACGACAAAACATTTTTCCACAAAATCATTATTAAAATTTAAAAAAAAAATTTTTTTTTTGTCATTTTTATGCAAATTTTAAATTTTAAATTTTTAATACAATAATTATTTGAATAGTAAAATTTTCAATAGTTGCCCATTTATGAATCTGCCCGTCACATACGGTCGGGCAGTTGCAGTGGGCAGTTGTGCGACAGATTACTTGTTCTAGTGTCTTCAGTTTGAATTTAATATTCAAAAAGTAAGGTTCTACTTCTACTGAATTACGCTTGCGCTTGCGCTCAATAATCCAATACGTTCTAGTTGATAATTGAGGTGAGGATAATAAATGTAAAAATTTCTAAGGAGTATAGTAAGTAAGTATATCTGTTTTAGATTAATGCCTTATGTTTATAATTTATTCTAGACTGTTGAATTAACTGGTCTCCTACTGGTTGGTTGTTGGTTCGTATCTTTCCTAGGAGTTCAAAGGTACAAAGAATGAATTGTATACGAAGTGGAGATGAAGGGCGCTACCGATTCCCGTCTTTCTACATGAATGTCCAGAACCGGTTTTCAACCTTTTGAGCTGCCTGCCTCCAGTCAATAATTGGAATCCAAGGAAATTGTAACAGAAGAAATAAATATTCATAGGAGGAGGAATAAGCCTCCTTAAGAAGGAACTTTGACATCATATCTTCCCACTCCCACTGACCAAAAAACTGGAATTAAACACTAGCCACTTAAGGGTTCTCTACTGGAATTCCTATCTCTATGTACCACCAAACTGGTTCAGTTTGAAGTAATGGATCAATTAGACCAACCAACAATCCGACTACGCTACCCAGATGACTTTTTTTTTTTTTTTATTAACCAAAACTTTACGAAAACGATACACATACTGCTAATATCTCACTAATTCTTAAGGTCTAATGGAAGGAGTTGGATAAGTGGAGAAAGTACTACTACACTCAGGTTTCTAGCACGAGATATCATAAATTTGAGAAGTAGTTAGTTATTTACTATAAAATTTACAAAAAATTTTATTGGATCATATTTAACAGAATCTCCCAACGAATTTCACCCTCTCTTTCTCTACTTTCTCCAAAAAATGATAAAGGTGAGAAATTTTTGAGAAGTTTTGGCACGAAAATCAAAAAAATATCATTGTAAGTTATCATTGTATAATATTGAAAGTTATAATTTTTATGATAAATTATAATGCTTGTCTTTATAAAACAATCTTTTATAAAGTAGTTTGAGACAAACTGACTCATTAATTCATGACATGTAACATGAGACTAATGAGTCTCATAATAAAAATCACTTTGACTCAAACCTCTTTTGAGTCAGTTTGATTTTTATGAATGACTGTGAAATTTACTGAATGACTCAGTGACCTTAATGAGCATTAAGGTGTATATGTGAGTCATTTAGAAATTGATAACTTTATCTAATTGGAGAATTTGATCACATTAGTCATGAGTCATGACTTTGAGTCAGATGAGTCATTAGCTATCATCAGTTCTGCTTCTCAGTTATGACTCTGAGTCAGATGACTCATTAGCTCTTAACAGTTCCGCTTTTCAGTCATGACTGAGTCATATGACTCTAGCTTTCATCAGTTCTGCTTCTCAGGCATGATTCTGAGTCATGATTCATTAGCTCTCATCAGTTCTGCTTCTCAGTCATGACTGAGTCAGATAACTCATTAACTCTCATCAGTTCTGCCTCTCAGTCATGAGTCATGACACAATGACTCAAAATTTTCAAATTTATTTGTAATATTGAAATGCTTTACTGTCACTTTACAAAGTTACTATTTTCTCAACCTCAAAAATGAGTCATTGAGTCAAAATTTTATATATAAATATAAANTCACTTTACAAAGTTACTATTTTCTCAACCTCAAAAATGAGTCATTGAGTCAAAATTTTATATATAAATATAAAGGAGGTAAAAACGATTATCAAATTTTTTAGAAAATTTTACTCATGCCGATATTCATCAAATTCAGATGAATCACTTTGTACATTTTCTTCGTATTTTCCATCTGCCACCACTTTGAACCATGTTAGCGTCCGTTGACTCTTCTAATTGGCTCAACCGACATTGCCATTATTGAATCATTCGAATTATATATAAAAAAAACTTCTTTTTGTACCTTGAAAGTTAAAAACTTCTTAAGTCATACACAAATCAACCACCACCTGCCACGTTCCATTGTCTTTTATACCTTTTTTTCTTGTTTTTGCACTAATAATGCTCAAGAAATTACAAACTTCCTTTAGAAAAATAAAAAAAAAAATTCCTCAAATGAGCCATATTGTCGAACATGCGAATCNAATTCCTCAAATGAGCCATATTGTCGAACATGCGAATCTTGTTAGTGTCTATAGAGAGGTAATAATTGGAATTCTTTTGTTCTGAGTAATCCAGACGATTACTATTGAGTGGGTGATATGATTGATGATTGATGAGTCAAAGTGATCTCTTATGAATATGATGAATTCACATATCTCCTGCTGNTCTTTCTCTACTTTCTCCAAAAAATGATAAAGGTGAGAAATTTTTGAGAAGTTTTGGCACGAAAATCAAAAAAAATATCATTGTAAGTTATCATTGTATAATATTGAAAGTTAAAATTTTTATGATAAATTATAATGCTTGTCTTTATAAAACAATCTTTTATAAAGTAGTTTGAGACAAACTGACTCATTAATTCATGACATGTAACATGAGACTAATGAGTCTCATAATAAAAATCACTTTGACTCAAACCTCTTTTGAGTCAGTTTGATTTTTATGAATGACTGTGAAATTTACTGAATGACTCAGTGACCTTAATGAGCATTAAGGTGTATATGTGAGTCATTTAGAAATTGATAACTTTATCTAATTGGAGAATTTGATCACATTAGTCATGAGTCATGACTTTGAGTCAGATGAGTCATTAGCTATCATCAGTTCTGCTTCTCAGTTATGACTCTGAGTCAGATGACTCATTAGCTCTTAACAGTTCCGCTTTTCAGTCATGACTGAGTCATATGACTCTAGCTTTCATCAGTTCTGCTTCTCAGTCATGATTCTGAGTCATATGATTCATTAGCTCTCATCAGTTCTGCTTCTCAGTCATGACTGAGTCAGATAACTCATTAACTCTCATCAGTTCTGCTTCTCAGTCATGAGTCATGACTCAATGACTCAAAATTTTCAAATTTATTTGTAATATTGAAATGCTTTACTGTCACTTTACAAAGTTACTATTTTCTCAACCTCAAAAATGAGTCATTGAGTCAAAATTTTATATATAAATATAAAAGAGGTAAAAACGATTATCAAATTTTTTTTAGAAAATTTTACTCATGCCGATATTCATCAAATTCAGATGAATCACTTTGTACATTTTCTTCGTATTTTCCATCTGCCACCACTTTGAACCATGTTAGCGTCCGTTGACTCTTCTAATTGGCTCAACCGACATTGCCATTATTGAATCATTCGAATTATATATAAAAAAAAACTTCTTTTTGTACCTTGAAAGTTAAAAACTTCTTAAGTCATACACAAATCAACCACCACCTGCCACGTTCCATTGTCTTTTATACCTTTTTTTCTTGTTTTTGCACTAATAATGCTCAAGAAATTACAAACTTCCTTTAGAAAAATAAAAAAAAAATTCCTCAAATGAGCCATATTGTCGAACATGCGAATCTTGTTAGTGTCTATAGAGAGGTAATAATTGAAATTCTTTTGTTCTGAGTAATCCAGACGATTACTATTGAGGGGGTGATATGATTGATGATTGATGAGTCAAAGTGATCTCTTATGAATATGATGAATTCACATATCTCCTGCTGATGATACTTTTTTTTTTGTGAAAAGACCCGCGTAGACCACCCGATAGCCATAAGCAACCACTTAACTACACCCACGAAAAAATCATTTTTATATCGCTTCATCTTGTTACATGATATCCTAAACCTAAGATATTAAAAAGTCTCTCTCAGTAAGGGTCTCTCTTAGCCAACATACACCAAACAGCTTCTCATCATTTCATCACGACGGAGATGAAAATAATGGGAAAATTATGTGAGCAAGGTGAAAGTAATTCCAACACGATAATTGAAAGTTTTGTGTTTTTTAATCTCATCATTGGTCATGAAATATAAAATTATGAAAATTTTTTTTTTTTTTTTTTTTGAAAAAAAGTAAAAATGTACAGGGTGGGTGAACTTTTTTTTTTGAATTTTAAAAAGTCTGCATTATTTCTCTGCATTTTGCTTTTTTTTTTAAGTAGTCTGTGTATTGTTTTTTTTTGAGATTTGGGAATGAACGTTGTTTTGAGATTTGATGTTTTATATGATCCAATTTTATACTATAGATTTTTTGAATTCTATTTCAAATTAAGCGCGGTCAATTTTTAATTATTAACTTCTTTAAGCTCATTTTAAAGAAAATGACTTTGGAAAAGAAGTTTGGATGACCCTGTACCATGTGTAGTAAAAGTGGAGAAAAAGTGTACCAAAAAAATTTGCTAACTCTGTATATTTGTGTTAGCATATTGATTTTCATAATTTTGAGTGTATTAAGGGAAAATATGGATTATATTTACTGTGGTGTAAACCAATTTGTCATTTTTGAATTTTTTTTTTTCAAAACTGCTGCCTGTTTTCAACTCTCTTTTGAATAATTTATTTAATCGGAGTTTATTAATCATTTCAATTGAATTTGTTTTTAATTTTCTTCAATCGCTTTCCCAATATATCCATATCTGGTCACCCGCCGCAATTCCACTCGTTTATTGGCTGATTGAGCGATTGAGCCATTTGCTCTGGCTCATGCTAATGTAGTCTCATTTAGTCTTATTAGACTAACTCTTATTCTAATAATGATTTGTAAAAAATGCTTCGAGTTTTGGCATGAGCCAGAGCCATTGTCTGCATAAGACATAACTTTAAAACTCAACTAGCCAGTGAGTCAGCTCAAGGAAAGCGTACGGATCAGAGCTACCGCAACAAATGAGCCAGCTCATAAGTCGTAATTCTGATCCATGCTTTTCTTGAGCTGTCTCATAAGTCAGAGCCATCAAGGTCCAACGATAACTTACGTTATCCAGTGGTCCTTGTCAAATTTCAACAAAACTTTCCACAAAGGCAGACAATAAACAATTTTAATACAACAGATCAGTTCAGATCCATTGAGCGAAGAAATTTAGCATCCATTTTGGGAATTCTACCTTCAGGAAAACATTTAGAAGAAATATTTTATTTGCGAAAGTTCAGCAAACAGTTTATTTTTACAACAAATTTAAAAAATTACAAATTAATTAAGTTATTAACAATGAATAATTTTTAAATGAAACATAAATTAATGTGACCTCTCCTCATTGATCTAGAGGTCACCAAAGTCAAATATTGGGTTCAAAAATCGTAGGAGCCTCAAGCTCGCAGAAGATACACTAAATCAGTTTATATCTTATTTAAAAATTGTTATTTGCATTATAATCTATTTTTATGCAAAGTTTTGTCGAAATAACTGAAACCTTGTTAGATTTAGTAATCTCCATAGGTCACAGGGCAACTAGATCGGTTTATAACCCAATTAAACACTGTTTCTCGGATCATGATCGAAATTTATAAAAAATTTATTAAAGTCTAATAAAAAACTTTTGGATAATGTTAATTATCTCATGTTAATTATGGTTGTTACATATTTGCCAACTCACAGAAAGTCTGGAGCAATGGTTTTGGAAATGACTCATGAGCTGGCTCAATGACTACTTGAGCCAATTTGAGCTGCTTGAGCCAACTATTAAGCAGCTTAAGCCAACTTATTAAGCTGCTTGAGCCAANACTATTAAGCAGCTTAAGCCAACTTATTAAGCTGCTTGAGCCAAGATTATGCCACTGGCTCTAGATAATACCAAAACCTGATTCATTCCTTATGACACCAAATGTCTCGAACAACAATTTGCCNGGAGCAATGGTTTTGGAAATGACTCATGAGCTGGCTCAATGACTACTTGAGCCAATTTGAGCTGCTTGAGCCAAATATTAAGCAGCTTAAGCCAACTTATTAAGCTGCTTGAGCCAAGATTACGCCACTGGCTCTAGATAATACCAAAACCTGATTCATTCCTTATGACACCAAATGTCTCGAACAACAATTTGCCNCGCCACTGGCTCTAGATAATACCAAAACCTGATTCATTCCTTATGACACCAAATGTCTCGAACAACAATTTGCCTACAACTTATATACCATAAAACTATCATGAGCCAGAGCCAGTGGCTCAATAAGCTAGAATGGATCTGAAGAGATGGAGTGAGCGGGATTGAGCCGAGTGACCAGATGTGGATATGGTGGGAACGCAATTGTGGAAAATTGAAACCAACTCAATAATTAGTGTTTTAAAATTGAAAATTTTTTCAAAAAATGCTAACAACAATGAAANGAAAATTGAAACCAACTCAATAATTAGTGTTTTAAAATTGAAAATTTTTTCAAAAAATGCTAACAACAATGAAAATCCATAGTTTATAAGATATCCCTTTATAAGACCAACTCCGTTATAAAAATCTGAATAGATTTTATCTAATTTTGACCTAGCGTGACCATTTAGTAGTGGCGAAAAACTCACTATAAGCCCAACCTATCTGAACTTTAGAATTCTTCGGCTTCTTANTTGACCATTTAGTAGTGGCGAAAAACTCACTATAAGCCCAACCTATCTGAACTTTAGAATTCTTCGGCTTCTTAATGAAACTCCTCTTTATAACCTAATTTTACTCTATTTTTTCAGGTTATTCATAAATTTGAAGATAATTTTGAAATTTTGGTCTTACCTGTGTGTAAAAAAAGATGATTCTTTAGATTGGTGTGTTTGGAAAAACCACGTTTGCAGACTGGACACCGGAAGGGCCATGACCCTGAGTGAACATACCCATGGCTTTTGAGGTCACCAGGGGTTGGAAATGACTTGGCACATACGCCGCATTTGTGAGGCTTCTCCTGTTGTAAGAAATAACATAAAAAAGTTTTCATTTTAGGTAAAACTTGGTATAAAAGTACTAGTGAAAAGAGTACTTTTGACTTTTGAAGGTGTATTAGTAATAAGAAAAAGCTCTTTTGGTTAGTTAATTGTAGATTCTGGTCGTGTTCTACCTGGTCTTAATTGGACTACCTTCCATATCCACTTTTCCAGTTTTTTTTTTATATATTATTATTATTCTAAACTGGTTCTGTCTCACTTTGAAAAGGAGCCCTTCGAAGGGTCCCTCATCCATCTCAAGAGAAACTTTTGACATTTAGCTACTGCTACTGGCGATGGATAAAAGTAACAGAAAAAAAAAAAAAAAAACTGGATCTTCAAATCGAGATTAATCCTTCCAAGGGTCCTTGTTACTTCATCGTCTTAAAAAGTTATATAATCTGAATAAGGACTTCTTTTTTTTTTTTTTTTTTTTTAAAAAGAAAAAAAAAAAAAAAGTTAAGAAAGAAGGTTCCTTTGACAATTCTGACCCGAAATTTCACTCCTTTTGATCTCTATCCTTCAAAAAGGTGAAACTAATGACTTGAGAGACTACCTAAGAATTTTACCCAATTAATTCAAAATTTAAAGGTATGACATCGTAGTAATGATCTTTTAAAACCGGGCGGATGGACGGGGGNGGATGGACGGGGGGAGGGGGGGAAGGGGTTTTGATAAACCTGTCACAAAGGGTATAACTTTTTTACTATGAAATGAAACTATCATTGTTTGTGTAAAAAAATAATATAAAAAAAAATTGACGAAATAGTTAAGAGAAAATGTCATTTTGGGTACTTATCAATCAAAATGATGAAAGAATTATTGAAAAATTGTGTAATTTTTTAAATATTTCAATTTTGGGAAAAATTGCCTAATTTTTTAAATATTTCAATTTTGGGAAAAATTGCCTAATTTTTTAAATATTTCAATTTTGGGAAAAATTGCCTAATTTTTTTTTTTTTTTTTTTAGAAATGGAGAAAGCATATTAATTCATTGTTATTTTGTAATGTAGAAATGAAACAAGTTTCAAATTTATGTTTTCAATTTTCATTATTTTGAATAACATATTTATTTCTTGTAGAATTGGATTTTCATTTTTAATTTCATAAAATTAGGGATAATTTTTGAAAAAAAAAGGGTTAACATATCATAAATTTTGGAATATAACTCCCCTATGACACACAAGAAAGAAACTAAAAGTAACTTATATTTACTAAAGATAAGATAAGCAAAGTAAAAAAAAAGTAACTCATTTTAAACACTTTTCAAAAAACATTGAAAATTTATATGGTGAATTTTTTTTTTAAATAAAAATACTGAAAATGTAATTTCCAAGTAGATATATACATATAACCGCATTGTATTACATAATAATCCAGAGACTTAAATTGANGAAAATGTAATTTCCAAGTAGATATATACATATAACCGCATTGTATTACATAATAATCCAGAGACTTAAATTGAAAAATGACTATCACTGAAACAGTGTATACGAATTAGGTTTCAACTGTATGAAATTATTGATACAAAATTGAGTTTTTTGAAGAAAAAAAAGAAAAAAAAAAGACTCAAAAAAGTTACTAAAATTCTAAACTAAAAGTTTTCATCCGAATATTAATCTAAAAACCTGCAGCTACTCAAATGTCTTCAATTCGGAAAATTAAAATTACCGAATTGTAAAATTCACAATTATCAAAATGTAGCAACTAACTAGTGACTAACTTCGTTTTTGGCGGCTGATTTTCAAAATTTTTAACACAAAAAAAAAAATTTGACAAAAATAAAATTTGACAAAAATAAAATTTGACAAAAAAAAATTTGAGAAAAAAAAATTTGACAAAAAAAAAATTTGACAAAAACAAATTTTTTTTTTAAATTTCACTAACTAGGTGTTTTACAGGGTTAAAAAATTGCTAAAGATTATCCTGCAGAGGAGAAAGCAAGAGAAAGTATTTTTAAATTTTCATTTCTTTAATTCCTTAAGACTCAATTCAAAGATCAAAATTTCATAAAAAAAATTTCTGAAACTAATCTCCATAGACTGCATACTAACTATAAATATTCCGTAACTGACTTTACTCCTATTGGTTGGTATTAAAGATTAAAAAAACTCAAAAAGTTGCGTGATCTCTGATGCTATTGTTTTTTTTTTTAATAGTTATCTCCTTATATCTCTCTGGATCTATGCCTTTTGGTCCTTGATTAGTTCCTGAGGGTGATCTATTTTGTATGCTTGTGATGGTAAAGAAAACCAGTTTTTTGAAAATGCAGGACCAGTAGCTAGAATAATAATCCAACAGTCGAATCAGACTCATCACTGAGCAGAGCATTTAAAAAAAAAGTAGATCTTTCGGAGAGCAGATGGGATGGATTCCACTGCTACTTTTTGATGGATTATTAACTTACCGGTTTTTCTTATTTTTTAACCCGAAGGCCCTCTCTTTCTTATCTGATCTTTAGAAACATAAGAAAACAAAAAAAAAAAACAAAAAAAAGTAAAAAAAAAACAGACATGCAACCTTTTGACCAATGAGACTAATAAAATGTGTACTATATAGTCTATTATTTTCTTACAAATATACCATTATCATTATCTACTTTCCCCCCTAACAGTCTATCACCAAATGAAGATAATTTATCAAAATTGGCAACATTCAATCGTAATAAGGCAAAAAAAAAACAAGATTTTGATGAATGACGTAATGAACTACTACTGTAACTGATGCGTAATGAAAGCAAATATTGAAAAAACTTAATATACTTGATTAGATTACCGAGTTAAAAAAAAATGGATTAAAAAAAGGAGAAAATTGGGCAACAATGGGTGAAAGTAGAGGTAAACGTATACATACAATGTGGCAACACTGTGAATAAAAAACGTGATTGAATTTTTATGAAAAAGAGATTTGAATTTTCTAACTGGTTAAAAAATTTGAAATTTTTTGTTAGAGTGAGAAAAAAAAAGTGACATGATTTGACCTATGCAGAGTTGGGATAATGCAGATTAGGGATTGAGGATTAGGTAATCCAGATTAGGGATTAGTAATCCCCAATCCTCTATCTGAGTAAAATAATTTTATAAATTCTAATTCCCAATTTCTAATCCAAAGTGTTTGGCAAGATAGTCAGTCCCTAATGTCTAATCCCATTGGGAGACCAAACCAAACCAATCCCGACGGGATTGGTTTGGGATTAGAATTCTGGATTATAAGTGGGACATCTGTGAGCAATTCTTATATTTTTTCAATAAAAGTCAACAGCATGGAACTTCTATACTGAAATCTAAAGAATAAATCTAAATATTTCCAAGACCCGTCTCAGGATTTGAACTCACTTCACCGATTTCCAGAAATTCGCGCACATTATTCCGTAGTTACAACACGTCATTACCGCTAAGGTTTTGGAAAAGTTAATCCCTAATCTTAATCCGTTTCGCCTACTTTGGTTAATCCCTAATCCGTAATCCCAATCTCGGGTTTTGAGAAAATTCAATCCGGAATCCCTAATCCGACTGGAAAAGTCATTAATCACTCAACTCTGCTTATGTCACAACAATTGACCATTTTAGCAAACATGAATAATTTATAATAATTGATTTTGTTGTTGGTTAGCTTAATGAGAAATAAAAATAGGTAAAAGTGTCAAAAATTCAAAAATTCAAAAAATTTTTTGATAAGTATCGAGTTTAAAATTTTAGACTGATGTATTCAATTTTTGGTCTAATTTGATTGATTTGGAATTCGGTTTTTGTTAAAAATATACACTATTGAAGAAAATTTTTACTTGAGAAATTTATAAACAGGATGATTTTTGATTAATTGATAAAAGAGTGAAAGTGGTGTGAATCAGGTAGGAACTCTACAGTGTTGCCAACTAAAAATAGAGAATAATCCGAAATATTTTTACACACTAAAATACAACAATGGAATATTTTTTGAATAGCTTTAACTTTTGTAGTTGTTAGCTATAAAAAAGTTGGAATACTCTGTATTTTAGGAAATTAAAAAGAGCAAAATTTTGATACAAAGTTACTATAATAAATCATTTTTTCATCCAATTTTTTATTCTTATTTTCTCTTCTATTTATAAACTTATAAAGTGAAAGGAACCAATAAGTTGTTTCCATATCAAATTTTTGAAGTAAAAATATCAAAATTCAAAAATTATTTTTTTACTAACCTTAACATGTGTCATTCGATGATAATACAAATTCGATGAAGCTGTAAAACGTTTCCCACAAGTGGGACATTCATGAGGTTTTTCTCCAGAATGAATTCTTCGATGAGTATTTAAAGATGATGAGGTAGAAAAACCTTTACCACATACATCACACTCATGAGGTTTTTCACCTTTTATATTAAAAAGTACATAATATATTAAAAAAAAAGATAAAAAAGAAAATTTTATAAAAAAAAAAAATTGTAAAAACAATAACGAATTTTACCTGTATGTGTGCGCATGTGTCGTTTGAGAAGTGACGGTCTGTCAAATGCTTTTGCGCAGACGCTACAAGGGAGTAATGACCTTGTGCGCTTTGTTGATGATTTATGTGTAGAACCTACTGAAGCGGTGGATGATGGTTCGGAAAGTGTTGGTGAAATCCAAGACTCATCTTCCCAACTATCGCTTTTCTAAAAAAAAATTCAAAAAATTTTTCAAAAAATTTCAAAAAATTTCAAAAATTTCAAAAATTTCAAAATTTCAAAAAATTTCAAAAATTTCAAAATTAAAAAAATTTTTGCAAAATTAAAAAAAAAAAAATAAGTTTTTCTCTACTTTTCAACAAAACTCAGTCAAATAATGTGAAAGTAGAGTTTCTCTTTGACAAAACTATATCTAATAACTTTCCCCAAATAAAAATGTTCTTAAAACTCTTGTGATTGGTTAAAAAAAAAAGTTCTTAAAGTATTTTGTGACTTACATTAGTATGAATGAGAGAAGTTGATAGATCAAGTGGAACTTCAAGAAGAAGAGCTTTCATCGTTTCTTCAAAAATAGCTTCTTTCAATGCTTTTGTAAATGGTAGTGGTGGATCAGCTGAAAAAAGTATAAGTTCTTGATGGATTGTGATTGGTCGATGGACTTCATAGTAAACTTGACCACCAGGGAGTATGATTTCAATAAGATTGACATCTTTTGTAATTGTTGGTGATTCCTTAAGAAAACGTACCCAAGAAGTAGCTCTAAGTCCACCCCATGATGGTAATTTATTTCCTTGAAGAAATTTACTATCTAATTCTGTATCAGTTCGAAGTGTTCCTTGAAATGGTGAAAAACGTAAACCACGTGGGAGTAAAGTTTGATTACAAACAACACCAAGATTATTTTCTCTGCTCATGCGCTCTAATGATAATTCTTCAGGAATTAGAACAAAAGTTTCCATTTTTCAACGATTTCAACAAGAAATTTTAACAAAATTCAAGAGCTCATCACTCATTCACAGTCATAATAACTACTCTCACTATAAATTATTAAAAATTATAAAAATTATAAAAATTATAAAAATTATAAAAAATTTCCTTATATTTTAAAATTTTATCAAAATTTTACAAAAAAAAAAAAAAAAAAAATTCTTTTTTTGATAAAATATTTTAAAATTTTGGATAAATTTATACACATTTGTTATAAAAATCTAATACTTAAGGTAATTTACTAAAAATCACTACTAAATTTGATGGTAAAGTATACTTTTTAGGGTCTAATTGGTAAAATATTTTATCTAATTGGTAAATTTTTTATCTAATTGATAAAATTTTATCTAATTGGTAAAATTTTATCAAATTGGTAAAATTTTATCAAATTGGTAAAAATTTATCAAATTGGTAAAATTTTATCAAATTGGTAAAAAAATTTATCTAATAGGTAAAATTTTATCTACTTTTTTATAAAAAGAGGTCAAAGGGCACGTGTGTGGGTTATTGTCTTGTAATCAGTAGAGTAGTCCCTTGAGTTCTACGGTGCGTTTGCTACTGTGAGCATTTCATAAGAAACCAGGAGCTCTTGGTAAAGTGTCAGATACCTGTCTCAACCACACTCCCTCCTACCTGATACATTTTCTTAACAAAAGGATAAGAAAACAATAATGATTTTTTTTTTGGACAAGAATAATATCAAGAGGTTGGGTCTTAGGGAATGAGCCAATAAAAAATGAGACCCAACCTCTCTACGCAAAAATTCAAGCATTTTTAACTCCCGTGAATAAAATAACATTACGTCTCTCATAATATTGTATCAAAGACAAACAAACGCACAAAACCAAAAAAATACTTCGAATCTATGCACTTTATTATAAATTAATAAATAATGAAATGCAAAAATTCAAATTTTAACAAATTATACAGGAATTTCTCGTTTGCGGATTTGTATTAGCATTTATTTTTAGATGTTTTTTTTTTATAAATACGTGTAAAGTCTAAAGTGATTTTTCATTTTTTTTTTCTTCTTCTCAAAAGTGTTGTTAAGTAACACAACGAATAAGCAGTAGTACAGGGTATTCAAAAATTTTTAGAAACTGACTTTTTTCACTTTCATTTTAATTTTTCCCTATTTATGTCATAGCTATCTAAAAAAAAAAAATAGGTTACAAAAAGCTGATAAATCAATTAAATTCAAAATTTTAAAATTTTTTTTTTCAATAGTTGTACTAAAAATTCTCACCAGCATCAGCACAATTCTAATTTAGTTAACTATTTAGTCTCTTTACTAATTTGAATTCAACTCAATAAATCTTGTTAAATTAATCCAGATTTTTGCTTTTTTGCTTAATTCCAACATTTACGTTTTTAGTCATACAGTCTTTTCGCGATTTTAAAAACTTGCACGGTTGGAAATGATACTCAAATGAGCAAATCAAATCAAATCAAATCAAATCAAATCAAATCAAGTTAACTGAAAAACTTACAGAAAAAACTACAAAGTTGTTGACTATTAGATAATGTAAGTTACTTAACAAAAAAAAAATTTTTTTTTTAATTAAATTACTAACATTTATACAGTTTTCTGGTAACTAATCTAAAGAATTAAGTTGGCAATTAAGTAAATCTGTAATCAGGTTGTCAATTCTGAAACATAGAGAGTGATTTTATAGTTTTATCTGATTACTGGTTTGTTAACTTTTATGTAAAGGTTTTTATATATACAAATTATATATATATAAAAAAAAAAAAAAAAAAAAAAACTAGAATAGTGAAGTGACCAAGCGACGATATAAAAAAAAATTGATCCAAAAAGAAAGTTGATTTTCTCCCAATTTCTAAAAAATTTTTTGAATACCCTGTATTACAACAATATAGATAAAGAATGTATAGATTCTCATAGACTGTGTGTTTTAGTCAGTCTTCAACGAAGCGAAGATGAAACAAAGCAATGACAAATAATACAAAAAAAAAAAAATAATAATAATATTTTAAATTATCCCTCTGTACACAATTACACAAAAAGTCATAGTAGTACAAATAAAGTCTGAGCAGATAAACTTATAATCTAACTTAACTTAAATATTATCGTGTAAATTATTCTATTGTTCTTATGAGTAAAGCCGAAGGAACGAGTTGGACGAAGTCTTGATAATGATGTTCATTAAAAGAGACAAAGTGGTTGGGTTTAGCATTACATGCACGGAATATTTTTTTTTTATACGCAGGCGCGAAAGACATNTTTTTAGAAACTGACTTTTTTCACTTTCATTTTAATTTTTCCCTATTTATGTCATAGCTATCTAAAAAAAAAAATAGGTTACAAAAAGCTGATAAATCAATTAAATTCAAAATTTTAAAATTTTTTTTTCAATAGTTGTACTAAAAATTCTCACCAGCATCAGCACAATTCTAATTTAGTTAACTATTTAGTCTNTTTTTTTTTCAATAGTTGTACTAAAAATTCTCACCAGCATCAGCACAATTCTAATTTAGTTAACTATTTAGTCTCTTTACTAATTTGAATTCAACTCAATAAATCTTGTTAAATTAATCCAGATTTTTGCTTTTTTGCTTAATTCCAACATTTACGTTTTTAGTCATACAGTCTTTTCGCGATTTTAAAAACTTGCACGGTTGGAAATGATACTCAAATGAGCAAATCAAATCAAATCAAATCAAATCAAATCAGGTAACTGAAAAACTTACAGAAAAAACTACAAAGTTGTTGACTATTAGATAATGTAAGTTACTTAACAAAAAAAAAATTTTTTTTTTTTAATTAAATTACTAACATTTATACAGTTTTCTGGTAACTAATCTAAAGAATTAAGTTGGCAATTAAGTAAATCTGTAATCAGGTTGTCAATTCTGAAACATAGAGAGTGATTTTATAGTTTTATCTGATTACTGGTTTGTTAACTTTTATGTAAAGGTTTTTATATATATAAATTATATATATATATAAAAAAAAAAAAAAAAGCTAGAATAGTGAAGTGACCAAGCGACGCTATAAAAAAAAATTGATCCAAAAAGAAAGTTGATTTTCTCCCAATTTCTAAAAAAATTTTTGAATACCCTGTATTACAACAATATAGATAAAGAATGTATAGATCCTCATAGACTGTGTGTTTTAGTCAGTCTTCAACGAAGCGAAGATGAAACAAAGCAAAGACAAATAATACAAAAAAAAAAAATAATAATAATATTTTAAATTATCCCTCTGTACACAATTACACAAAAAGTCATAGTAGTACAAATAAAGTCTGAGCAGATAAACTTATAATCTAACTTAACTTAAATATTATCGTGTAAATTATTCTATTGTTCTTATGAGTAAAGCCGAAGGAACGAGTTGGACGAAGTCTTGATAATGATGTTCATTAAGAGACAAAGTGGTTGGGTTTAGCATTACATGCACGGAATATTTTTTTTTTATACGCAGGCGCGAAAGACATTATTTAGTTCCATTATAAATGGAGATGATACGTCAGAGAACGAACGAACGAGAAAAGTTATTATAATTTGTAACAATTTTAGTAGTCAACAGTATGAAAACGGTAAATTTTTTTTTTTTTTTTTTTCCTCCGTCATGGACATTATTAGCTTGTTATTAATATTCCTGTAAAGATCGGGAAAGATTGAAAGACAAATCAGAGGATTCCATTGGTAAAATATTGGAATCGATCGTAGAGTGTTGTTGTGAGGGAATTGAGTGACTGCTTCACCATGTCATTCACAAGTGACTGGAGCTGCTCTTCTGTAAAAAAAAAAAAAAAAATCAAAAAATCAAAAAAAAAATTTATTTTATTTTACCTCTATTTTCTCAAAAATGCAAAAAAAAAAAAAAAAAAAAAAAAAAAAAAAAAAAAATTTTTTTTTTTTTTTTTTTTTTTTTTTTTTTTTTATTATTATTAATAACTCTGTAGNTACAAAAATTATTTTCTTAATAAAGTTTAGCTTATTACCAGTCAGTGACATGTGGAATCGACTTTTGAATGAAGCAATCGTAGAAACTCCTCCAGATCTCAGACATGTCAGTTGAGACCCTAAAATCATAAAAATTTCTTACTTTTTATAAAAATTCGTTCCTTTTTTCTTTTATTTACTATAAAAAATTCTTAAAAATTAAGTAAATCTCAAACTTACCAATTCGCATGATTTCAACCAAATGAACAATTTTATCTGAATACTTTCTCGCTGCTACAAGTCCTTGAAGCATAAGAATTTTAAAATATTCAAACATATCTGAATTTGGTCCACCCATAACTTGAACAAATTCTTCAGTAAGTTTAAACGGTGAATTTTCAAAACCAAGATTTTTAGGTGATGTAGAGAGAATGAAACCAAAATCAATATGAATAATGTGCCCTTCATTGTCCAACAGAATGTTACCATTATGCCTGTAAATCATAAAATAGTAANTATAAATCATAAAATAGTAAAAAAAAAAATCATGCTATAAATTACCAAAAAATATACTTATTCATATTCATTCTAATCTTACCTATCTTTAACTTGCATGATGTAACAAATAAGACAATAAGCTGCACAACTCTTTACAAAATTTTTTTGTGCTGTAANTGTAAATCATAAAATAGTAAAAAAAAATCAAACTATAAATTACCAAAAAATATACTTATTCATATTCATTCTAATCTTACCTATCTTTAACTTGCATGATGTAACAAATAAGACAATAAGCTGCACAACTCTTTACAAAATTTTTTTGTGCTGTAAGAAAACCTTCTGAATTTTCTGGTCCAAATTCCTGAAGAAAATATTCAAGTAGTGACATCTGACTGTGTTTTTTAATTTGATGAAGAGACACAGTGTTCACAACTGGTTCAATCATACCACTATCATTAGACAAAACAAATATCCTGTAATAAAACAAATAAAAAGAATATACAAATACAAATTAGTAGTTAGAAAATACTCTCAGTGTTGAAAAAAAATCCGTATTTTTTAGCTTCAGGGTGAAAAAAAATCACTTTAGTGAAAAAAGAAAAAAAAACCCGCAAAAACCTGCAAAAAATGCATAAAATAAACATACNAACCCGCAAAAACCTGCAAAAAATGCATAAAATAAACATACGCATGCGCAGATAACACGGGAAAGTTAATTTTATCAGGTTTTAAAAAAAAATTGAAATTTGACGTCAATCGGAGTCTGAAAAGAAATCAAACTAGTAAATTTTATTACAAACAAAANACGCATGCGCAGATAACACGGGAAAGTTAATTTTATCAGGTTTAAAAAAAAAATTGAAATTTGACGTCAATCGGAGTCTGAAAAGAAATCAAACTAGTAAATTTTATTACAAACAAAACAACTGGATAACAACAATATTATTAAAATAATTGTTAAATTGACCCTTACTAAAATACTGATAGATAACCGCTTGCTCATTTTTAAATTTGCCCCATTTTTAAATTTGCCTCATTTTAAAATTTTTGCACATTTCCATTTTTTGCGCTAGCCACAACAACCGGGCTGCATTTTTTCCATTTTCGCGCAGTGTTTTTTTTTTTCGTTTTTTTTTTTGCACATAGGTGGAAACACTAAAAATACTATACTGCGTAGAGTAAAAAACAAAAGACAACTGTCAACTATGTGCCTACGGAATACAAAATATGTATTGTAAGAATCGTTTTTTTGCGCTAGCCACAACAACCGGGCTGCATTTTTTCCATTTTCGCGCAGTGTTTTTTTTTTCATTTTTTTTTTGCGCATAGGTGGAAACACTAAAAATACTATACTGCGCAGAGTAAAAAAAAAAAAAAAAAAAACAACTGTCAACTATGTACCTACGGAATACAAAATATGTATTGTAAGAATCAAAAATCAAAAATCTTGTTCCTAAAAGTAATATTAGTAGATAAATCAAGATAAAATAAGAATCAATTATAAATTTACTAACCTGCAAGGTCTTATCCATAGTGATACTCTCTCTTCTGACCAAATATCTTTCATTAATGCTAATAATTGATAAGCCATTAATTCTTGTCTAAGATCATCACCACATTTAACAATACATGGTAGTAATTTCCATCCTTTTAGATGACCAAATGGACTCCATTCTTTAATTCTTTGAACTTTTCTTTCAAAAAGTTCTTTTAAAATTGATGCTGATGGATCTTCAGGATCTCTTTTAAATGTACTTTTTGGTACATGAAGACTTTCAGAGAGACGACGTCTTATATCTACAGCTGCAACAAATACAGGTTCTCTTGAATCATATGAATCTTGACTCATTTGAGATATTGTATCACATCCACCACTTTGACTTGATTTCATTTGTAAATATTGTTGTGAAATCTCATCATCTTCTTGTGACCAACAATCAAGATCAAAACAACTGGAATTTGTAGTAGTATTAATATTTCCATTAGACATGGATAGAGATGGTGGTGATGGACTGTTTGCAATACCAGAATCACCACATTCAGTCCCAGGTGTAGATGAATTTTCAATTATTTCTACAACAATCTCTCCATCAACACCTTCCATCATATTTTCTTCTGATCTTGTATGACGGAGCATCGTATTGATTGTTGGTTTTGATGGGAGACGAGCTGTCTGTGTATCAGGGACTTCTAACACTTCTGCGTAGATCATATAAGGTGTCTAAACGAAAAAAAAAAAAAAAAAAACGAGTTATAAATAGTAATGTACTCTATCAAAATCAAAAACAAAATCATAACCAAAAAAGCAAAAAAGTTATAAAAATTTTTAATTTTAGTTACCTTATCCTTTGAATTGAGTACAGTAGCATCTTGTGGTGGAATTCTCAAAACGATATGCGTAACATGATTATGAACTGGTAACCATACCCTCGCTGGTAAATTCAAATTTACTAAATTTAGTTCAGCTATTAATTTTGGAGTTTTGTCATCTTTGGTTGCAATGGTAGACAAATTCTTTCCAATTTGAATCAAAGCGTTGACAAACTCTAGTTGCGGTGAAAGTCTTGGAGCCTAATGAATAAATATCAAAATTTTAAAAATTTCAACAAAAAAAATTTTTTTTAAATGACTTTTTTTTTAGGGGTTGTGGTAAGCATTCTGTATCGCTTGGTGGTTAGATGTGAGGAGACTCGTACTCTCACAGTAGCCAAGCGAGGCTTTACTCCCCAGAGACAATGACAAGTAAGAGTTAAAAACTCTCTAGTCAGATAAGGAGACCCATGGTCCAGTGTAGAAATACACCGGCTACTCTAGTTTTCTGTGACGAGCAAAATCCCGGTTCGAGTCTCCCCAACCTCGAGACTTTTTCAAAGTCTTCCAGGATTCTCACCCCGTTAGTTAGGTTATCTCTTTAGTTGTTAATAATCTGGGCGTTTGAATTTCCGCGATTTGCCGAACATTTACAGGATCCTGTAAGTAAGAGTTAAATCTCACAAGAGTTTCAACTAAACTTAATTTTCTACGGATTCGGCAAATGTTCGGCAAATGGCGGAAATTCAAACGCTTAGCTTATTAATAACTAAAGAGATAACCCTAACTAACGGGGTGAGAACCCTGGAAGACTTTGAAAAAGTCTCGAGGTTGGGGAGACTCGAACCGAGATTTTACTCGCNGATTATTAATAACTAAAGAGATAACTCTAACTAACGGGGTGAGAACCCTGGAAGACTTTGAAAAAGTCTCGAGGTAGGGGAGACTCAAACCGAGATTTTACTCGCCACAGAAAACTAGAGTAGCCCGTGTATTTCTACACTGGACCATGGGTCTCCTTATCTCACAGGAGAGTTTTAACTCTTACTTGTCATTGTCTCTGTGGAGATAGTATATCCGGCAGGTTTGCCGGATATCGGATATACGGCATTTTTTGATTGCCGAATATCGGATATCCGGCATGTTTGCTTGATAAAGCTTGTATTGCACATAATTTTTATTAAAACAAGATGAGTTTTGACTCATTTCACGCGAACGTGCAGGGGTCAATTTTAAAATTCTCTAATGCATTTAATATTATACTCCAATATAATAAATCTAAAAAAAAAATTAATTTTTTAGAATTTCTGAAAAAATTGTCTAGAAAATTATCCGCGCAGGTACCTATAAGTATCCGGTATCCGGCGGGTAGTCTATCCGACAGTTTTACGCGCCGGATATCCGCAACACTTTTTTTTTTAATTATTATTTTATATATATATATTTTATATCATCTCACCCCACAAGTACATTCAAGTTTCTCCACTTTGAAATCATGTCCAAAACAAATACATCCATTATCAAAACCATGACCTGATGTTAAGTCTCCCAGACAATTTCTTGGAAGTCCAAAAGAACCCACTCTTTTGTGATAACTTCTAAAATTGGACAGATTTGATTCACTATGACCTTGTTTCAACATAACAGGTGCATCTGAAAGTGATCGTTGATGAGATTTGAGTCGTCCTATTGTTGAACTTTGTGTCATATTATTATTATTTCCTGATGAATGATTTGAGAATATTTTTGATGGTGGGTGAAACCCGGAAGAAGGGGATGGAAGAGATGTTGTCGGAGCAAGTGATAATTTTCGTAATTTTGGATCTTTCAACCTAAAAAAAAAAAAAAAAAATATACAAAATTTTACTTAAAAATATGAATTTTTAAAATCATTTTTAAAATCAAATATAAATTAAAAAAAAAAAAAAAAAAATTAGTAAAAAAAAAAATTTTTTTTTTACCGAAGTGTTTCTTGGAGTATTACATTTCTGAGTTTTGTAAAATGAGATTTCTTCCTAGAAGATAGACATTGAGCATCTGATGAATAAGCGTCGAGGAGCCAGGCACATTGTAGGCTAAAGTCAACGGATTTCTTTGCCCTAGAACAAATTTACAAAAAAATTATATAATTTACTAAAAAATCTCAAACTTTACTTCCTACATTAAAAAT
The DNA here is from genome assembly GCA_002738285.1 of Holacanthella duospinosa. NCBI lineage: Eukaryota > Metazoa > Arthropoda > Collembola > Poduromorpha > Neanuridae > Holacanthella > Holacanthella duospinosa. The sequence continues at coordinate 269,570 of NIPM01000363.1, read as the reverse complement.
AAAAATAAAAAAAATAATAATAGAAATTATACCACCTATTCTTATTTCAAATCCGAAATAGTAATCATAATCACGCAAATCCATTAAAATAAAACGAAAACAAGTAGGTCATGATAGAAAAAATCCATTTTGAGTTTTCATAAGTTAAATAACCAACTGAGAACTGACATGAGAAAAAACATGGAAATTACGCAGAGAACATGTAAAAATCAATAAATATAATCTAAAATTAATCATACACAACTCATGTATAAGTTATAGAGAAGGATCATAGTAAGTATAAAAAAAAAATACAAAAATTTATAACCAGAAGGAACTAAAATATTTCCGCAGAATAAAAAAAAATACTCTAAATAAAACAGGCTCCAAGTCTACAAAATGACGTGCAGTAACCAGCAGGAATCCATTATTAAAAAGTTCAAAAATTTAATTTACATAACAATCAAAATTCTCCTTATTTTCAATAAAAAAAAATTTTTTTTTTTTTTTGTATTTCACTGCTAAATTCTTCAGATGATGTAACACGAACGGAAATTTATTCAAAAATATTTTAGCAACTTCCTCAGAAATCAGAAAAAAAAAAATTACAAAAAAATTGGCGAAACCTACCGATGGAGTAAATAGGGATGAAGAACATCGGCAACGTCATACATTTGTATGTACATTGTCACTAATTGTGGTAAATAGAAATCAACTTCTCGTTCTGGAAATCCAAACATTCGATTTACTGTAATAAAAAAAAACATCAGGATTACCAAAAAAAAAACCAAAACAATAAAAAATTTCGGTTGAATCACCCATAGTGGGAGCAAGAATCGCTTCAGAATGTCATGAAACGGATTTCTATGCGAAAAAACCGAAAAAAAAAAATTTTTTTTTTTTTCAGAAAAAACTTCGAAAATTCATGCCCCCACTATGGGTGATTCAACCAAAATTTCATCTAAATAATGGATGTATCAGAAAGTGTGTACTTTAAGTCCAAACTTTTTGAAACACCCTGTATTATACAGAGTCTTTCAACATGAATACAAAAAACAAGAAACGAAAAACAAAAAACAAAAAAATTTAAATTTAACCAATCAGATTCAAATAAGATGAATAATTGGCAAATAATAAAACAAAAAACTACCCAAATTCGAATTTTAAAAATTTTTTATAAATTTTTATACAGTGAACATCTATTAAACCTCCTATCTACAAAATTTGTGTTGTCAAGGTAAAAAATCAACAAAATTCATCTAAACATACTAAACTTGGAAAAGAGAACAATGAAGTTCATTTTTTAAGCAGAATATTAAATAAATACAATAAAAATAAATAAATAAATAAAATGAAGTTCATTGAACCCATATTTTCTACATTTTGGAATTAATCTAAATCTTGATATTTTGTTCCCTATTTATTACAATTTGCTAAGAAAAAACATGTTCGCTGTCCGAATTTCCAAAAAACAAAAAAAAAAAACAATTCAATTTAATCAAAATTCAAATTTTGAAGTCTAGGAGTTTCCAAAGGCGTTCACTGTGTACTATTTTGGTGAAATTTTTCTATTTTTCATCACTGAAGGTATTATACAATATTATACGAAAATACTCATATTGTAGTCATTTCTCCAAAAAAAAAATACAATTTTTCCAAAAAAAAAGTACAATTTTCCAAAAAAAAAATACAATTTTTCCAAAAAAAAAGTACAATTTTTCCAAAAAAAAAAGTACAATTTTTCCAAAAAAAAAAATACAATTTTTCCAAAAAAAAAAGCACAATTTTTTCAAAAAAAAAAACAATTTTTTCAAAAAAAAAAACAATTTTTCCAAAAAAAAAACACAATTTTTACAAAAAAAAAATACAATTTTTCCAAAAAAAAAATACAATTTTCCAAAAAAAAAACTACAATTTTTCCAAAAAAAAAAAAAAAATACAATTTTTCCACACTCCGACTACAACACGATACAAAAGTTTTGATAAATCCTACAAATCTCTACAAAATTCCGTATTGAAAGACTCTGTATACAACTCTAATAGTCAACTATACCAATATACTGTTGAACTCCCGGTTCTTTCGATGTAAAGAGGTAACCAATGGCATATGACATATTGAAAACTTGACTTTCAAAAAATCTTAGTAACCATGAACTTGGTTCTTTGGATTTGCTTCTCTCACAAATTTCATTCTTTTTATAATCATCTTCACTTCTGATATTGTCACCTCTACCATCATTCATCTTTCCATTACTACCAGATTGAACCATAACTTGATTATCATGATTAAGATCAAGATCATGATCAAGATTTGCTGAAGTACTGGAAGTAGACGATTCATTTAAATCACCACCACTACTTTCAATATTGTTCAAACAAGAACCACTACCACTTCCACTTGTATTATTATTTAAACTATTAATCTTACTGCTTGCGGCACGGGTAACAGTTGTCCAAATTCCAACTCCAGTATGACATCCTGGTGTTGGTGGTTTATTTGAATTATTTTCTGATGTAGTAGTAGTAGTACTTACTGATGAATTATTTTTTTTTGTTCTTCCTTTAAGATTTAATTTTAACACACTTCTCATACCACTTGTTACAGTATTTCCAACAGTTGTTGAAGTTTTTATAGATGATGAAGATGAAGATGATATTGTTACTCCTGTACTTGAATTATTTGATGTTGATGTCTGTATAGATGATCCAAAATTTAAAATTTTTGTTCCACTACTACCATTATTATTACTACTACTACTACTTCGAAAACGACCAAAAATTGATTGTGGACCATCTCCACCAGGAATTTTAATTTTTCCTGATCCTGATCCTGATACTGATCCTGATACTGATCCTGATAAAATTTTTGAATTTCTTGTTGTTAATAGTAACAATTCCTCTACATCAACAATTCCATTATTTTCAGTTGATAAATTAGAATCAGTAGTTATCATGGTAACTAAATTACAACAACCACCACTATCTACTACATCTAAATCATCTTCAGTTGATACAATTGATGATACTAATGTATTTTCTCCATCTGTAATTTCTTCTTCTTCATCTTCATCTTCATTAAGAAATTGAAGTTTTTCATTTAAAATAGGTGGAGTTGAAATTGATAGAAGAGGAGGTGTATTTAAATCATCTTCACCACAAAATTCACCATTGAGTGAATTTGAATCAAAACTATTATGTCTTGGTGATATACTACTACTATCTTGTATAAAATCTTCATTTTCAGATAATGAACCATTTGTTGTTCCACCTGTTCCTGAAGATGTTGTTGAGACGGATGTTGAACAAATACCAGAATCATCTGAATTTCCAACAATTATTATATTTGGACTTGGATAATGACAATATGGACATTTGACAACGACTGTATGTATATTTCCTATTTCTGTTGTTGTTTGATGTAAAGTATTAAGAAAATGATGACGACAGTAGGTTCTACTGTTCATACGTGGACTAGAATTTGAATTTGTTATGAAATTTTGTTGTCGATTTTTAAATATTTTTTCTTCTTCATCTCTATTGTTAGGTTTCATATGGTAACTAAATTGGTATGATTCTCCAGATGGTGATGAAGAAATAAATGAATCTAAACTTCGATTTCGACTATGACGATATGATTGTTCAAATTCACGTTTTGGAGAACAAATTTCAGTTTCAAATTCTTCTTCATTTGATAATTTTCTATCTTTTCCATAAATTGTTAATTTTCCAAATAATTCAACAGGACTCCCATCACATTCATCAATTTTTTCACGTAGAATTGACCTATAAATAGAGAAAACAAAATAAAAAATAGATTTTCGATCAATTTAAAAAAAAATAGATTTTCGATCAATTTCAAAAAAAAAATTTAGATTTCGATCAATTTCAAAAAAAAAAAAAAAAAAATTCGATCAATTTAAAAATTTTTTTAGATTTTCGATCAATTTAAAAAAAAACCTTCATTGCCTTAAAATTTCTCCAATTTCAACAATTTCAACAATTTTTCACGTGTTTAAAAAAATAAATCTCACTTGTTCTCATTTTCGTCAATACTCCACCACCACCAACCCCACGACTCGTCCAAATTTCCCATTTCCTGTGACAAAAATTTGAACCACCTAGTTTTTTTTTGTTTCACTTCACCGGAAACTATATAACTTTAAACAGATTTTCAAAACTTCAAAAAAATTCCTCTTCTAAATAAATTTTACTATACAAAAAAAAAAAAAAAAAANCAATCACAACTTTGTAGTAGTAGTTTTAGTCTTAAGTTTCTTCTTACATAAAATGTCCCGTTTCAAAATTTACTTCACACTTTATATTCTTTCACGAGTTCACGCTAGAGTAAAAACATAAATTATTCTCTAAAATTGGTAAAAAAAAAAAAAAAAAAAAAAAATTTCTGTCTAAAAGTTACATCGAATTCGTTACTAATACTACTACAGACTACACTTGAGCAAAAAAAAAAAAAACTTATATATTAGAATCTCTGTCTCACACACAAGTGTTTCAAGAGTTAGTTCAGTCAGGAATGAATAATTTGTTGATGACTAAAGTAACTATCACATGAACTCCTCATCAACTAACTAAAAAAAGACACTCCCACAGTAAATAATAGCGTCAAAACTTAGAAACCTACAACCCAACCAAAAAAACCACACGTAAAAATTATTGATAAAACTAAAACTCTTCCACTTCAAGTCACCAAGTGTATACAAAATTCCCCAACAAAAAAAAATCCCCCATGGGGTCAATTAATTTATCATTAGACACCTACTCAAATCAAGCTTTAGAAATATATCTNCTATACAAAATTCCCCAACAAAAAAAAAATCCCCCATGGGGTCAATTAATTTATCATTAGACACCTACTCAAATCAAGCTTTAGAAATATATCTAAAGGTAACTAACCTAGTGGTATCAACTCAAAAGTAACCTAACCCTAACCAAAAAAAGAGGAAAACCAAAACCAAAACCTTAAATTTATTTCCAGAGGTTTCATCAGACCAACAATATTATCATATATCTCTAAAAGTATAAAAAAAACGAGAGGATGATGATGACGAATACTAAAAGCTTGCTATATTCCTATTCTTCAATATTCACAATATAATATTATAACAACCTATAGAGTGAAAATAGTACATATTATAATATACACATACATATGTATATATAATCATAAATCACATTATACAATTTTTTTTTTATATCCTAGACCACAATGTGTACAATATCTCACGTCATGTCTATCTACTAAAAAATGCAACGCAAACCCAATTCCAAGAGACAAACAATCAATTTAAGGCAACAATTTCCACATTTTTTATCACCTAACTCCCAAAAAAAAAAAAAAAAAAAAAAAAATCTTACCTACCAACTTCGTCATCATACTTTTTACAGTTTTCTCAGTTATAGTTAGTTGTACAATTTCATACCAAGTATTTACTATGAAACCTTTATTAAAAATCTGTCATATAAACAAAAATTATTAGCTATCAGGTATTAGCTTTAGGTATCATAAAGTAAATACTTAACAAAAAAAGCCAAAATTCAAAATTCAAAATTCAAAAGCCAAAAGCCAAAAGCCAAAAGCCAAAACCCAAAACCCAAAAGCCAAAATTCAAAATTAAATCAGATTCGAATTTATGCTATTTGTATTCCATAATATAAAAAAAAAAGCATAAAAACGCAATCCAACTAGTTATCCCTAACCTTTTAACCTACAAATCAAATCATTTATGTAACAAAAAATACATTAAAAAAAAAACAACACAAAAGCTAAACCCAAAATCACAGATAATAGGTTTTGGTTTCTAATGAATAACATTAGTTCCAAACAATACTAAACTTTAGTAACAATTTACATAAATTATTCATCATAGACATAACAATACCCAAAAAGATGTGAAGGATTGATTGAAACAATAGAATTCATTTAGTTACTGAAATTACACATAATCAAAAAATCAGATATAATTTGACTTTGATCTTGACCTTCTCTCACCTTCATTCTATTTCATCATACAAAAATACACAAAATATATAAATTTTTTATTTTCATACAATTCTTCCAATATAAGGTAGTATAGTTATGTAACCATAAGTAAAATATAACTTCACACAATTAATTCCACAACATATCATAATCATACCTCAAATTCAATTAATTTTTTTTGTACAAACTACTTATTACTACAATCGAAATGATTTCATGTGAATTTTTATAAAAAAAAAACAACAACTTATTTTGCAATTTTCTCATGAATCACTAAGCTCTATTNTGTACAAACTACTTATTACTACAATTGAAATCATTTCATGTGAATTTTTATAAAAAAAAAACAACAACTTATTTTGCAATTTTCTCATGAATCACTAAGCTCTATTTCACCTAGTTTTCCAGTCTTATCCCTTAGCCTTTAGTGAAAAGAAATATGATTCTACTCAAGGAACACATGTCAATAATAAATCTACTTTTACTTAAAGTGAAACACAAAAAAAAAAACAGAGAAAGGCTGACTCAACAACAAGTCTATTAAGATCTTATGTTTTATATTCTAAGAATAAAGGNGGAACACATGTCAATAATAAATCTACTTTTACTTAAAGTGAAACACAAAAAAAAACAGAGAAAGGCTGACTCAACAACAAGTCTATTAAGATCTTATGTTTTATATTCTAAGAATAAAGGAGCCGAAAAGACACTAAAATTACTCTATATCTCAGCAAACCAAATATATTTCCCAAGGGTACTTAGGTCGAGTTGTTTTTTTTGTTTGCTGTTGAAAACCAGTGAACTTTTTGCCATTGTACTTTTCCAACTTGAAAAAAAAAAAAAAAAAAAAAAAAAAAAAAAAAAAAAAAAAAAAAAAAAAAANAATCAGCAAAAAAGTAGTACATTGACTGAAAGAGATTATTACTAGGAACTTTTATTACCAAAAAGCTTGTAAAAATTGAAGAACAAAAACAAAAAAATCAAAACACAAGTACCAAAACTCATAAATTATAGCAAAAAAACAATGATAATGATAATAATAATAATAATAATAATAATAACAATAATAAATAGTATTTCGGATATTACTAAAAAATAACTATTATTATCCAAAATTCGCCAAAAATAAAATAGCAAATATACTAAAAATCCCATTAACTCTCCATTTACTAAACCACAGTGGTACTGTGGAACTATGAGTTCTTGAGAGATGACTTATTTAACACTTAACAATTCAAATGATTTGTAATAAATAAATTCTATTTTAAATTACAAATTGCAAGTTCCAACTTCCAACTATAAGATTAATGAAAACTACAGAAATATACACCACGACTAATGTACTAAGGGCAAAAAAAAAAAAAAAAAAAAAAAAAAAATTTTACTGAAATTTTACCTTTTTTTTTTGTAGTTTTGCCAAAAATAGAAAAATTCGCAACCCTCCCGACTAAAGTAAACGATCCATTTAAACTAAATTACCCGGCACTAAAACCCAGACGCCTTCTGGTTTCCGTATAAAAACCAAAAAAAAAAAAAAACCCAACGCCTTTCATTTCAATCATTTATACCAAAATACTTATATCCCTTTAACTAATAGTCCCGTTTCCTCTTAAAAATCTATAATAAAAAAAGAACCATTTAGCTAGAAATACTTTATCTTCTAGTTAGACTCTAGACATCCGTTCAATAGTTCATGAAAGGAAAATTTATAAGAAAACTTAGAGTAATTAATTATAGCAAATGTCAAGGTTTTTTTGTTCAGGTCAAACATTTTGCCAAGTTCACACCATTAATCACATTTAGTCTATTATAAACCACTCCTAACCCCTATTCTATATTTAACATATAACATATAACTTATTTCAATCTTAACCCACTATGCAACTCATAAATCATTTTCTGGTTTAGTACCTAAATCTAATAATACAAGTGAAGACAAGACAACATAGAAATTAAAGAAGTGTATAAAATATAATATTCAGAGGCTTTAGGGTTAATTCTATTAAAATCTATTTTATATAGAGATTTCCGGATATCCGGCGCCTAAAACTCTGCCGGATAGACTATCCGACGGATACCGGATACTTATAGGTATCCACGCGGATAATTTTCTATACAATTTTTTCAGAAATCCTAAAAAACGAACCAATAATTTTATTAGATTTATTATATAAGAGTAAATACAGTCCAACTAGTATTTTTGGGACTACTGGAAGTTACTTTTGACCCATGCTATTTGCTGGAGAAAGGGGTNACTATCCGACGGATACCGGATACTTATAGGTATCCACGCGGATAATTTTCTATACAATTTTTTCAGAAATCCTAGAAAACGAACCAATAATTTTATTAGATTTATTATATAGGAGTATATACAGTCCAACTAGTATTTTTGGGACTACTGGAAGTTACTTTTGACCCATGCTATTTGCTGGAGAAAGGGGTGCTCCAAAAATTATTCCCAGTAAGACTCCTTAAAGCAAATTTTTTTAGATGATACTGTTTACATGTTTTAGAAAGATTATGCGAAAGTAGAGAGGAGAATTTTTTTAATCAAGTTTCTGCGACATCTTAGAAAAAAGTTATGATTTTTTTGAAAATTCTAATTTCGGAACATTTTTTTGGGACAATGTACATGAGAAGTTAGGTGTCCCAATCGAATGTTCCGAAATTACAATTTTCAAAAAATCCTAACTTTTTTTTTAGACGTCACAGAGACTTGATTAAAAAAATTCTCCTCTCTACTTTCGCATAATCTTTCTAAAACATGTAAACAGTATCATCTAAAAAAAATTTTCTTTAAGGAGTCTTACTGGCAATAATTTTTGGAGCACCCCTTTCTCCAGCAAATAGCATGGGTCAAAAGTAACTTCCAGTCGTCCCAAAAATACTAGTTGGACTGTATTAAATGTATTAGAGACTTTAAAAATTTATTCCTACACGTTCGCGTAAAATGAGTCAAAACGCATCTTTTTTTTTTAATAAAAATTATATGCAATACGAGCTTAATCAAGCAAGCATGCCGGATATCCGTGTCAGATATACGCGCCGGATATCCGATATCCGGTAATTAAAAAACGCCGGATATTTGATATCCGGCAAACCTGCCAGATATACAATCCGCAACAGCCCTAATTATATATATAATATATCTAACTTTACCAATTCAATTACTTAATAATAAAATATTATAGTGTAGTTGAGTCATGCAACAACCAATCTCTCTATTTTCATTTTTATCTCTTGAGTCATGTATCTTAAAACTAAATTGTTCTCAATTTTTTGCCAAACCCAAATACATCATCAAATCAAGTATGACTCGCCCTTAACTCTATATATTATACATAATATACTCATGCATGTATCCAAGACATAACTTTTATCTTTCTACTAACACTAATATATTGCAAAAAGCTTTATTAATCACAAACCTCACCGCCTAAAACAACTAATCTTACCTACAAACCTTGAAAATNCTTTTATCTTTCTACTAACACTAATATATTGCAAAAAGCTTTATTAATCACAAACCTCACCGCCTAAAACAACTATTCTTACCTACAAACCTTGAAAATAAAATAATATCCAATGCTAAGATCAAAAAAAAAACTAAAAAAAAAACTAGTCTCAAGGAAGTAAGGAAGTATAGTTGTATGGAGTAAAACGACAAATTATTCTCATTGCAAAAATGCAAATTCATTTTTACAAATAAATAAATAACAAAAGTACAAAAATTATTTCACTTTCACTTTAGCTCATCATTTTAAATTTTGACCTAGAATTTTTGAAAAATACAGCTGGGCTTTTATTAAAACCAGAAAGAATGACATATGGTAAGAAAAAATAGGCCATGAAAAATCAAAATAAAGAAAGACTCTTCAATTTCCTTTTCAATAACAATAGTTTAACGAAGGTCAAATTATTATTTTGAGTGTTTCTCTTGACCACATACACCCAGACATAAACCATACCAATTAACTAGAAGAAAAAAAAACAAATTCAGGATATGAAAAACCTCAAAAAAGCTAAGTAAACAAAACAAAACAAAGCAAAACAAAAAAAAAAANAACAAATTCAGGATATGAAAAACCTCAAAAAAGCTAAGTAAACAAAACAAAACAAAGCAAAACAAAAAAAAAAACGAAAAAACAAAACCAAGACTTAAATTTTATTATTACACCGTACTAAATTTAAATTACTAAATNAAAAAAAAAAACGAAAAAACAAAACCAAGACTTAAATTTTATTATTACACCGTACTAAATTTAAATTACTAAATTTAAATTAATAAGTGAAATCTTAGCAGATTTATCCATCCATTTTCTTCTAATTTTAACCACAATTTTTATCAAAATTCACAAACTTACATTTAAATACCTTAACCTCAGAGTATGAAAGTAAGCCTAAAGAGATAGGAATGGCTCTTTGACCTATTTCGCATAAAACATCTTTTGTTTATAGGTTGAGGTCCAGGTAGTAAAAATTAGGTAAAAGAATATAACAAAACATCAACCATTGTTAAAAATTCACAAAAAAATAAAAATAAATAAAACCAACATATTACACAATGGAAAATCAAATTTAAAAATTCAAAATAATAATATAAAGAATTAGGAATTAGTATGCAAAATGGAACAGGTGATTAAGCTCAATACTGAGAGAATGGCCATTAACACTCGTAATACCAGTCCCTTCTTCCCATATTTGTCTATTGTTGAAAAAAGAATTTAACTATCCATTATTGCCTTCAATTTATACATAATGACATCATAATTTAAATGTTTATTACGAACATTACTATTTTACTAAAAAAAATAAAACCAATTCGACGTCTTAAATTTTCAATGAATTCGAAACTAATCGTCTTCGTCACTCAGCTTATGAAACCGGATTTGATAAATTTTTTTCATTAGAAACAAATATAAGTCAATTCATTCCTTCATTAGACAATTTTACAACAATGATTTGATAATCCATTCTTATAGTCTTATAAAAGTTATAAAAATTACAAACCAAAAAGCTATTATTTATTAGCTATACATTTAATTTTATTGTTACATGGGACAAGTGAAAGTTTATAACTCATACAGGATTATTCAAATTCTTTTACCCTTCTTTTCGCCAACTTTATCCAAATACACGAAAACAAAAACATGGAAAAAAAAACAGAAAAAAACCATGGATAAAACAACATAGAAAAAAAAACAGAAAAAGAAAACGAAAAAAAAAAAAAAACATGAGGAAAAAAACATGAAAAAAAAACATGGAAAAAACATGGAACAAAAACATGAAAAAAAAACATGGAAAAAACAACATAGAAAAAAAACATGGAAAAAAACATGAAAAAAAAAACATGGAAAAAACATGGAACAAAAACATGAAAAAAAAAACATGGAAAAAACAACATAGAAAAAAAAACATGGAAAAAAAAGCATGGAAAAAAAAACAGAAAAAAAAACATGGAAAAAAAAAACGAAAAAAAAAAAAAAAAAAAAAAAAAAAAAAAAAAAAANAACAAATTCAGGATATGAAAAACCTCAAAAAAGCTAAGTAAACAAAACAAAACAAAGCAAAACAAAAAAAAAAAACGAAAAAACAAAACCAAGACTTAAATTTTATTATTACACCGTACTAAATTTAAATTACTAAATTTAAATTAATAAGTGAAATCTTAGCAGATTTATCCATCCATTTTCTTCTAATTTTAACCACAATTTTTATCAAAATTCACAAACTTACATTTAAATACCTTAACCTCAGAGTATGAAAGTAAGCCTAAAGAGATAGGAATGGCTCTTTGACCTATTTCGCATAAAACATCTTTTGTTTATAGGTTGAGGTCCAGGTAGTAAAAATTAGGTAAAAGAATATAACAAAACATCAACCATTGTTAAAAATTCACAAAAAAATAAAAATAAATAAAACCAACATATTACACAATGGAAAATCAAATTTGAAAATTCAAAATAATAATATAAAGAATTAGGAATTAGTATGCAAAATGTAACAGGTGATTAAGCTCAATACTGAGAGAATGCNTCAAAATAATAATATAAAGAATTAGGAATTAGTATGCAAAATGTAACAGGTGATTAAGCTCAATACTGAGAGAATGCCCATTAACACTCGTAATACCAGTCCCTTCTTCCCATATTTGTCTATTGTTGAAAAAAGAATTTAACTATCCATTATTGCCTTCAATTTATACATAATGACATCATAATTTAAATGTTTATTACGAACATTACTATTTTACTAAAAAAAAATAAAACCAATTCGACGTCTTAAATTTTCAATGAATTCGAAACTAATCGTCTTCGTCACTCAGCTTATGAAACCGGATTTGATAAATTTTTTTTCATAAGAAACAAATATAGTCAATTCATTCCTTCATTAGACAATTTTACAACAATGATTTGATAGTCCATTCTTATAGTCTTATAAAAGTTATAAAAATTACAAACCAAAAACCTATTATTTATTAGCTATACATTTAATTTTATTGTTACATGGGACAAGTGAAAGTTTATAACTCATACAGGATTATTCAAATTCTTTTACCCTTCTTTTCGCCAACTTTATCCAAATACACGAAAACAAAAACATGAAAAAAAAACAGAAAAAAAACATGGATAAAACAACATAGAAAAAAAAACATCGAAAAAAAAACATAGAAAAAGAAACATGGAAAACAAAAAAAAAAAAAACATGAGGAAAAAAACATGAGGCAAAAAACATGGAAAAAACATGGAACAAAAACATGAAAAAAAAAACATAGAAAAAACATGGAACAAAAACATGAAAAAAAAACATGGAAAAAACAACATAGAAAAAAAACATGAAAAAAAAGCATGAAAAAAAAAACAGAAAAAAAACATGGAAAAAAAACCATGGAAAAAAAAAACAAAAACGAAAAAAAAAAAAAAAACATGAAGAAAAAATCATGGAAAAAAAAACATGGAAAAAACATGGAACAAAAACATGAAAAAAAAAACAACAAAAACATGGAAAATAAAATAAAAACTTGATGTATAGATCTAGATCCATTCACATTGTTATTCATTTGAAATTTTCTGTGAGCCAACTTCACACTACTACACAATTTGAATTATATTTCAAATTACGCCCGCTCAATTCTTAATTATTAACTTCCCCAAACTCCTTTTAGAAAAATTAAAACTTTGACATGGGTAAAAGAATTTGAATAACCCCGTAAAAGTAACAAAAAAAAAGTTACAGTTGTACTTCGAAATTTGTCTTTCGAAATTTCAAATTTTACAACTTTGTAAAAAAAAAGTTATAGAAATTACGAGTGCACAATTGATACAAATTTCAATAATCACATTGTTACATCTAACATCTTAAATTGTAAACCTCCCTCTATAAATGAGTTATAAAAATCCGCCTCATAGACTTTGTGCAAGGCTTCTGACTAAACAATCTTTCTCATTTTTTGAAGAAAAAATACTTTTACTAATATTTTTCTAACACAAGGCTTCTGACTAAAAAATTTTTTCTCATTGTTTGAAGAAAAATACTAAATATTTTTCTAACATAGTACCAAAAGTGAAACTTCTGACTTACGATTTGTTACCAAAATTCTTTTAACTATACAAACTTTGAAGATGATGAAAACCGAAAAACTGTCTATTATCATTAGAATGCAGACGGATCTCATATATCCATCAATTGTCCTGGGAAGCCTCCTCAACTATAAAAAAAAATCATAAAACTTCCGAATTTCACTGCGTCACAGTATATCATCACTCAACAAAATCACTCAAAAAAAATAAAAAAAAANATAAAACTTCCGAATTTCACTGCGTCACAGTATATCATCACTCAACAAAATCACTCAAAAAAAATAAAAAAAAAGAAACAAAATTCGAATTTTAAAATGAGACCACACCGAACTCGTTGAATGACATTAGATCAAAAATGAGATTTTTTTATCACAATTTATTTGTCTGACATAAAAAAAAAATAGCCTTGAAATAAGCCAGAAGGAAGGGTAACGCCCAAACTAACAACCTTATCAAATATTATATAAAAAAAATCATTTCGACTGTCTATACTCCCATATAATTTTATCCACAATAAAATTATTTGAAAGTGCNCGAACTCGTTGAATGACATTAGATCAAAAATGAGATTTTTTTATCACAATTTATTTGTCTGACATAAAAAAAAATAGCCTTGAAATAAGCCAGAAGGAAGGGTAACGCCCAAACTAACAATCTTATCAAATATATATAAAAAAAATCATTTCGACTGTCTATACTCCCATATAATTTTATCCACAATAAAATTATTTGAAAGTGCCCAAAAATCAAATTTCACCAAAAACTTAACTTCCACCTTTTCTAATAGAAACTTCAAAAAATTAACAACCTATATTAATATTAAGAAGAAAAAACATGTGCAATTATAATACAAAATTCAAATTTTTAATAAAAAAAAAAAAAAAAAAAAAGAAGCAAGTAACACTAGAAAAAATAACTAAAAACAAGTAAATAATCTACCCCCAACAAGATTTTAAAATCAGGGAGCCAAAGCCAAATTCAACAAGTTAACAATTCTGATTTGCAAGTTAATTCTTTAAAAATTAAGATCAATCAACCAATCATAATCATTAACATACAATGAGACAACCACATTGACATTAACCAGACACTTCTGCTCTCTCCTCTCCTGTTGATTGGCCAACCCATAAACCAACCAAACACAATGGTAAAGGCAAGTAGACTAAACAAAAATAATAATTCATGCAATTGAGAATTTGGCAGACAGAAATTCACACAGAGAGAGAGAGAGAAACAGAGAAGAAAAAAAGTTGAACAATGCAATTCATAAATATAATTATTATTATTGTTCATGTTAAGAGTTTTGCAAAGCTAAATTTACGCCTTTAATTCCTGTCTAACCTTGATGAAATTTCAAATCTTCCACACACAATAACAACCACCAATAATCAAAAGTTACTAAAAAGACAAAGTCCGTTATGTAAATTTTGTAAAAGTGACCTTCTGAATGATGATCAGTGCATAAGTCGTGTCGAAGAGATGTCATAAATCCAACAACTATCAAACAAAACTAAACTAAAGTGGCCACTCATGTCTGTCAACTAGTTAAAATTAACAAATTATAATCCATTTCTAAAACTTACTCTTATTTCAACTGATTAATGTTTTTTTTTCAATGACAAAACCAAATTTACTTTCATTTATGTTAACTAACCCTTCCGTGCTCATAGTGTTAATATTTTTCTTCTAAAGTTTTAGTGTTTCGCATCTGGCTCATGAGCTGGCTCAATGGCTCTGGCTCTGACTCGAGCTGGCTCACAAAAATTTCTGAGCCAGAGCCAGTGCATGGCTCTGGATCATGTAATAATTTTGAGCCAGAGCCATGGCTCATGAGCCAGCTCAACGAAACTTGTGAGCCATGGCTCAATGGCTCAACTTTTCTCTAATTTTTAATTTTTTTTTCCAAATCATCACCTTTTTTTTTAATTTTCGGAATTTTTGGTCACTGAAAGTCAATTTGCCTTTAACCAGTTCATAATTATGATTTGTGTTGTCTTATTCTTACTAGGTCATTCTCACTTTTAGCAAAATGTGCATATTAACAGGAAAAAAAAATTTTTTTTGTTGAGCCATGAGCTATATGGCTCATTGAGCCATGGCCATGGTTTTGAATTTTTTTTTTGAGCCATGAGCCATGCTCAACAAAAGTGCGAAGCCAGAGCCATGGCTCATGGGCTCACCGCTCGGGTGATCCATAAGCCATGGCTCATTGAGCCAGCGGCTCTGGCTCACGCGAAAAGCTGAGCCATGCCGAACACTAAAAAAGTTTAGAGAAAAAAAAAAGTCAACAGAACTATTATCATAGAAATTAACCAATATTTGTCTTAATTTCCAATAAAAAATTGAAAAAGTGCTAACTGGAGCAACTAATAACACTACAACAAAAAAAAATTTGAATCAATTTGTTTAAATTGATTCAAATTAACCCTCCTCATGCTCCTTTATAGTTGTCATAAATTGATCTCAAAGTTCAGAATAGATCAAGATTGATATATAAAGATTGCCTGGCGCCGGAACAAAAGAGATAAAATATATTTTTCTATCCCCTGTACAAAAAAAAAATGAACATGAGAAAAACACATGTGCATGACATAAGTGGATCTAATTCTAATCCCAAGTCAATGTGACCTCTCATGTTTCCTAATTAATCCAAAAGGTTAACAACAAAACAACCCACATGATTTTTTTCTTTACATAGTGAAGTGAAATTATGGATATGGGTTTGAATCTAATTCACAAGCTTTCAACATTCTCTCGTTCCATTTATGGAATAGTAAATGAGATATATTTACTATATAAAATAAATGAACAAAACAGAGTTAATTTTTACTACACTACATGTACATACTACAGGTAGNTAGACTAAACAAAAATAATAATTCATGCAATTGAGAATTTGGCAGACAGAAATTCACACAGAGAGAGAGAGAGAGAGACAGAGAAAAAAAAAAGTTGAACAATGCAATTCATAAGTATAATTATTATTACTGTTCATGTTAAGAGTTTTGCAAAGCTAAATTTACGCCTTTAATTCCTGTCTAACCTTGATGAAATTTCAAATCNTGTTCATGTTAAGAGTTTTGCAAAGCTAAATTTACGCCTTTAATTCCTGTCTAACCTTGATGAAATTTCAAATCTTCCACACACAATAACAACCACCAATAATCAAAAGTTACTAAAAAGACAAAGTCCGTTATGTAAATTTTGTAAAAGTGACCTTCTGAATGATGATCAGTGCATAAGTCGTGTCGAAGAGATGTCATAAATCCAACAACTATCAAACAAAACTAAACTAAAGTGGCCACTCATGTCTGTCAACTAGTTAAAATTAACAAATTATAATCCATTTCTAAAACTTACTCTTATTTCAACTGATTAATGTTTTTTTTTCAATGACAAAACCAAATTTACTTTCATTTATGTTAACTAACCCTTCCGTGCTCATAGTGTTAATATTTTTNTTTTCAATGACAAAACCAAATTTACTTTCATTTATGTTAACTAACCCTTCCGTGCTCATAGTGTTAATATTTTTTCTTCGAAAGTTTTAGTGTTTCGCATCTGGCTCAATGGCTCTGGCTCTGACTCGAGCTGGCTCACAAAAATTTCTGAACCAGAGCCAGTGCATGGCTCTGGATCATGTAATAATTGTGAGCCAGAGCCATGGCTCATGAGCCAGCTCAACGAAACTTGTGAGCCATGGCTCAATGGCTCAACTTTTCCTCTAATTTTTCATTTTTTTTTCCAAATCATCACCTTTTTTTTTATTTTTCGGAATTTTTGGTCACTGAAAGTCAATTTGCCTTTAACCAGTTCATAATTATGATTTGTGTTGTCTTATTCTTACTAGGTCATTCTCACTTTTAGCAAAATGTGCATATTAACAGGAAAAAAAATTTTTTTTTTATGTTGAGCCATGAGCTATATGGCTCATTGAGCCATGGCCATGGTTTTGAATTTTTTTTTTGAGCCATGAGCCATGGTTTTGGCTCATGAACCATGCTCAACAAAAGTGCGAAGCCAGAGCCATGGCTCATGGGCTCACCGCTCGGGTGATCCATAAGACATGGCTCATTGAGCCAGCGGCTCTGGCTCACGCGAAAAGCTGAGCCATGCCGAACACTAAAAAAGTTTAGAGAAAAAAAAAAGTCAACAGAACTATTATCATAGAAATTAACCAATATTTGTCTTAATTTCCAATAAAAAATTGAAAAAGTGCTAACTGAAGCAACTAATAACACTACAACAAAAAAAAAATTTGAATCAATTTGTTTAAATTAATTCAAATTAACCCTCCTCATGCTCCTTCATAGTTGTCATAAATTGATCTCAAAGTTCAGAATAGATCAAGATTGATATATAAAGATTGCCTGGCGCCGGAACAAAAGAGATAAAATATATTTTTCTATTTTTCTATCCCCTGTACAAAAAAAAATGAACATGAGAAAAACACATATGCATGACATAAGTGGATCTAATTCTAATCCCAAGTCAATGTGACCTCTCATGTTTCCTAATTAATCCAAAAGGTTAACAACAAAACAACCCACATGATTTTTTTCTTTACATAGTGAAGTGAAATTATGGATATGGGTTTGAATCTAATTCACAAGCTTTCAACATTCTCTCGTTCCATTTATGGAATAGTAAATGAGATATTTATACTATATAAAATAAATGAACAAAACAGAGTTAATTTTTACTACACTACATGTACATACTACAGGTAGTAACAGAGTTAATTTTTGAAATTTAAATTTATTACTTATCTAAAGTAAAATAATAAATAAATGAAGCTATGCAAGATGCAATGTAAGCAAAAAGAAAATTCTTTTTGCTTAACTTAAAATTTTAAGTTAAAATTCTAGGTTTAATTTAATTTATAGCAAAAAATAAACATCCGCCACTATTCATCTCACCTGTACTGTACATTTTTTTTATACAAAATGCAGTAGATCGTAGATCCATGCATTTGTACGTGAGTTGGAGTTTAGTATATAATTCTATTCAATTTCTTATGAATGAGAAAACGTAGCGTAGTAGGGATAATTTTTACTATATAGTTTATATAGTATATATACTAGTGATTTAGGGTATATATTCACAATCACAAAATATTATAAATGAAATATAATAGTACAAAGAGAACCAAATAAACAGTGAATATATAGAGGAAAGAGTTGATTACCCAAGTAGAGAAAATGCACGAAAATCAGGCAACCATTCAAGTATCCTTCCGCATTCGATTAACTATTATAATTATAACGATTATAATTATAAACTATTATAATTTTAGTTTTACTCTGTAGTATTATATTTTTGATAAGCTTGATGATGAGTGACATAGAGTTAGAATATTATACCGGAAGAGTTATATAGGAAATGAATTTCATTCAAATATGTAGGTGTTGTCGTTAGTATAAACTTGGTGCAAAATCTATCCATATAATATATATTTATAAATGTTTATAATTTAATTTATAAGACATTTTTCGTTTAAAAAAAATTTATGTAGAAACTAATGAAACTACCAAATGTTTAGAATTCTGAACAGCTGTTAGCGATTACAGGGTTAAAAAATTAAAAAAATTCAAAATTTTCTTAGGACATCTCCCAGCTTGGAAGATGTCCTAAGAAAAATTTAAAAAATTTTAAAATTTTTAGAATTTTTAAAATTTTTTAAATTTTTTAATAAAATCTCCAATTGATGATGTAAGTTCCAACATGAATTGGACATTTTATCTAACACTAACATTTTCACTAACACTAACAACCTAACAACCTAAGAACTCCTAAGCAAAGCATGATGATGACAATCTCTCTGTAATTTTTTTCAAACTTTAGTTTAAGAATGATATATTCCAAACTTAATATTCCTAACTAACGAAAATTGCAACTGCATGTTAGAAGTACCAATTTCTTCAACATCAATGAGGAAACTTTGTCCTTCACTTATGCAACAGCATGAATAAGTTTTTAAATTAAACTGACTTTCATTAAACACACAAAAGAATACTCATTCTCCAGTAAGTAATAACATAATGGTGACTCACAACGAGAAAAGATTTAAAAAACGCACTTATATTCATCAATGACAATCCTTTTTACTAAGAAATTCATTGTCAGATTGATGAAAATAAGANTAAAAACGCACTTATATTCATCAATGACAATCCTTTTTACTAAGAAATTCATTGTCAGATTGATGAAAATAAGAGTGACGAATGTTGAATGCATTAAAACAAAAAAATCTGGAGAGTTTAGAAAATTCAACAACACATGGTAATAATTTATCATGGTAGAAATAAAAATACTTACGAAAAGTCGAGGCTCCTATTTCTCTGATGGCGACGAGAATTTGTACATCTTGATGGTGGAGTCTTCACATGACAACCAAATTTAATTGAATGAATTCCAGGTAGAGGAAGATCCACTACAGGAAATGAATGTGGTTCTCTGTCATCCATTTCCAATTTTTATCCATGAAAACTAATAACGGATGACGGTGGAGTGGATGTGATAAACTATTTAACAATCTCTTTGACTTTTTTATCTTTCAAATTTACTAAATCCTCAAGGAGAGACCTCAATCTGATGATGAGGTCAAAGTCTTCTGCGCATATGAATCATTCATACAAATCAGCTGCTAGAATGAAATNCCTCAATCTGATGATGAGGTCAAAGTCTTCTGCGCATATGAATCATTCATACAAATCAGCTGCTAGAATGAAATGAAATTGATTCTTAATTATTATGATACTTATTCAATTTAATAATAAACTAATAGAAATTATAAACTTACAATTTTTTTTTTACAAAATCAATTAATTTAGATTAATCCTGAACCTCAACTAAGGCCACTTTGTGTTGATTCGTGTAATTTTTATATCGACGTCAGTCACAACTGGTTTCACAGTACACTCGTTGATTCGTTATCGATACAACTCGTTTGGTTTTGATTCCATAAATTTTGAAATGAATCCCCCCATCAAGCACCTTGATAAATAAAACAACGTCTTCACACCTCAAAAATCAAAACAGCACTAACTAAATTCTTGTTAAAGTGGTCGAATCGAACAAAAGAGAAATCTTCATAAAAACAGAGTTTTAGGGTTTACCGGTAGAAATTCCATTTTGCCCATTTTAGACGGACAAAAGAGGTAAATTTGTGCTCCATTATCTCGCACATGCGCACTGCGCGCTACGTTGTTTTTTGCATAATTTCATCTGTCACTTTCACTTTTTACGCTAGTAGACAGGTTTTTCAAAAACGAACTATAATTTTGATCATCCTAACAATCGAATTGAATCGAATTAATTGTTAACTATACAATGTGTTTATTTGAAACCTCCCATTTTTGAAATTTTTTATTTTATAAAATAAACAAATTTGGAGTAACTATAGTGAAATTAGGCGATCATTTGGATTAATTCGCAAAAATTCTATTACAAACGTCATGTGATAAAGAATTGTTTAGTAATGCAATGTTTAGGTATTTTTGATAAAAATTAATTTAAAAAAAAAAACCTGTAAAATGTAAGATTTTGAATGAAGCAGATTGGAGAGGAGAAAAAAGAATGTAGAGAGAAATAGTAGATTAATGAATGATCACCACTGTTGGAAATACAAACATTGTAATAGCTATGGTGTCGACTTTTTGGTTATGGGAGGTTTCAAATAGACTTACCGTATATCTAAATGAAATATTTTATGTATCTGACTAGTATCGAGACATTTGAATAGTTTGGAAAAGAGGTTGTCAAGCAAGGATATTGGTTAAGTAAAGCAATGTGTGTTAATGTTGTTTTCAAGCAAAAATATGAGTAGATATTTGGCTAGCCCAAAACCTATGAAAACCTATATCTTTTTATGTAGAAGTAATAGAGATTTTCATTTCAGCTGCCCTAATCTACTTGTATATTTATTGAAAATAAATAAAAAATAATAAAAATTTTGAGTTTTTTTTTTACTTATGTATCAATAATGCTTGAATTTTCTTGTACAAAATTTAATTTAATGAATTTTATAATTTTAAAACTACATTGAGAGTTTCCAATTAAGTTTTAATTAAAATCAATATTTTNTAATTTAATGAATTTTATAATTTTAAAACTACATTGAGAGTTTCCAATTAAGTTTTAATTAAAATCAATATTTTTTTCAATTGAATTGTACTCCCTGTAATTAAAATGACAAAATATAATTAAATCTTTAACTATAATCCAAATTTAACATTCTTCAACTAAAAAATTTAAAATTAATTCCACTGGATGTTTTTTGATTGGCAATTTTAAACCAAATTAAATGAAACTTCAATTTAAACATATTTATTTTAACAAATTTCAACCTTTTTCAACTAAAGAAGTTCATTTTAGCTGAATGTACAACATGATTCAATTGATTGTCTTTTTGTTTTTCAAATAAAAAGACTTAATTAAATTTTAATTCACTTTCTTCAACTACGTACCTTCATTTTAACTAAACATTATTCACTATCAATCATGTCTTTCTTCATCTAACTGTAATTGAATTCTCTTTGACTAAAAAATTGAAACTTCTGAAAAAATCCTTTTCTTTATTACAAATATTCCATAAATTTTGAAAAAAATTTCCAAACTATATTATCTCATTTTGCATAAAAAANTTTTCTTTATTACAAATATTCCATAAATTTTGAAAAAAATTTCCAAACTATATTATCTCATTTTGCATAAAAAATAATTTTACCCATATTTGACCAACTTTAGCTCACTTTTAGGGTTTTATTTGCCACCGGATATTTCAATTGGCTGTTTGTATTTCTCCTTCAAAAACAACCCAAATTCTCTCTTCAATAAAGCTTGCCGAATTAATTTTCATAAGGAGTGCCAAACCTAAAATAAAAAAAAATATGACAAGTGGTCAGCCTAATAAAGATGAAGTATTTTAATGGATATAAATAGCTTACACTTCAGAATAGGGTGATCTAATAATTTATTATTAATAATTTTTTGAATTAATATTTATCTAACATCTAATAATAGAATTTAAACTTATAATTAAGTCAATAAGTTATAAATAATATAATAATAACAATTAATAAAAAAAAAATAAATATTAAAAGAACAGAAGTGGATCTATTGAAAAGCAAGTTAAAGATAGAAAATTTCTTCCAAATGCTTTCCTTTTGGAAGAGTGCCCAAAATGGAAGTGGCGTTTCCTCGTTGAATAGCTAGACTTATTCGCTGAATCAGAAACGATGTAGAACGAGGTTCTCCGGAAGCGATTTGAATGTAATTGCCAATTTTCTTAATCAAGTTCAGACCTTAGGGTCCCCATACTCCGTTTGACTCGACAGCGATAGGAACGAAAGTGAATTTATTCTCTGGCAGAAAGTTGTATTTTTTAATCTTCCTCTCTTCAGCAATGATAGCGGCAGCACCAGGGTCTTGTTTGGTGTATGAGATGTATGAATGGGCGAATGTATCCACACAAGTGAAGTCCCAGACCAATGGTTTTCCTCTAGACCAGGGGACGAGTGTCATTCCATCTGGGTGTTTTCCGTCTTGTCTTGAAAGACCTGGAGGTTCTCTAATGCTTGGAAATCCGGCTGAACGAAGGGATCTGAGGATGATGTCGTTTATCCCGTCGTGTCTTGCCAATCTTCCAGAGGCTTTCTTGCATGAAAGACCATGACGACCTGTTTCTTCAACTTCTAAACCACAAGAACAAAAGTGAGCAGAACAAATTAAAGAGCCAAGGCGTATCGCGCAAGAAATTCTAAAAACTTCATCAGAAAGAAGGGTTCCAAGTTGGGGGGAGGGTAATGACTCTAACCAAGCGCCGGCTTCTTGATTGGTAGAGGAAAGAATTCGCGCTAGGTCTTCATCTGAGGAGCATGTAGAAAGGATAAAGTGGAAGTGATTTTTAGATTGAGGTTCTTCCCAAGTTTTCTGGAATTTTCTTAAAGGACATTCAGGGAGATTCTCA
>NIPM01000363.1:164402-244304 GCA_002738285.1 Holacanthella duospinosa | reverse complement strand
TTTTTTTTACTTCTGATGGACAACTTTGACAAGGTTTGTAGTAAAGATGATGACCGTAAAGGAACAGCTTCGACAGGATTCGATGACAGGAATGCTCAGTCCAGTGATTCCCAATTAAACAAATGGTCCAGTAAGTAAGATGACACAAGAAATAATTCAAAATTGAATGAGCAAAAAAAGAAGTTCAAAAACATAATTCTTCAATAAAATTAATTCTTCATAATTAATAAAATAAAATAAAATATATTTTTATAGTGTAATAATATAAAAATATTTCTTTTAATTTTTTTTCTGAAAGCTGTGTATGAGTTATTAATTATGAGACTCCTCACCTTGGATGTCCAGGCTAATTCTCAGAATTAAATAAATAAGTTTATTTTGATTCTCCAATTCCAATTGTATTGTATAAATTCTCAACAATTATAATTATAACTATTATTGTTATTATAGGTGTTGAAAATAATTTTTTTTCATTCATTTGAGTAAAAAATTAATAATAATCACAAATTATGATAACGAGAAGAGCTATACAGAAAAATGATATTTATAAAGTATATAATATATATTGAGCAGAGAGCCAAACCTATGCTAATATTAGTTGAATTAGCTCCACAATGGGTTATTTTTAAAATTTAATTTAAGTTTTTAAAAAAACGAAAAATTCCATTTAGTTTATTTTCAAGATTCTGAAAAATTTGAAAATTTGAGAAAAATTTAAAAATTTGAGAAAAATTTTGGAAAAAAAATTTTTTTTTTTTTTTTTGAAATTTGAAAATTTTGAAAAAAAAATGTTTTTTTTTTAATTTGAAAATTTTGGAAAAAAAAAATTTTTTTTTAATTAAAAATTAACAAAATTTGTTTTCTTGTGTATAAAATTAAAATAATATTTTGAAACATATTTTCATAATTTAAGTGTAATACATGATGATCACCCTACTTACTCAAATATTGCTTGAGTTTACATAAATTCACATAAATTATTCAAATTTTTGAAATTCATGAAGCACAAAAAGCATAGAAACACGTGCTTCATCCTCATCGGGAGTGTTTCACTGGCTGTCCACCGACGACGTATTTTAATTCAAATATGGGCGCGCAAATTTATACAAGATTACAATTGCTTTGCCCATTTCTGGTTTAGGGAGTCTATTGTTCAGTGAGTAACAATCAACCAGACTAACTGAAAATTTGGAAGTTTTGTTTCTCATCAATTTTTAGAATAATTTAAACAATACGTAAGTAAGTAATTTATTAAATTTAAATTTCTGTTAAATCTAAATCATTAATAATATTATAAATATTTTCCCAATACAGCTTACCTTGTAATAGAGATTTCAGTATAACAATGGTCAAAATCAAGAATGTCAAGTCAAAAAGTGAAAGCACTGCTGATTATGACAAACTAGAGAGTTTCGATGACTTTCTAGAAACACTCAGTAATGACGAAGAAGACAGTAGTGATGATGAAGAGAAAGGTTTGAACAGTCAGAATTTCTTATCGAATATTATGTTTGATCTTGATGATAATAGCAGTTAATAATTTTTATTTAGTTGATGATAACGAGAGTGACAGTGAAACCGAAGAGAACAATGAAGTTGAAGTAAGTCAAGGATCTGATGGCAGTGAAAATGGAGAGGTGGGCAGTGACGATGGAGAAGTNAACAATGAAGTTGAAGTAAGTCAAGGATCTGATGGCAGTGAAAATGGAGAGGTGGGCAGTGACGATGGAGAAGTGGGCAGTGACGATGGAGAAGTAGACAGTGATGAAGTTGACGGAAGTGATACAGAAATGACAACTTTGAAGGNAGTGGGCAGTGACGATGGAGAAGTAGACAGTGATGAAGTTGACGGAAGTGATACAGAAATGACAACTTTGAAGGAACACAAGGAAGCTCTAAAGAATTTAGAAAAGAGTGATCCTGAATTTTTTAGTTACCTCAAAGAAAATGATGCAGAATTACTTAATTTTGATGATGAAGAAGAGGATTCGACGGCAGATGAGGATGAGGATGAAGCAGAAGAAGCAATACATAAACCAACTGACAAGCTTGAGGTTTGTCATTGTTACTAAATTATTAACTAATGTCTTATGCTGTGTAACTTCTGATTTTTGACATTTCATTTTTATTTATTTTAAATTTAGGTTGCTTCTGATTCGGAAGCAGAAGAAGATTTAATTGATGAGGAGTCAAAAGAGCACAAACAGAAGCTTGCCATATACTTGAAGAAAGGGATAGTCAATCTCAATGTCATTACAGAATGGGAAAAACGACTCACCACTTCTAAGTAAATTTAAAACACCATTGTTTTTTTTTTCTTAAGTTTTATTATTATTTCTCATCATTAGCCTCGGGGTCCATTTCTGAAGTTTGTATTTCTACTACAGGGAATTGTCTGTGCTGAGTAATGTAATTGAAGCCTTTGAATGTGCTGTTGAATCAATTTTGAAAGAAGAAGGATCTACTGGTCTCAAATGGCGTGTAGAAGGATCAGGAAACTTCAACTCTCTCATGCGTCTTTGTATTCGTCATGTTAAAGGTTTCTGTGTCCGATTTCTTTGTGGAAGTAACAATACTTTACTTTCTGAGAAACGATTTGATGAAAATCCTTATGAAATGGTGGAAAAATCAAAAGGAAGATGGACTCGACTTCGACCAAAAATAAAAAATTATATGAAGTCTCTTGTTACGGTATGTTTTTATAAAGATTTTAATTCATTCAATTAATTTTCTTATATTTATGCTCAGGGTTGGCTCAATGTATAATACGTATTATACGTTGTATTATACATGGATGAAAAATATGTCGTATTTTTTGTATTTTTCGTATTTTTAGTATTTCTAAAAAAGGAAACATTATTATCACTTTACTAAGTTCACCGCCACTCAGAAAGACAAGGAACTTGTCAGTTTCATTTATAATCATATTTACGCCTACGCCTACTGGAAACAACTGAAATGACAACCCCAGCACTATTAATTAAATTGACTTTAACTTTATGATCTCGCATTCTTTTTTTGTTTAAAAATATACATTTGTAACAAAACTAGATGATTTGCAAAGAATACAAAAAATACTGTATTATACATCATGTACAATACGGTATAATACTTATAATACGTATTTTTCTGAAAAATACGTGTTAAATCCAACCCTGTTTATATTTATAATACTGGTTTATAGTTTTTGAAATCTATGGGAAATCCTGAAGCTATAACAGCTGTTCTCCGTCACTGTCAGAAAATGTCTGGATTTTGGGCTCTAATGACCACAAAAAGTTACAAATTACTCAAAATATTTATCAATATTTGGTCAACTGGAGAAGATTCATGTCGTGTTGCTGGATTTCTTTGTATAATCCGAATGGCAAATTACAACAAAGAAATATACCTTACTCGAGTATTCAAAGTGGGTATTTGAAATCAAATTCTAAATTCTACTTTTTCCGTTCATAATATTCAATATTCTAATAATTGTTCAATAATTGTTCATTTTTACAGCAAATGTACATGGCTTATGTAGCAAACTGCAAATTCACTTCAGTCAATACATGGCCGTTTATTAATTTTATGCGGAGTAGTTTAGTAGAAGTGTATCTATTGGATACTGCCGTCTGCTACTCAGTAGCTTTCCCTTTTATTCGTCAATTAGCAATTCATTTGAGAAATGCTGTAACAGCTGGAACAACAGAACAACCAAAACAAGGGAAAAAAGAAGCATCAAGAATTGTCTATTCTTGGCAATTTCTTCATTCCGTTCATGTTTGGTCGGATTTACTTGCACAAGCTGTTGGGACTGGAGACGAAAATTTGAGACTCTTAGTCTATCCTGTAGTCCAGGTAATTTCAATAATTAAATTTTTATGTATAAAAATTTTGCACACTTTTTCACATACTAATCTCAACTGATTTTTTTTTGTTCTTTTTTTTTNATTTTTATGTATAAAAATTTTGCACACTTTTTCACATACTAATCTCAACTGATTTTTTTTTGTTCTTTTTTTTTTAGATTTGTCTAGGTACAATCAAGCTTATTCCTACAAGAAAGTATATCCCATTACGCTTTCACATTNTTTTTTTTTAGATTTGTCTAGGTACAATCAAGCTTATTCCTACAAGAAAGTATATCCCATTACGCTTTCACATTATCCGAATGCTCATCACTTTACAAGAGAAAACAAGAATTTTTATCCCAATTCTACCACTGGTGACTGAAGTTCTGAATTTGACTGACTTTGGTGGGAAAACTGTGGGCAAATTCTCATTGAGACCGTTAGATATGCATTGTTGTCTCAAAGCAGATTCTACGGAGAGTGGATACTTCAAGGCTATTTCTGAAGCAGTTTTTGATTCAATTCTTGGTACTTGTAAAGCAATTGGTACAGAATTAGCATTTCCTGAAATACTATGTCCTACACTCATTCATCTCAAATCTTTTATCAAAAAAAGTTGTAAAAATGCTGAAGTATCGAAAAAATACAGGACTCTTATAGACAAGGTTAGTAGTGAAGAATAATACATATTTTTTTTTTTCAAACTTTCNAAGTTGTAAAAATGCTGAAGTATCGAAAAAATACAGGACTCTTATAGACAAGGTTAGTAGTGAAGAATAATACATTATTTTTTTTTTTCAAACTTTATTTCTTAAAATTTTATGCTTTGTTTCTAGATTGAGGCGAATTCAAATTTAATCAAAATAAAACGAACGAAGGCTATGGATGATGGTCTAGTTTCACTTGCGGATCCAAAGTCTCATCAAATTCTTCGAGTGCAAATTGAAACTGGAAAACCAGAACCACCAATATTGGTCTTTGCTCGAAATTATTTCAAAATCAATGCAAGAGTTACAGCGAAGGAGAAAAAGAATCAGACACAAACGAAAGAAGAAAGACGAATTCCAAAACCAATTGTTCCTGGGAGTTTTGATGATAAAGGAGTTCCACATGATTTTAAAACTCCATTATTTTCATTTGATTCTGTTGAGAATCAATCAGATGAAGAATCTGGGAGAACTTTCAAAACAAAATTTGATATTTCATCGACTGAAGATGAATCAAATCAGGAGAAATCAAAAGGAAAGAAACGAAAGATAAATCCTGAAGTAAATATGAAAAAGAAAAAGAATAAGGTTAGAAAGATGAAATCAAAGATACAAAATACGGTTGTGGTTGATGATGTAGAAGATCAAGTTGTAGATTTTGAACTCTCTGATTAAAAATGTAAGTGACTNAATACGGTTGTGGTTGATGATGTAGAAGATCAAGTTGTAGATTTTGAACTCTCTGATTAAAAATGTAAGTGACTCTATCTAACTTACTATATCGAGATGAGTTGGGAACTCGTTAAATAATTTTGTGGAAAAATGTCTTTGTCGTGGTTTTGGGCATATANATATATCGAGATGAGTTGGGAACTCGTTAAATAATTTTGTGGAAAAATGTCTTTGTCGTGGTTTTGGGCATATATCTTTAATGGTGACCACTTAGAGAGCTGGGACCTAGCGCATTNCTCGTTAAATAATTTTGTGGAAAAATGTCTTTGTCGTGGTTTTGGGCATATATCTTTAATGGTGACCACTTAGAGAGCTGGGACCTAGCGCATTCGATTCAGCATCAAATTTTCAATAGGAATCACTTATGATTTAAAATAACAATTTTACAAATTTAATCTGTAAGGGAAAAGAACCACTTTTGATAATTTCATTCAAAATCTAAACAGATTTGTAGAAAGTGATTGGCCTGTTTAAAATTTCGTGCTCTGTGATTCGTCCAAGTCGTTTTTCGGATCAAATCAAATCAGATCAAAAAAGATCAAAAAAATGTTGCAAAGTTGCTGCATTTTTTAAAACTTTTTTCATATTTTCTGAGTCTTTGCTCCTCATTATAAAGTTTAGTTCTTATGATGGAAAATCAGATGGTGACGGTGGTAAATTATAAATCCAACTTTTTGAATTGTCCGCTGGTCACCACGAGGGCGAAAACCCAACTCCAAGCACTGCACTTTACAAGCAAGCCGATTCATGCGTAATCTTAGGGTTATTTTTATAAGGCATGGAGCGAACAGCAAGGTAGACTCACGCACCACTTGACCACAAATGTAACTTCTTAAAAACCGTTAACTTATTTCTCAATTTTTTTTCCAAAATCGAAACCGAAACAATTTTTTTTAATTATTTCCGAAATCAACATCAGAGTTTGGTGAATAAAACGAAACCGAAATTTATTTTATCTTCCGAAACTGATGTCAAAACCAATTGAAGGACCAAACTTTAAAAACCAAAATTTTTATCAACTAAATATTTTCAATTTAACACTTGATTTTTAATGTTGAGTTAGGAGGGTTAATATTTGGTAAATTTTTATTACAAATCTTTAATATGTCTGTTGAATTTAATGAAAGACTATTTTTAATTTTTTAAACAGAAACATTTTTTTTTAAATAGAATGTTAATTAGAAATTCTGCAGTACTTGCCTGACTAAAATGAAGGGCGAAATAATGATTCTTTTTTCTTACCTAACAAGAGAGCATCAGTCAGCTGTTAGTAGTAAATTACCATTATTGTTTCCTCGCTTGGACCACGCCAATAGATGCTTATTACATATACTTCAGTTGGTTAAATCTCAAGCCAATATTAACTTATTTGACTACCTTAGTATTTGTTAGAATCGAAACAATTTGGTTTAAATCGAAATGGAATCCGAAAAAAATTTTATTNATACTTCAGTTGGTTAAATCTCAAGCCAATATTAACTTATTTGACTACCTTAGTATTTGTTAGAATCGAAACAATGTGGTTTAAATCGAAATGGAATCCGAAAAAAATTTTATGGTGTTAAATGAAATCGAAATCGGAAACTTTTTTTAATAGTTCTTCATAACCTCCGAAATCGGATTTTCTCATCATAATCGAAAATTCGGTTTGAGTAAACGAAACCGGATTTTTGCATCATAATCGAAAATTCGGTTTCAGTAAACGAAACCGGATTTTCGCATCATAATCGAAAATTTGGTTTCAGTTNGGTTTGAGTAAACGAAACCGGATTTTTGCATCATAATCGAAAATTCGGTTTCAGTAAACGAAACCGGATTTTCGCCATCATAATCGAAAATTCGGATTCAGTAAACGAAACCGGATTTTCGCATCATAATCGAAAATTTGGTTTCAGTAAACGAAACCGGATTTTCGCCATCATAATCGAAAATTCGGATTCAGTAAACGAAACCGGAATTTCGCCATCATAATCGAAAATTTGGTTTCAGTAAACGAAACCGGATTATCCTCATCATAATCTAAAAATCAGTTTCAGTAAACGAAACCAGATTTTCGCCATCATAATCGAAAATTTGGTTTCAGTAAACGAAACCGGATTTTCGCCATCATAATCGAAAATTTCGGTTTCAGTAAACGAAACTTTCGATTATGATGCGAAAATCCGGTTTCGGTGAAGTTCTATGTGTGAGCCGGATTAACCAAACAACCAAATTTAAGTGCGAGTCAGGTTCAGGTTACACGTTACACAAGTTGTAAAAGTTAGTCACACACAATGTCCATTCTCATTCTCCATTGGTCGTCTCCTCGTCCAACNCGTTACACAAGTTGTAAAAGTTAGTCACACACAATGTCCATTCTCATTCTCCATTGGTCGTCTCCTCGTCCAACCAACAAATTCATCGTCATTGTCGTCGCCATCATCATCGGCACCGGTAATCAATTGTCAGCAAGTTCCTTTCGTCCGTCGACTGATTCGTTGACTTCGAAATTGGTGAGTACTTTGAATTTTTTCCATTCTAATTTCTAANCGTTACACAAGTTGTAAAAGTTAGTCACACACAATGTCCATTCTCATTCTCCATTGGTCGTCTCCTCGTCCAACAAACAAATTCATCGTCATTGTCGTCGCCATCATCATCGGCACCGGTAATCAATTGTCAGCAAATTTCTTTCGTCCGTCGACTGATTCGTTGACTTCGAAATTGGTGAGTACTTTGAATTTTTTCCATTCTAATTTCTAANCCTTTCGTCCGTCGACTGATTCGTTGACTTCGAAATTGGTGAGTACTTTGAATTTTTTCCATTCTAATTTCTAATAACCAAAATTTTACTTCGACTTCACAGACCTAATCAATTGAATTATTCATGTAATATGACATGAGCACGACATGTATGTCGTGCTCATGACACAAAGCAACCCGTTATTCTTGAGTAATGATGTGGATTTAACCAAACAGTACCTTACTTTTTAAACCTAAAGAAATGAATGGAAGAAGTACAATTCTAATGGAGTAATTTTCTAATAGATGTTGGAAATTTGAAGTTTTTAAGAGTAGTTCAAGAAGACCAGTCTCTGTGTTGCTTCCTCGTCCTTTTCATGACGATGGACAGTGTCTACTGAGACTAACAGTAAACTTTACATTATTGTCCCGTATACTATAGTACTTGATTTTATGTCATTATTTGGCTTATCTTGAGTTATTTGGGGACTTTGTTACAAACTTTTTACAAAATATGAGTAAAAAGAATACCTCTCTTTGATAAGAAATAAAGCACCGTCCGCTGATTGTTATCAGCCCATTATTGCATTACTGTTAGTATTTTAACATGTTTTTAAATTAAAATTAACATTTTTTTGTTAGGAAGCGATGGCAATAATAATGGGCTGATAACAATCAGCGTACGGTGCTTTACTTTGACCCTCTCCTTGGTTCTAGACAAGTCCACTTGTGAAACTTAGAAACTTAATTGTTCTGAATTTTAATTATTATAATTTCATTTACAGAAATGGAGTTTGAAGCTGTGCAATATAATTGGAGAAAGATGTTCAGATTCTACAGCAGTTTAATTTATTTGGTTTCGTTCTCCTTCGTCATGTCATAGCTATGGGTCTTCGTACGACATAAATGTGAGTATATTTTGAATACAGTATTCCTAATTCCTATTTGATTAAGTTAGTAATATGAAACACATGATGATTAATCTTAGGACACCTTTGGAAAATTCTCATAAGAGAAATAATGAAAGGAAATAGTTTAAACTGATTTTAGTTTTCGACATTTTTGGAATTTAATGTCTTGTAATATAATTATTGTAATTATTGTTACCTGCTTACCATGATTTGTATTCATTTATTACATTATAGCGGGCAAGATAATCCAGTATTGGACTTTGATGGGCTTGTCTAACGAGTATGTAGCCAAGTATCAGCACCGACAGCATCAGCAGCATCAGTATCAGCATCAGCATCAGCATAAGCATAAGCAGCTTATCTAAAGCTGCATTTAAGTAAGATTTTTGGGATTGTTAATATTTCTTATGAACTATGTTAATCGTTTCGTATTTCATTTTTTAGGTCTAAAACTCACAACTGAAAGTTGAATTAATGGAATAGTGTTATCACATTGTTTATAATAATTACAATGAAAAATTTTAAGGTAAGTTATTTCTGTTGTTATTCTTAGGTTACATGATGATTAATTAGCTTTACATGATGATTAATCTTAGGACACCTTTGGAAAAGTTCTCCTTCCATATGGAAGGGAGTACTTTATGAAAGGAAATTTATAGTAACTGACTCAAACAATTGAAAAATTGAATGAAATTTTTAAGTAATTGTTCACTCATTGATAATTTAATTTGTTGGATATTTTAGATTATTGAAATTCTGCTTACATCAAAGGACAAATGTATTGTGACCTGTTAGAAGAATGAATATTATGGTGTGGTTCAATTGATGTAAGTTGAAACTTAGAATTAGTCATTAGTTGAGATAACCTTGAGGTTTATATATGATGCCGATAATTGATACCTGGATCCATTGTGTAAATTTTTTTTTTCGAGAAAGTATTCATTCATTTCAATCACATTGGAAATGATCACAGGTTCTTGAACAGATATCTGAATTATACAATTTAAATTCAACTATAATCAAATAAAATGAATTTCAAAGGTTCCATTGTTTTATATAACTTTGCAGTAGACAAGGATGAGGAATCTAATTGGTCGAATTGAAACTACTGCAGCAACCTCATGAAGTTACTTTTTTTTTTTNTAGACAAGGATGAGGAATCTAATTGGTCGAATTGAAACTACTGCAGCAACCTCATGAAGTTACTTTTTTTTTTTTAAATCAGAAATGCACTGAATGGTGAGTTTCGTAGTTCGTAGTTTCGTTAAATGTGTCAAAGTNCTTTTTTTTTTTAAATCAGAAATGCACTGAATGGTGAGTTTCGTAGTTCGTAGTTTCGTTAAATGTGTCAAAGTTAATAGTTGATAGTATGGGAGAATTCATGATGATTAATCTTAGGACACCTTTGGAAATTCCATAGTGGAATTTATGAAAGGAAAAGTTAAAATACTGATGGGAATTTTATTATTTCATGGAGTTAATTACAACTCTTCGTTTGTCTTCATAATTATGATTAATATTTTTATTGAATAGTTTACAGGTAAGAATGAAGATGGGAATGAAGGAGTTGTAAGCAGTAATCCAACTCTGTCGNATGAAAGGAAAAGTTAAAATACTGATGGGAATTTTATTATTTCATGGAGTTAATTACAACTCTTCGTTTGTCTTCGTTTGTTTTCATAATTATGATTAATATTTTTATTGAATAGTTTACAGGTAAGAATGAAGATGGGAATGAAGGAGTTGTAAGCAGTAATCCAACTCTGTCGGTGATATTCAAGGTGTTGGGTTCTTATGTCGACTTAATGGTTATTCAACAACTTTTGAGAAGAAACAGTATTAGTATACACAGAATGTGAATTTTAATTTATGAAACTTCAAATAATTAATTATCAATATTAATGTCTATACTCATTTGTAGAGACTGCGTTAGTTCGATGACCTTTTCTTCTGTATCTCTTTCCATCTTGTGTGTAATAAGGTCACATTATCATCACATAAAATTCGGCGTCTTATGATTTTTGAAGAGATTTAGTCAAGTAGACAAGTCATTGTCTTTTTTTTACTAATATTATCAAGTTAGAGGTGTGTGCCACTTTGAAGATCACCGGTCACTTATCTTATCATAATCTGTAAAATTTAAATCATGTAAATTGTGGAATAATCTTACGAAATCATGGACAATGGAGGATATTTCTTATAAACAATTCAAAGATAGTATTTATAAATATTTAGTTGAAACTATGTTATTAGACTTACAATGGGGGAGAACAGTTCAACACTTTAGAACTGACATTGAAACGGTCTAATAAATAAATAGTTTTCAAATCAAATCACATCACATCACCAGTAGTACAGTGTACAAATTTAGAATTTATTTCAAAGTCCCAAATTGTTTCGTGTTCCGTAATTCTTAAGTAAATTCTAAAATAAATTCTAAAAAGAATCAAAAATCTTAGTTTCTTGGTCTTTAGTTCCAAGGAAAATTCTTATAATGAGGTATTTCCAGACGTTTTAAAGTGTTAATTTTTTGTGTTATTTAAAAAAATATTTTTCAAGACTACAGCTATTTGGATGCTGACGTTTAATTTTCACTTTTGAATGACAAAAGTTGAACTTTGCTTATTACTTTTTATCCGTAGATGTTGATTGTTAAACAAGAAGTTCACAAATCAATTAATTAAAACAAAATTAGTGAGATGATGGAGAAATGAAGAGAAGAAATAAGAAAAAAGATGTTCCTGAGCTTATAAACATAAAAAAAAGGGAACAAGCCAATCAAAAGGTTACTTTTAAAAGCAAGGGAGGGATATTTAATGTGCTTTAAAATTTTATTGGAAACTTTTTTACTGAAAAATTTGTTATAACGAATTTTAAAATGTGTTGTGACTGAAGTGATGGAGACGAATGTCTCCACTTCCAAAAAATGAAAAAGTCAAAAACAAACAACACAAGTTACTGAAAAATTGGTCTGTAAGACAGCTAGGACNTTATAAACATAAAAAAAAGGGAACAAGCCAATCAAAAGGTTACTTTTAAAAGCAAGGGAGGGATATTTAATGTGGTTTAAAATTTTATTGGAAACTTTTTTACTGAAAAATTTGTTATAACGAATTTTAAAATGTGTTGTGACTGAAGTGATGGAGACGAAATGTCCCTTCCAAAAAATGAAAAAGTCAAAAACAAACAACACAAGTTACTGAAAAATTGGTCTGTAAGACAGCTAGGACCACCGTGGTGATATGGTGTGTACACTGTTCGGAAAACGGTGTATCTGGGTTCGANCCACCGTGGTGATATGGTGTGTACACTGTTCGGAAAACGGTGTATCTGGGTTCGAGTCCCAGAGCCAGTGGTCACAAATTTTTCAGTAAAAAAGTTTTCAATTAAATTTTAAAGCACAATAAATATCCCTCCTTTGCTTTTAAAAATAATTAAAAAATGTGCGTGCGTCCTTTATTTACAATCAGAAGGTTACGTTTACGTAACTAAGCTTATCAAATAACACTTTAAATTTAACTTCACCTAGATTAAGGAAAAGCCTCAATATAAAATTCTAACACATAAATGAAAAATGAATAAAATTTTATTCTTAATTTGGAATTTTTATTTTTATTTTGAAATTTTGAAATTTTAGCACTATTTTCTCTCATTTTTTGACAGTTGTACTTTGACACGAAAATCAACTTGTCGCATTATGACAACTTGATTTTATGACATTACCGCAAGAGGTTATAGTGGAAACTTAATTTGGAATTTTTGTATTTCCAACAA
This sequence comes from Holacanthella duospinosa, assembly GCA_002738285.1. Lineage (NCBI taxonomy): Eukaryota > Metazoa > Arthropoda > Collembola > Poduromorpha > Neanuridae > Holacanthella > Holacanthella duospinosa. The sequence continues at coordinate 231,626 of NIPM01000363.1, read as the reverse complement.
TTAGGGAATAATTTTCAAATTTTTTCGGAAATTTTGTACACTGCTCATCACATTATGAGAGACGAAGCAGAAAATAAGTAATATAAGTGTCAACTCAATTGTTTTGTTGACTCAGACTAACCAATTGTTAATAATCCTTGTTAATTTAATAATAGTTCTTAAATGTTTTTCTCTTTAAACTTAAACTAAGAAAAACACATGCATTCAAATTAAAATAAAATTGATATCCGATTCGTATATTTCTTTTTGAATATCTGTGGGACATCAATTTAAAAAAGTCCACATTTCGTGCATATTAGAAACAAATCTCGTTATAATAAGCACCAAATATAGCAACAATTCTGTTATAATAAGCACCAAATATAGCAAAAATTCTGTTATTGTTACACAAAATTGGGTGTCCTTTTTTTAAGGAGCATTATAACACAATTCCCTAATATAAGCATATTATCTACAAATCCGTATTATGCACAAGATTTTAGGGTAATTTTTTGATAAATTTTTCGGTAAACATGAGATAAATATTCTTGATTGCCATTATAGCGTGCTAATCTCGAAAAGCAAAAAATTTATCAAAAAATGTTAAAAAAAGTGATGAATTTAGGTATCAAACTTCAAATTTTTAGTTTGGGTTTTTATTAATCGGCGCATCACTCTGAACAGCAGATGACAAGTTTATAAGAAGAGTGTGGCGGGATTTTCCTAAATTTTGAAAAAAGTTATAATTATCATTCAATTTTATAAACAATCAAGTAAAAAAGAACAATGTCGAAAGTGCAACAACGAAGAGTCAACCGAAATTAATATTTTGTTATAATTCCTACTAATCAAGATTCATGAAACGTCGTATACTCATCNTATGGTTGATTGGAGTAAAGTGAGATACGATGCGGAGTAGCATCTCCCTCCGTATCTTATCGATTCCTACGGAGAATACCACGCCGTATCTCATGCCGTGGCATCGTATCTCCGAAAAAGGGAAGGGAGAGTGGTATTTAAGAGTTAGCGCAGTGACACGTATTCTCTAAACGTATCACGTATCCGTATCTCAATACGTTCGACTCCTCCCACTCTACTTATCTCAGAACCGATACGTGAGAAAAAAGGGATACGGGACGTAGGAATGGCTTACGTTACGTGTGGGAGATGCGTTCAACTTATCTTGATGGAGTGGGGGTCTTAGGATACGAAGTAAATAAAAAATGCGGGATTCAAAATATTTTGAATTTGAAATTATTCAGAAAATTTAATCTAGTGTTTTCAAAGTTTATATTTTATTAAAATTTTTGAATCTTCTCGCTAAAAAATTAGTTAAAAGTAAAACAGCTAAGCAAATTCTAAACAAGAGACTACGNAAATTTTTGAATCTTCTCGCTAAAAAATTAGTTAAAAGTAAAACAGCTAAGCAAATTCTAAACAAGAGACTACGTGAGAAGTCATGCCGAAGCAAAAAGTAGCTGCTAGTTCAAGCGTTTTGAAACCAAAATCAAAGGTATGATATTGAGTTTAAAGAGTTTGGTTGGACTAAGTCAAAGGATTCGCGCGCAGTGAAATTAAATTTTTGCAATAAATTAATTATTCATAATTTTCTAAGCTAATTTAAGAGGTATGTTTAGGTTTGGTTGGTATTTAAGGTGACCCTGAAATAATGATTCGATTTCGTTTGATGCACATGATTTGTAGACAAAAAAACAGCATTCTTTTGAAGAAATACTTGGACATTTAGCGACGCGCCTTTGGTCGAGTCTAACCGATGATAGTTTGAATGTAAACTAGATTTTAATAATAATTATTGCAGGCGAAACTTCGTATTTTCTTTACTGACGAAATTGATATCATGCTGCTAAAGAGTTGTATTCAACACAACCCTTTTCAACTTGGCAGCATTCAGTGGGTNGACGAAATTGATATCATGCTGCTAAAGAGTTGTATTCAACACAACCCTTTTCAACTTGGCAGCATTCAGTGGGTGGAAATAACAAAAGAAATAAGTTCAAACTTTGGAACATTCGGGATTCGGAGTCTTCGGGATCGGGTGAATCTGCTACTCAAAAAGTATAAAGACGAAGTGCNCTTTGGAACATTCGGGATTCGGAGTCTTCGGGATCGGGTGAATCTGCTACTCAAAAAGTATAAAGACGAAGTGCTAATTGTTACGTAAGTAAACAAACTCGGTTGAATTATACCATAGGTTGATAAACCCAGAGAACCTAAGAACATTTAGTAACTCTGTCCAGTCTTATTTGACTTTATTTGCTAAAAAATTTACGCAGTCGTTGGTATAATCCAATCCCAAACTATTTGCTCGTATATCGACGGTGGTTTTACTTTGTTGTCATTTCGCTGTGTTGGTCACTCTGACACAACATGAATTGGTCACTCTGACACAAAAAATTGTGTCCACTGTGTATTGTTTAGGACGGGGAAGGAGGAGGAGGAATCAGAGAAAGGTTCTCTTCTGCAAACTCTGACCGGTTTAGTCGACGCAAGCACTATTCCCGTGAACAATCATTACCATGGCCCTGACGAAGACCAAATTTTCGATGAAGACGATGTCACGCAAGCTATTCGAGAAACTACAACTTGTAAGACAGGATCTGCGAGAAAAGAGAAAGAAATTGCGGATAATGAGCGAGATACAATTGTGGACAAAAATCGTGAGCTTGTAGAACTCATTTAAAAATCTAAACACTTTTACAAACTTTCTGTTAATTTATTCAAACATTCATCTTAGATTTTGTTGCGAGTCCTGTGTGTCACAGAAAGAAACGAAACATAGTCTCTCCTGAAGACGAAATGATTCAACTAAAACAGCTTCATGACCAAAGTATTGAAGAAAAACGGCTTCGGTTGGAAGAGTCAAAGATGGATAAGGAATTCATTTTGGAACAAAGGCGTATTGACNTTGAAGAAAAACGGCTTCGGTTGGAAGAGTCAAAGATGGATAAGGAATTCATTTTGGAACAAAGGCGTATTGACCTTGAGCAACAAAAAATTCAAATTTCTGCTGAGGATTCAAAAAGAAAGGATGAACTTTCAGCTACACAACTNGACCTTGAGCAACAAAAAATTCAAATTTCTGCTGAGGATTCAAAAAGAAAGGATGAACTTTCAGCTACACAACTGGAACTCCAGAAGAATATGTTCGAACTTATGAAACAGTTTACTAACCATGCTAAATCCTAATACAGAGTTAAAAATATTTTTGACCAAAAGTAAATAGAATTTACTGCATAACATCATCCATTTGACCTTACTAATCTAAATACTGCACAAGAGTGGGGGGGGGGGGGTAACAGTTGAAATAGTCAGAAACTCTATCTCCACGCAGGCAAGTTTGACAATTGACAAGTATAGCTGCTACAAAATATTGCTGTTTAAGGTTTTGCAGGAAAATTTTCTGATTTTTCTTGTAGTCCAAAAATGCAAATTGCTGTATTATTTTTCCAAAGCCATACTCAACACTGACACGTAACGCAGACATTTCCTTATTAAATTGTTTTTGATTTTCCGATATATAACGAAAATTTTTATACCCAACTTTAATAAACCGTTGGTTTGCATACCCGGGGTCACCGTACAGAGCAAAGTTTGACCCGTCCTCTTGCGTAAATATGTTTTCCAATTCTTCTCGTAGGTTGCTAAGATTCAACATGGCTGAGTCATGTCGCCGACCATTGAAGGGCCCATCCAAACGCCCAATTAGACCATTAGGAAGAACGACGCTTTGATATTTCATTAGATGGACTTTTNATTAGACCATTAGGAAGAACGACGCTTTGATATTTCATTAGATGGACTTTTTTGTACCCGCTATACATGTTTCGCTGGTTGTACTTTGGGCGACAGACTGGTCGACCCGTTCCGTCAATGAATCAAACAATGTTGCTGTACCAAGATCCAGCATTTTCGCAGCACTATTATCATAATGATTTTATTTGCAATACTTGAAAAGAAAAATTAACAATATAATTTTAGGAACCTGCGCAAAATCTTTCCATTTGTCCAAAGTCAACCAATGCTGGTTAAGTGACATNTTTGTACCCGCTATACATGTTTCGCTGGTTGTACTTTGGGCGACAGACTGGTCGACCCGTTCCGTCAATGAATCCAACAATGTTGCTGTACCAAGATCCAGCATTTTCGCAGCACTATTATCATAATGATTTTATTTGTAATACTTGAAAAGAAAAATTTACAATATAATTTTAGGAACCTGCGCAAAATCTTTCCATTTGTCCAAAGTCAACCAATGCTGGTTAAGTGACATCAGTTTGTGCGCATGTAGAGTGTAAATAAGCTTCAGCATGAAATTTGAAATTCTTGAAATTGCAGACTGATCACGGTTAAAGGTTTTCACTAAATCGGATAATCTGTTCGGATATGCCAATCTTCTGAGTGTTATGCAGAGAGCTTCAATTCCTATTAATGAAAATAATTGATATGATCATGTTTGTATATTATACATAGTTTGTAACACCCATTAGGCTATTACCCGTGCATTTGATTCTGTTTTTTAGATGAATTAATTTAGGAAGCTTTAGGTGCCATGCAAGTTGACGTAATTCGAATTTGTTGAACCGAAAAAGGAGGCAACATTCTTCGTTAGTGAATTTAGAAATATTGAATACACTTCGGACATGTCCCATCTGCATATTCTTGCGAGTTTTGAGTTTCGCCAGTTTCCAATATAAAATTGGTGATATGACTCCTGCCATACACAACTTCCTTAACGCAACCCCTGTTCAATAATTTTAATATTTTAAATTCAGTGTCGTATTACAAATCCAGAGATATAGGTCCACTTACGATTAAGTTTTGCCATTATTTGAATAATTTTCAAGCTTCTATTTTCCTGTGATAATCGATGGAAGGAAATTTAAAGCTGCTTTCACTTTTATTCAACTTTAAAGTTGAATTTAAGTTTAACTTGGCGCCAAAATTAACGTCACAAATCTGGTGAGTCTCTGTGCGTTTGACTAAGTTCCGTATTTCTTAGAATTGGCACGGCGCAAACTTGATTTGGATACGTGAACGTATCCGTAAACGTATCTCAAATTTTTGATACGGATACGTGATGCGGATACGTGATACGTCGAATGCGCTAACTCCATATTGGTGGGCGGAGTAAGATACGATACCACTCTGAGATGCGATACCATCACTCATTTAAAATTGTCTAGTATGTGTGATTAAAAATAAGTCTATTGCAGTGATCAGTTGTTTAAGTTATGTGGTTAGTGACGAGCTTTCATAGTGGATGTACCGGATTTGATTCCGACAATTGTGTGCTTTTTTTTTCTCTGAGGTTTTACTCCCTCCATTATTTGAACGCCATGTACCAGGCTACCAAGTACGATTGTCTTTTAAGTCCTGAACAACTTTTCTGCGCAACACGTAAAGATTTGTAAAAATGAAAACTCAACTTTTTCAGCTTAAATAAAACATGCTCACATCTAGTGAGCCGCACGGCTCAGCTTTTGGCGTAAGCCAGAGCTACTGGCTCACCCGAGCGATGAGGCACCTCATGAGCCATTGCTCTGGCTCCGCACTTTTCTTGAGCTGTCTCAATAACCAGAGCCATGGCCCATGCCTCAACATAAATTTTTTTTTCTTCTTTAATATGCACATTTTGCTAAAAGTGAGAATGACCTAGTGAGAATAACCCAACACAAATCATAATTATCAATTAGCTAAACTCAAATTGACTTTCAGTGACCAAAAATGCCAAAAATTAAAAACAAACTGGTGGAATGATTTGGAAGAAAAAAATGAAAAATTAGGGAGAAAGTGGAAGAATTTAGGGGAAAAGTTGAGCCATTGAGCCATGCCTCACAAGTTTCGTTGAGCTGGCTCATGAGCCACGGCTCTGGCTCAAAATTACTATATGAACCAGAGCCATACACTGGCTCTGGCTCAGAAATTTTTGTGAGCCAGCTCCAGCCAGAGCCATTGAGCTAGCGTATCAGTCAGAGCCATTGACTCAGCTCATGAGCCAGAGCCATGCGAAACACTACTCACATGGTTGGCTGTAGTCGGGAGCATATATGGGCACAAAAAATAGATTTGAAATCTAACAAAATAACTAGTCATAGAGGATTAAAGATAAAAGTCCCTATGCAAAAGATAGTTAATTCGATGTTAGAAGTTTTTGATTAAGGGTGAATATTTTTTTGATTATTTTCAAAAGAAAACAAAAGAAAAGCTTTATTGGTTAAAAAATTTTGTTTTTCAATTTTTTCAAAGTGATTAACAGAGGGCGGATACTTACTTATCTACTTCTTTTTGGGTATTGCACCTGCACCTCTGTAACTTCGTATCNAGGGCGGATACTTACTTATCTACTTCTTTTTGGGTATTGCACCTGCACCTCTGTAACTTCGTATCTTTCCGATTTATGTAATTTGAAGATGAATGGAATGCCCTTATAAAAAAGTATTTTAAGTATTTTTGGTTTTTAGGCATTAGGANCGAAGAGTCAACCGAAATTAATATTTTGTTATAATTCCTACTAATCAAGATTCATGAAACGTCGTATACTCATCCAATTGCAAAACATCATTCAGACGTAAGTNGATGAATTTAGGTATCAAACTTCAAATTTTTAGTTTGGGTTTTTATTAATCGGCGCATCACTCTGAACAGCAGATGACAAGTTTATAAGAAGAGTGTGGCGGGATTTTCCTAAATTTTGAAAAAAGTTATAATTATCATTCAATTTTATAAACAATCAAGTAAAAAAGAACAATGTCGAAAGTGCAACAACGAAGAGTCAACCGAAATTAATATTTTGTTATAATTCCTACTAATCAAGATTCATGAAACGTCGTATACTCATCACATTGCAAAACATCATTCAGACGTAAGTCATAAGAAGAATCGAGTCATTTTCATTATTTACAAAATTAGATTACTTATGTTATGAAATGATTAATTTTTATGTATGTTAGTGATGTTTACATTGTTTAGTTCAGGTCGCTTACATCGCCGTCGATACTTTACAAAAAAAGAAGAAATATTTAAAGTCCTGTAACTAATTGACCACTTCAAATGCATCTGTATGAACATCCGGTTCCCAAAACTTCGAATTTGCCAAAGGGATTTGGCAAATTGGAATAATGGATGATCTTGTTACTGAAGTAAACAAGAGAATTGTCAAGGTTAAACTCGAGAATATTGGATTAAAGTAAGTGAACTTGGTTAGTTTAATAAATTTATTTATAAATTATGATTGAGACATTCATAGTTGACTTCTGTAGGTACGTCAAAGCTTGTAAGATCTGTCAAGAAGAATTTCCATTAGTTGAATTTTCTGTTCATACACAAACACATTTGAATTCTCAAAAATACTCATCATCTGTTCCAGTCGAAAGCCCAGTGGCAGTTATAATTGGTGACAGTCTCTCTTTTCTTTGTACAATTTGTGAAGAAATTTATTCAAAGGAAACACAACTTCGAATTCATCAAGTTCAGAAACATTCATCTTCACTAGTGGTTCGTCTGGCTGACTCAGAGCTTCCAAGTCCAGTTAAACAACCTATCAACGATTTAACAGAAAATTTAAAGAAATCGGTGCTCAAACGTTACAAGTGTTGTTATTGTGAAAAACACTTTTTTCTTCTCAGTCAATGCAAATCACACGAGAATGCTCATGCTGAGAATAATCTAATTATTAAAAAATCTTTGGAAGAAACGTCGATAGAAAACCAAGATCATCCTAACCACATTGAATTATTTTCATCTACAGAATCTCATCTCCTTGGTGACAAAACAGAGTTACATTGTACTAATTTTCAAGATCAATCAGAACTGGAATTCATTTCAATTGAAACAATAATTCAATCTCCTATAAAGTCANACGAGAATGCTCATGCTGAGAATAATCTAATTATTAAAAAATCTTTGGAAGAAACGTCGATAGAAAACCAAGATTATCCTAACCACATTGAATTATTTTCATCTACAGAATCTCATCTCCTTGGTGACAAAACAGAGTTACATTCTACTAATTTTCAAGATCAATCAGAACTGGAATTCATTTCAATTGAAACAATAATTCAATCTCCTATAAAGTCATCAGAGGATAAAAAAAACGGTAAAAATAATAATTATTCAGCAGAAATGGAATCGAATGGAAAAAATAATGAAATTTCATATCCAATGGAAATGCCTAAATTAATTGCTCCAACTAAAGTAGAGCCAATTCAACTTACTCATTTAAGTGATTTTACAAATAATTTCCAAAGGGTACATGAAACTGTTTCATTTGTCACAAATATGGACATTCCAGCATTGACACCAGTGGTGAAGTCAGAACCTGAAATTTCTTACACTGGAGCTGTGGTGAAGCAAGAAGTTCAGGAGAGTAGCAACTTCTCTCGAATACTAAACAATGGAGAAATTTTTGGCAGAGAATGGTAAAATTTTGAAAAATTTTAACTTCTGATTATATAATTGTTTGAAAAATTGAAATAATTGTTTTGTTTTTACAGTGATGAAAAGTCTCACAAATGTCTCACATGTGGTGATATCTTCCCTGAGTCTCAAATTTTTCCACATATCAAGACACATTTGGTCAAGGGTCAAAAATCTTGCAGCCTTTGTCCTTACAGAGCTATTGCTTCGGGTGACCTCCGTGATCATATGAACAAACATTACAGTATCAAACCTTACAAATGTCCCATTTGTCCAAATGCTTACGGTTGGCAGAGTGGTTGGAAGAAACATCTTGCAACTCATGACAAGGATCAGAAATTATTTAAATGTACTCACTGTAAACTCCGATTTGATACACAGAGAGAGCGTCGGCGACATGAACTTATTCATCAAAATATTACAGGACCTAGTCCTAAGAAAAAATCAAAAAAATCTGGAAACATTTCACAAAATCAAAGTCCAGTTCAACCGGGTTATATTGCAAATGGAAATCCAGTACAGACTTATCCATCTGCACAAACCCATCAGTTTCATCAGTACAATCCAGAACAACAACAACACAATTACAGTGCACCAGTTCCGTATCCAACATCACAAAATTATTCAACACAATCTAGACAAACCTATTTTAATAATACAAATTATGAAAACCCAAATTATGATCGACAGGAGACTTCATTAGAAAATTCTTGGAATTCGGCACAATCAGGGGAATATAGTAACTATAGTTATTCGAATCAAATTCAGCCACCACCACCACCAAATCATTGGGATCAAACTCAACAAGAAGAAACTACAGTAGAAAGAGTCAGTAGTAGTGGAAATGAAGTAGATGACGAACAAAATTTGATGATAGATGCTGATGAACAAAAAAATGAGAAAACATTTCGCGAACCGGATGACCTCAGGTCTAGTAAAAATTTATCAAAAATTTCACAAAAATTTTTGTACAAAAAAAAATTTTTTATTTAAAATTTAAAATTTAAAATTTTTGTCTACAGAGTGAGTGAGAGATGCAAAACTTGTGGTGAAGAAATACAAATGGCTGACTTACCATCTCATATCCAAAATCATATTTTACCTGGTCAAAAATCATGTACAATCTGCAAGTACAAGTGTAGTACAAAACTATACCTAGCAGAACATTACAATATTCATTATGGACTCAAACCGTACGCCTGTACCGTTTGTAAAAGGAAGTAAGTAAATCTTAAAAAAAAAAATTTCATATAATTCAACAAAAATTCATAATTATGATAATAATTATTGTCCTTTTACAGATTCGCTATGCGGAGTTACCTTCGTTCTCACACTCAGCAAGTCCATGAAAATGAGTCTACACGTCGTTACCAATGTCGTTACTGTAACAAACGTTTTGTTAGACCCTGTCANATTTCATATAATTCAACAAAAATTCATAATTATGATAATAATTATTATCCTTTTACAGATTCGCTATGCGGAGTTACCTTCGTTCTCACACTCAACAAGTCCATGAAAATGAGTCTACACGTCGTTACCAATGTCGTTACTGTAACAAACGTTTTGTTAGACCCTGTCATCAACGAACTCATGAAAAAATTCATGAAGGTCAAGGAGAAGTTTTACCACCTGGTGAATCATCCACAGTAGATCCTAATCTTGACAGTGATTGTCCAAAAATTGGTACTCCAGAGCGATGCTCAACAACTTCCAGTCCGTCTACTACTCCATATACCAGATCACACACAAATTCTCCAGCATTAGCTCCAAACACAAATAATTCTTCTCAAAAAACAGAAAATCAATGGGGACAAGGTCAAAGTAGTTCAAATCAACCATCTCCTTGGTCCTATTGGTCTGGGAATCAGTATTCAAGTGAATTTACACCTCCTTATGATCCTGCTACATGGTCCCATGGTTCTAGCTCTTATTATCATTCACCAATTGTAAAATCTGATGTAAATTGGACTGAACCTTTATCTGATTCAAGCTCTTGGCAAAATCCTACAACTCAAGGGACTTATGGACAACAAGTCAAGACAAGTGAAGTAGGTTGGGGTGGTGACTCTTCATCAAGTGGGTTTCAAAGTGTAAGTACAACTAATAGCTCATGTCCGAGTGTTCCACCAAGTGCATCAGTTCAAGATCTATGGGCTGAACTTCATTATGAAGAAATGAAATGGTTTCCAGAAACTTCTACTGTATATACAGCTGATGGTATTCCAATGGTTACTGAACTCGCTCCACTTGATGCATGTTTTTCATATACAGATATGCTCAATTCAGCTGTAGCAGATTTACCACTTTTTAGTTCTATGGCAACTGTACCTCCACCTCCATCACAAGATGTTACAGTTCAAATCAAAGAAGAACCATTGGAAGAATCAGAGACTGTAAAAAAAAGAACAATTAAAACAAAATCACCAGGAGGTTGGAAAGGTCAAGGACCACGACCAGCAAGAAATTTAAAAGGACGAGGGAAAGGACGACTGACAGCTGAAGCAAAACATAAAATGAAAATGAGTTTTGTACAAGGAGAAGAAACAACAGTACCTGAGGCTGAAGTAGATTTGGATTTTGAATTTGAATCTCTTTCTTCATCACCCAAGGGCATGGAGTCATCTGGAGACGACGAAACAGAGTAATTGATCATAAACTTATATATCTCATCCAAAATTCATAGTAATTTCAATTCAAAAGGTTAAATTGGTCAGAATTGATATTATACATGAATTTTGTTTGGAGTATACTCATACTCAATTATCAACTAATAGACAATAATCTTTCATCAATAACTTTATATTATGTCTAGAGGTGTTGCGGATATCCGGAGCCTAAAACTCTGCCGGATAGAATATCCGCCGAATACCGGATACTTCTAGGTATCCGTGCGGATAATTNGACCACCGGATATCCGGCGCCTAAAACTCTGCCGGATAGAATATCCGCCGAATACCGGATACTTCTAGGTATCCGTGCGGATAATTTTCTAGACAATTTTTTCAGAAATCTTAAAAAATGAATCAATTTTATTAGATTTAATATATTTGAGTATTTATTAAATGTATTAGAGTTTAAAAATTGGCCCCTGCACATTCGCGTGAAATTAGTCAAAACGCATCTTGTTTTAATAAAAATTATGTACAAGACGAGCTTAATNTAATTTTATTAGATTTAATATATTTGAGTATTTATTAAATGTATTAGAGAGTTTAAAAATTGACCCCTGCACATTCGCGTGAAATTAGTCAAAACGCATCTTGTTTTAATAAAAATTATGTACAAGACGAGCTTAATCAAGCAAGTATACCGGATATCCGGTATCCGGCAATCAAAAAAACACCGGATATCCGATATCCGGCAAACCTGCCGGATATACTATCCGCAACAACCCTAATTATGTCCAATTAACCCAAAATTTGAAGAGTAATTTATGATTTCATATTTTATTTTTTTTTTTTCAGTATGGACTCATTGGTGATGTGTCAAACTTGCCGAATTGATATTGTAAAACGAGATCTCCTTGTCCATATTCGAGGACACTTACTCCCAGGTCAACGAACATGTGATCTTTGTCAGAGAACGTATTGTAATCCACTTACCCTCAGAGAACATATCCACGTTCACTATAATCTCAAACCACATAAGTGCTCTTACTGCCAAGAGAGATTTAGTACAAAGTACTCTCTTAAGACCCATGAAGTCTTTACACATGAGCAAGACAAGGGATCGGTTAGTTTAGAAAATTATAATGTTATTTATTATTATTATTATTATTATTTCTACTCTGAAGAAATAATTTATCTAACTACTTGGTTATTACAGATACTTGAGTGCCCTTATCCTGGTTGTGGAAAACCATTTGCAATGAAGTATGAATTTCATAAACATGTAAAAACACATGAGACTAAGAACGGAACATCTCAATGTCATGTTGAAAACGTAAAAGAATGGAGATCAATTGAAGAAATTGAATTAGAAGAGAAAGAAATAAAAGCAAGAATCAAAGATGCTAAGAGTAGAACATGGAAAGTGACACTGGTCGATGTGGGGAGAAGGTATGTTTATAATTATATTATAAAGTTATTATTGTATATATATATATATATATATAATGAAATTAAATTTTTAGAATGAAGAAAAAATGTCCAATTTGTGATGAAGAGATTGTCTTAGCTGAATTTTATGAACACAAATATTCTCACAAAGAACCTTGTCACATATGTGCCATGCCAATTTTTTGTACAGAAGTTCTTTACCATGGTCCAACACATATAGGAGCAAGTATGGAATGTGAAGTATGTGGATGGAAGGCTCAACAAAGGTCACAACTTTGGGAACATATGAATGGTCATATGAAGGTTAAACCAATTCGTTGTCTCTATTGTGGGAATGGATTTGCCTCTAGAAATTCTCTACGCAGTCACTATTTGGCACTCCATACAAATTTCCGACCACATCACTGCAGGTAAACAATATTTAAAAAAAAAATTTACAGTGCGTTCAAATAAGAAGGCGAAATTTTTGAAAAATGATTTTGCGGAAAATAAAAAATTGAGTATATGTCAAAATTTTACATAGATTATGAACTGCTCAAGTTCCTGAAAATCGTTTCTACCAAAGTTTTGTTAACTCTTTTTAACTTAAAAAGTGTCACAAGACTCTAATTTGTGGGATTTTAAAAAACGCTAGTGCCGAATTTTCGCCTTCTTATTCGAACACACTGTATAATTATTTNTGCTCAAGTTCCTGAAAATCGTTTCTACCAAAGTTTTGTTAACTCTTTTTAACTTAAAAAGTGTCACAAGACTCGTAATTTGTGGGATTTTAAAAAACGCTAGTGCCGAATTTTCGCCTTCTTATTCGAACACACTGTATAATTATTTTTTTTTTGTCTATGGATTGTCTAAGGGTTTTTTCGTCTATGGTTGTTTAAGGTTATGTTATCCGAAAATTTGTATTTTCTGAGACAAATAGTTAACTATTTGTATTGTTTTATTTAGGTACTGTGACAAAACTTTTGTTCAAGGAAATACTGTGAAACAACATGAACTGACACATTTTGGAACACAGTGCCCTGCGTGTCCTGAATCTTTTCCATTGCGTAAGGATCTAAAATTCCATTTAAGAGAAGTACACAAATTCGATTATTAGTAATAATTAGGATCTAACTACACGGATTAACTTATTTAATTAACTTATACGGTTTAAAGTTAAAAGTCTCATGGCTCAATTTTATATAGTAATAATAATATTCACTCCATTAATGTTTTTAGATTTAGTGTGAAATTGTAAAAAAAAAAAANAATTTTATATAGTAATAATAATATTCACTCCATTAATGTTTTTAGATTTAGTGTGAAATTGTAAAAAAAAAAAATTAAACGGAATCAAATAAGACTTTGAAGTTTAGACTTTAGAGTCACTGGACATTTGACATTTAAGAAGTTGCTCTATTTTGTGGAACCAACTAACCACGTGGAACAGGAAGAAAATTTTTGTCCAACTTTGAAAATTTTTGACTCAAATTCCAAATTCTTCAACGGAAACTAAAAGTAAGTCAAATTTGAGTATAGATTTTGANGGAAAATTTTTGACTCAAATTCCAAATTCTTCAACGGAAACTAAAAGTAAGTCAAATTTGAGTATAGATTTTGATTTTAGTATGATTTGATAAGTTTCTGATAGGCGCTGGATAGAAATTTTTTACTTTTGTGCTCTCAATTTATGAGCGGTATATTGAGAACTGAAAGATAGTGTTGGTTGCTGCGAAGAGTATGTTCAATGTCCAATGGTTTCACTTCCGGTTCTGGGAAATGGATAACTTAAAGTTTTTTTTATAAGTCTATGTGAAGCGGTAATTATACCCCAAGGTATCATTGAACGGTTGTAGTGTAAATGAAAAGATTTTTGCAATATTCGTTGTAAACTACCATGTTCAGTATTAGTTGTAAAAACTGCTAGACACATCGACATTAACGAAAAGTAGCGAAATTCCTTACTAGACTGGACATTTTTATGTTGTCANAAAACTGCTAGACACATCGACATTAACGAAAAGTAGCGAAATTCCTTACTAGACTGGACATTTTTATGTTGTCAGTTTTTATATTTGAAAAAGAAAATCGATTTTTTTTAAATTTTGTTTAGCTTGTTTTGCACTTGCAAATTACCAAGATTATATTCGCGATTTAATATTACTATATAAAAATAAATAATGTCAGAATTAATTTACAAAACGTTAATAATTATCTGAGCTAAATTTGAATCANATACTATATAAAAATAAATAATGTCAGAATTAATTTACAAAACGTTAATAATTATCTGAGCTAAATTTGAATCAAATTTTGAAAATTTACAATGGATTTGGATTAGGATTAGATAATTCAAAATTCGCATACTAGAATCCAATAATTATTTACATTACTCCAATTCAAGTTGATAAAAATAACTGAATTGAAATTTAAAATTGAGAGAATTGAGAAGAACTAATTTTTAGAAAGAGAAGAATAAGAAATGGGCCTTTCAAAAGCATATCCAAGGTTACAAATTTCAAAATTATTTCGTATTTCGAATTTTTTTTTTTTTTTTTTTTTTTTTGAAAAAGCACAAATCTTATTTTTTTTCTAGTTCATGTAGTGTGATGGAAAACTGTTATAGTACCGGTACCGGTATACTACAGTTTCTCAAATGTTTCTTGCACAAATTTGCTTTTGGATATATGTTGAGGCCACATGTAAGACAAGAAGCTACTTGCCTTCCGGATACTTCAGCTCTGTTGAATTGTTGCCAGACCTCGTCTCGTTTTCTTCCCCGAAGTTCCTGATAATCCTTTCCTTTTTCTCTAGCCTTCCTCTGGGGTTTCTCACGTTTTTGTATAATTCCTACTTCTTTGACCGTTCCCTCTAAATAANCGTTTTTGTATAATTCCTACTTCTTTGACCGTTCCCTCTAAATAATTTTCACTCATACTGTGAGTACTGGAAACATCACTTTGCTCGCTACCTGAAAGTTATAGAGATTCATTAAAAAACAACAACAACCCTGATCGCTGATCCTAAGATATTAATGGGTATGGTGCCTATATGGTGCGACCGCGTTTGAAATTTGGGCCGATTTATGCCCGGTAAAATTCTTGACCTACTGAGAAAATTTTTTTATTCGTTCACTGTAAGGCATGCCATGAAAATTTTATGAAAACTGGAGTTGTCAAATTATGGTACATGTTTCGCCAATCGTATGGTTTGTCCCCACTAATTTAAACCTTTAATTTCTATCTACTTAAAAATTTTCTGTAAATTTTTAAATTGGTAGATAAGGTCAAAAAATGACACTTTCTGTGGTCAAGTTTACCCTGGGAAAAATCGGGAATCCGTACCCCGGTTTATTTTTGGCATTAGCACATCTCTGCACGTTATGTAAGCAGAGTACTTGGTAAGATATTCGGATTCGGCTTTCTTAAATTGACAGAGTACTCATATTTCCTTGACATTTCGGCAGAGTAAAAATGATCAAGGAAATAATAATTCTTAAACTAACCTTTATTACAAGTTGTTTCTATTTTTTTTATTTTTTCCATTTTCGGTTGAATCTTTGAAGGTTTTCCACCANAACCTTTATTACAAGTTGTTTCTATTTTTTTTATTTTTTCCATTTTCGGTTGAATCTTTGAAGGTTTTCCACCATTATGTGTCACAGGTTTCTTAGGTCGTTTGAGCCTACTTCTTGAAATATCTGGACCTGAACCTGGAACTGACAGACCATCAATATATATTGAACCTAAAATTTAATCATTTAGNCTTGAAATATCTGGACCTGAACCTGGAACTGACAGACCATCAATATATATTGAACCTAAAATTTAATCATTTAGCATTAGTATGTGAATACTTATTGAATTATTGATAACTGCTTAATCTTACCCGCTTCATCATCAGATGAGCCTGTTCTTGCTTTGTTTTTACAAATATTCCAACTATTATNCTTGAAATATCTGGACCTGAACCTGGAACTGACAGACCATCAATATATATTGAACCTAAAATTTAATCATTTAGTATTAGTATGTGAATACTTATTGAATCATTGATAAGTGCTTAATCTTACCCGCTTCATCATCAGATGAGCCTGTTCTTGCTTTGTTTTTACAAATATTCCAACTATTATCNTGCTTAATCTTACCCGCTTCATCATCAGATGAGCCTGTTCTTGCTTTGTTTTTACAAATATTCCAACTATTATCATTGAGAACACGAAGAACAGTTTCGCTGATCATATCATATGTAAATTTGCTCGTATCAATGTACCGTACCTTACGTCGGATTAGTCGTAGTTCACTTTCAAGACTACCAACTTTTTGTTCCAGTTTCTCTACACGAGTCCTAAGTTGAAATATTTCATTGTCCTCTGTTGTAAAGCTGTTTTCATCATCATCATCGATAATTTTGTTATCTTCGATAAAACCGCCTTCTTCTCCTGGTCCTGATACTTTTAGGTTCTCGATTTTGACACGTTCTTGACGGTAACCATGTGATGACTCAACATTCACTTCTATATAATTAGTCGGTGAAGGATTCATAACTACTGGTAAATGTTGACACTTTTGAACTTGACAGACGAGATTAGTTGATTTGAATTTGACCAAGAAACAAAAGATTCTTAATTTTATTATTTATTCTCACTTTATGGCCAGGTTACTCAAAGGCATACCCCATACCTTATATAATATGGGCAATGGGAGAAGAGGCAAGGGTATACGGAGTAGTGTTTCGCATGGCTCAGCTTTNCATACCTTATATAATATGGGCAATGGGAGAAGAGGCAAGGGTATACGGAGTAGTGTTTCGCATGGCTCAGCTTTCGGCGTGAGCCAGAGCCACTGGCTCAATGAGCCATGGCTCATGGCTCACCCGAGTGGGTGAGCCAGCTCATGAGTCATGGCTCTGGCTCCGCACTTTTATTGAGCTGGCTCATGAGCCATGGCTCTTGGCTCAAAATAACAAATTTTTTTTTCACGTTAATATGCACATTTTACTAAAAGTGAGAATGACCTATTGAAAATAAGCCAACACAAATCATAATTGCGAACTGGCTAAAGGCAAATTGANCATACCTTATATAATATGGGCAATGGGAGAAGAGGCAAGGGTATACGGAGTAGTGTTTCGCATGGCTCAGCTTTTGGCGTGAGCCAAAGCCACTGGCTCAATGAGCCATGGCTCATGGCTCACCCGAGCGGGTGAGCCAGCTCATGAGTCGTGGCTCTGGCTCCGCACTTTTATTGAGCTGGCTCATGAGCCAGAGCCATGGCTCAATGAGCCATAGCTCTTGGCTCAACATAACAAATTTTTTTTTCACGTTAATATGCACATTTTGCTAAAAGTGAGAATGACCTATTGAAAATAAGCCAACACAAATCATAATTGCGAACTGGCTAAAGGCAAATTGACTTTCAGTGACCAAAAATTCCGAAAATTAAAAAAAAGAGACGATTTGGAAGAAAAAAAAATGAAAAATTAGGGGAAAAGTGGAAGAATTTAGGGGAAAAGTTGAGCCATTGAGCCATGGCTCACAAGTTTCGTTGAGCTGGCTCATGAGCCATGGCTCTGGCTCAAAATTACTACATGAGCCAGAGCCATGCACTGGCTCTGGCTCAGAAATTTTTGTGAGCCAGCTCGAGCCAGAGCCAGAGCCATTGAGCCAGCTCATGAGCCAGAGCCATGCCAAACACTAATACGGAGTCGGTAATATAAACGAATTCAGAAAATCTATGCGAACTGCGAAGTGCGATTCGGATTTCATTTTTAACGAATTTCCACACGATTTGGAGTTATCTTGTCTAAATAAACAAGATTTGTAATCAGAATCTTAAAGGTGAACAAACTACTTGNTTTTGTGAGCCAGCTCGAGCCAGAGCCAGAGCCATTGAGCCAGCTCATGAGCCAGAGCCATGCGAAACACTAATACGGAGTCGGTAATATAAACGAATTCAGAAAATCTGTGCGAACTGCGAAGTGCGATTCGGATTTCATTTTTAACGAATTTCAACACGATTTGGAGTTATCTTGTCTAAATAAACAAGATTTGTAATCAGAATCTTAAAGGTGAACAAACTACTTGTAATTTGATTACAAGTAATTGTATAATCAAATTTTTGAAACCAAAATTTAGGAAATTGTAACCAATAAGGTCTTATAATAATTTTTTATCCTATACTAAATGCTTTACGCTGGTTGAAGACGAGATTTTGGATCTTATAACCCAAATGGTCTTATAACGGAAGGTCTTATAACAGAACGTCTTATAACGGAAGGTCTTAAAGCAGAACGTCTTATAACGGAAGGTCTTTATAACAGAAGGTCTTATAANATATGGTCTTATAACGGAACGTCTTATAACGGAAGGTCTTAAAGCAGAACGTCTTATAACGGAAGGTCTTTATAACAGAAGGTCTTATAACAGAAGGACTTATAACAGAAGGTCTTTATAATAGAAGGTCTTATATCAAATCTTATAACATAACGTCTTATAACGGAAGGTCTTATAACACAGGTCTTATAGCGGAAGGTCTTTATAACAGAAGGTCTTATAACAGATCTTCTAACAGAAGGTTTTTATAACAGAAGGTCTTATAACAGGTCTAGAGGTGTTGCGGATATCCGGCGCCTAAAAGTCTGCCCGATAGACTATCCGCCAGATACCGCATACTTATAGGTATCCGCGCGGATAATTTCCTATAACTTTTTTAGAAATTCTAAAAAATGAACCAATAATTTTATTAGATTTATTATATAAGAGAATATATTAAATGTATTAGAGACTTTAAAAATTGACTCCTGCACGTTGGCGTGAAATGAGTCAAAACTCATCTTTTTTTTAATAAAAATGATGGGCAATACGAGCTTATCAAGCAAGCATGTCGGATATCCGATATCCGGCAATCAAAAAACGCCGGATACCCGATATCCGGTAGGTTTGCCGGATATACTATCCGCAATACCCCTAAACAGGTCTTATATCCGAAGGTGTTATATCCGTCTACTACTGTATTATATTATATTTATGTCTGCGCATGACAATAGAATTTTCAATCCGAGTAAATTTGGGAAATTTAATATTAACGCTTAATACTNAGTAAATTTGGGAAATTTAATATTAACGCTTAATACTTTAATCCTATTGATTAGTGGTACAGAGAGTCCCAGAAAAACAAAATCGAAAGTATTTATCCTAAGATTATGCCAAAATTTACAAAGTAAAAATAAAGCAATGTGCCGAATANAAGGTGTTATATCCGTCTACTACTGTATTATATTATATTTATGTCTGCGCATGACAATAGAATTTTCAATCCGACTAAATTTGGGAAATTTAATATTAACGCTTAATACTTTAATCCTATTGATTAGTGGTACAGAGAGTCCCAGAAAAACAAAATAACAAAATCGAAAGTATTTATCCTAAGATTATGCCAAAATTTACAAAGTAAAAATAAAGCAATGTGCCGAATATCGAGTCTTTCTTTGTTTTTGTTTTTGTGGAACTTTTGGTAACAAGTTTGGATTATTTTTACAAAAGTTACCGATCTGATTTGGAGTAAATGAAGTACATCCTATACAAATTATATCCACACCTTTGATGAGTATTTTCTGTATTTTTTTTTCCACCGCCGTTACACAAAGATATTGCTCTGTAACAACGTCAGGATAGGAAAATTATCCAAATTATTAAATTTTTGAAGAATAGCTCAACGCCTGCGTAATCGAATAACATTAAACTACTTCAATTCAATGTGAGCACTGTGTGTCTCCGAGGTACAGAGAGTCCTACAGATAGAAAAACAAGACAAATGAAAGCGAAATTTTTTTGCAACCATATGAAAATTATGTTAGTTGTAAAATAAAAATAAAGTAAAATGCCGAATATCGAGTGTTTTTTTTGTCCTGTTTTTCTGGTACTCTCTGTAGCATCGAGTGATATTACAAACGAAATGCACTATACGTAATCCAATGAACAGAAATCAAACAAAAGGTGAATGACCCCAATTGTAAAAAATNTACGGTACCTGAATGTGAGGAGGGGTGGAGTGAACTTGATTTAGCCAATCAGAGCGAGTTCGGGAAATAGAGGTGTACCTCAATTCAATGTGAGCACTGTGTGTCTCCGAGGTACAGAGAGTCCTACAGATAGAAAAACAAGACAAACGAAAGCGAAATTTTTTTGCAACCATATGAAAATTATGTTAGTAGTAAAATAAAAATAAAGTAAAATGCCGAATATCGAGTGTTTTTTTGTGCTGTTTTTCTGGTACTCTCTGTAGCATCGAGTGATATTACAAACGAAATGCACTATACGTAATCCAATGAACAGAAATCAAACAAAAGGTGAATGACCCCAATTGTAAAAAATTTTTGCTGGAAATTTAAATAATTATTGTTATCCCTTGAGAAGTAGACAAATTCGACTACTTATTAATAATAATTTAGACCTTACTACTACACGAATTAACTTAACTCAACTTTCACGGTTTTAAGTCTCAGGAATCCTGAGTAAGGATCAATTTTATATAATAATAATAATGATCACTCTACTACTGTTTTAAATTTGTTAAAAAAGATTAAAATGGAATCAAATAAGGCTTTGGAGTTTAGATTCACACTGGACATGTGAGAAGTTACTCCTCTATTTTATATCCACTTGGAAAATGAACAAAATTTCCTCATAATTTGGGAAATTTTAACTCAATTTCTTCAAGTTGAAAGTTTCAATTTGAAACTGAAAGTAAGTCAAATTTGAGTTTATAGATTTTGATTTTGATACGATTAGATAGGATCTGTCGAGCTCACTATTTTTTCAGCTACTTTTTTTTGTTTTGTTCTGTCAATTCATGATCGGTTCATTCAGGACTGTTGTATAGGTTGTTAGGTTGTTAGGTTATGAGAATATTGTTGAGTGCGATGAATT
Source organism: Holacanthella duospinosa (assembly GCA_002738285.1). NCBI lineage: Eukaryota > Metazoa > Arthropoda > Collembola > Poduromorpha > Neanuridae > Holacanthella > Holacanthella duospinosa. Next base: position 210,242 of record NIPM01000363.1, on the reverse strand, counting down.
TTTTCAATGTCTTCAGTTCCGGTTTATGGACACCGATGAAGTAAAGTTTTTATAAGTTCATATGAAGCGGTAACTATTCCCCAAGATATCATTGAACGACCATAGTGTAAATGAACACCTTGAAACATTCGTCGTAAACTACCACGTTCAGTATATATAGTTCTAAATACTGCTAGAGGTGATTCAAAATTTCCACCAATTCGTTCACCCATACGCACTCGCACTACGTTAAGGGGATAAAATAATGAACTGATGACTCCTCCAGCTACTCCACCACTAAAAAATATAAAAAAAACTTTAATAATTTACGATTTTCAAATTAATACCACCTTACTGGTGAAAATCTTTGATTTGATTTGTTACTCACATGAAAAAATCTAAAATATATGTGTAAACAAGAGAATCCNTTAGATTTGATTTGTTACTCACATGAAAAAATCTAAAATATATGTGTAAACAAGAGAATCCGTTTTGGGTGCATATGTTTGAATTGTTTCACGACTGTTAAAATAAAGAACAGTACAGACTGAATTTCTTATGAAGATTGTTGATCCACTTCTATAAAGTTCTAGAAATCCATGATCTTTAAAAATTTTATGTATTGCCACTTGTGTATTTTTATAACTGTTGTTATGTTTCGTATCCTAAAAAATCAACTCATTATTATTATTTTTACCATAATTATAGTATACTAAGACTTATATTTTTTATAGAAATTTACCTACAGAAAGAATTGTTTGGATCCTCTCCATAGGAGTTAGAATAGCTTCTGTACTACCGGCTAAAAAGGCAGCACAACTTTTACTAAAATTTTCTGGTAATTGAGGTACTTCTTCCCTTAGAATAGCACCATAGTAGTCATACAATCCAAACATTGCGGATGTAGTGACAACTTTTTGACATAAGGGAGGAAGAACACCTCTATACCTGTATAAAATAAGTAATTTTATAAATTATTTATAAATCAAATAAGTATATATGATTAATGATTACTTTTGTATTCAAAAAGTATAATAATTATAAAATAATCACTGATTACTTACAGAAGAAAGATTCCTTCTGTACGTAATTGCTCAAGTGCCATGGGTGTAGGTATACCATGTAACATCTGAAATAAGAAGAATATATAAAACGATTTATAAAAAATGAATTTTGAAATGTTTATTAACAATTTTTTTTAATTATTTCTAAAATTATTAATAAAATTTTGAAATCTTACTTGTCGGAAGATTAGTTTATGAATTGGATAAGTCAAGGTCACATTTGTCAACCCTGCTCCTGAACCTGCAATAAATTCTTCAATCTTCAAGCGATTAATTTTTTTAGTCATATTAAAAATATTATTACTAATTTTTACTAAAATATAAAAATAAAGAATCAGAATTTCACAATTTATAATTCACAATTTAATAATTTTTAAAACTAANATGTACCTTATGGACTGGGACCACGGAAAGGCGTTCGTGGTAGCCGAGGGTTTGGCTTAACCGAGTTCGGCTTAGCCGTTCCATTTATACACAAATTCCTTATCTCAGGGCGCGGACCGGACCAAGTGGTTCGTGGTAACCGAGGGTCCGTGGTAACCGATGTCGGCTTATCCGAGGTTTACTGTATACCGATTGTTATACAGTTTGTGTACACATCGATATTATTAATTGTGTGTACGTAGATACATCTTCCCGCGATGTACATAATTTAACTTATGTGCTTATGAGAAAAAGAAATTTCAAAATAAATAATCTCAAAATTAACGAGTTTCTTATAAAATATACTCAATTCATTTACTCTACCAATGCGCAGAGGTGGGCGATGAGTACTAAGTGGGAATTTGGGAATACACGCGGACTATTTAGTTATCTAGTAGTGTTTTTCATGACTCATGACTCATGACTCACAGTTTGGGTTGTGTCAAAGTCAGAGTCACTCTGAGAGTCATGATTCTATAAAAGATCTAACTATAAAAGTCGATTCTTGNTCAAAATTAACGAGTTTCTTATAAAATATACTCAATTCATTTACTCTACCAATGCGCAGAGGTGGGCGATGAGTACTAAGTGGGAATTTGGGAATACACGCGGACTATTTAGTTATCTAGTAGTGTTTTTCATGACTCATGACTCATGACTCACAGTTTGGGTTGTGTCAAAGTCAGAGTCACTCTGAGAGTCATGATTCTATAAAAGATCTAACTATAAAAGTCGATTCTTGGAATAATGTTCATGACTCACATCTTATTTTTTACGAGTCAAAGTTGACTCAAAAAAAAATTCAGTCATGACTCTCACTCTTGAGTCACGTAATACAAAATATGAATTGGTTGTTTAGAAATTTAGTTTGCAGAGGAAATTATGGAAAAAGTTATAATTTAATATCGACTTTTCTTTGTTGACCTACCTATCATTTCTATTAAACAGAGTTAAATGCACAAAGTGAAAACATTTTTAAATAGTCACATAAATAGCGTTTTGTGGCAAGCTATAGTTGAGGATCCCTTGGTATTTAGTAGCTAAACAGGAGTGGAAATTGTACCAAAATGACTATTTTTCATGATTTTTTCCGCTTGACCTACTTAGGATTCAGATTAAAGAGGGCTAAATGCCCAAAGTGAAAACAATTTTAAATAGCACAAAATAGCGCTTCGTGGCAAACTACATTTGTGCTTCCCCTTGTCATTAATAAANGAAAACAATTTTAAATAGCACAAAATAGCGCTTCGTGGCAAACTACATTTGTGCTTCCCCTTGTCATTAATAAACTAAGCTACAGAGGAAATAGTTACAAAAAGTACAATTTTTCATGATTTTTCATACTTGACCTACTTAGGAATTAGATTAAAGAGGGTTAAATATCCAAAGTGAAACTATTTTTAAATAGCACAAAATAGCGCTTCGTGACAAACTATATACAGGGTTTTTAACATATTTTTTGCACCATAGAAAGCATGACATCATTTTTTCACTCTTTTTTGCTGGCAGCAGCATGGGCTGGGAGGAGCTACGATGAAATTGGAGAAAAAGGGTGCAAAAAAAGATTAAACACCCTGTATTTTAGGTTCGCCAAGNGGAGGAGCTACGATGAAATTGGAGAAAAAGGGTGCAAAAAAAGATTAAACACCCTGTATTTTAGGTTCGCCAAGCCATTATTAGTTAAGCTGAATAGTAAATTGTATAAAAAAAATACAATTTTTCATGATTTTTGTTAGTGACCTTACCTAAAATTTGGTAATAATAATCAATGTAAACAAATTTGAATTCCGAGATGGTTTATTCTTCATCAGAGGAATACAATACTTGTACAAAAAAAAATTGTTTTTTGTTTGTAATAATTGGCAATAATAATTGAGTCGTTTTTATTGTTTAAAGTAGCTCTAAATCCTTTCTTATATTTCTATATATTTCTTTAGTAATTAGGATTAGGAATAGAGTCTTCTTAAACACAGTCAACTGTTTTATACATGAAACACAGAAAATGGATCCTCATTTGTATCGTTGCAATCACTAAAGTTAAATTTTATTTCTGCCGATTGATTCCAACGATAACTGACACTAAAAAAAAAAAAATTTTTTTTTTTTTTTAATAAATTTTCAGTACTTTCCGTTCGAATTTACCTACCAACTAATTTAGCTCCACTTTGTCTATATAGTTAATTATTTCATAATATTCTAGTAGAATTTAGATCAAAGTCGAGATTCCTAAAAATAATTTTCATTTTTGAGGAGACTTATTAAATTTTTTTTACACTAAATTTTTTTTTACACTATTATTACTAAATTAATTTTTAGCTAAATCTTACAAAGTTTAATATTGACCAAGGCGTCTTGTTGTACCATAATCTTTGGACTTATAGCTCAAAATTATACCATTTCTCTCGCCCAATAATATAATTTCTAAATCCCTATTTTCTAAAAAAAAAAAACAAAACAAAAAAAAAACTAAATTTAATATTAATTATTATTTTAATTTACATAACTTTTACAAAGAAAAAAAGACTAAGATTTTGGAATGAGATTCAATCCAAAATTCAAAACTCGACTCAGTGATTCCTCAATTAACGAGTAAGAGGACACAAAACCGTCTAATTAATCCTTAGAATTCTAATTTACAACAAATTAGCTAATATTTTTGAACTTAATATTAATTATTATTGATTTAATTTATATAACTAAATGTATAACAAATTTTTATAGAATTTTTAGCAACAAATAAACTGCCGAGTGAGATTATATTGTCAATTATATCTAATTTTGGTATTTTTTTTTAGACTCATACAGTTATGGAGTTTGTAAATCTCACACAAATGCGCGCGCCTTTTATCCCTAAATGATATGGTGGGATTCTTGACAATTAACTTTGTTCTAAATGCTCGACTAATTTTCTACACCTACTAAATTAACAAAAAAAAAAAAAATTTTTTTTATATAATATATAAATATCAAATTAGTTACCATGAGAAAAATAAATTTGGGGATTGGATTTATAAGCTTGTTCTCCAATAGAAATTGGAGTTTTCATCAAATTCAGACTTCCTACGTGACTATTGAGATTCGTTCCGGAAGTCAGGACGCTTTTGAGCAAATCTAAATACAAAAAAAAAAAAAAAAAAATTTTTACAAAATTTTATAAAAAAATTTTTTTTACCAAGAAAATTTTTTTTACCAAAAAAAAATTTTTTTTACCAAAAAAAAATTTTTTTTTGTTAAAATGGCTGACTTACCGGTCGTTGAAGCTGATACAGGTGTATTATTATTGTGTGATGAGGTCATTGTGTTATAGTTATTTGTTGTCTGATGTGTAGTGGGTGTCTGAGGATGCACAGCTGGATCAGAATTTTTTGGTTTAGCGGGTCCATTTGAAGTATTATTTTTTGGTTTTCGTTTTCTTGTTTGAATTGAATCTTTTTTCATTGTCAAAGGACGCGTTACACCATGAAGTTTGAAATATAAGCCGCAGGCATTACAAACCGGCTCACCCAATTGGTTCCTTCGCCAAAGTGATGTTCTTTCTGTCAAACAATTAGAACAGAGGAGTCCCATACGACGCGTTGCACTCTGAAAATATATTAGTATAAAATTAGTAAAAAAAATTTTTTTTCTAATTGGTTTTCCTAACACAGAAAAAGGTTAATGGCCATAAGGACAGGAAATGAGTGTAAGGATTAACAAAAATTATTTAAAAAAAAAAAATTAAAATTTTGCAATTTTTAAAAAGTGTTGTTAGTAAATATTATAATAACTAAAAAGCNATTATTAAAAAAAAAATTAAAATTTGCAATTTTTAAAAAGTGTTGTTAGTAAATATTATAATAACTAAAAAGCACAGAAAATATTGGAACATGCGAAGAGGCCAATTCCGACAAAATGTGAAGAATGAGAATCAAATCATTGGAATTATGANGAAGAGGCCAATTCCGACAAAATGTGAAGAATGAGAATCAAATCATTGGAATTATGATTTTAAAGCATATTATAAACTAATCTACAAATTTCATAAATTTATAACTACAATATTTAAGGAGTAATAACAATCTGTCAAAAATATGAGGCTCCTCCGCATGCGCTAAGATTTACGTATACGTAAGCTCAAAAATCGTGCAAAATTATGAAAAAAAAAAAGTAAAAAAAAAANCATGCGCTAAGATTTACGTATACGTAAGCTCAAAAATCGTGCAAAATTATGAAAAAAAAAAAGTAAAAAAAAAATAACCCAAAACCAAACATATTAACATATTATATAATTATTATTATAAAAATGAACATAAAAAANAAAAAAAAAAATAACCCAAAACCAAACATATTAACATATTATATAATTATTATTATAAAAATGAACATAAAAAACTTCAAAGTTACGTACCAGTCTTTGTTTATGTTGCGTCTGCGTCGCAAATCCGTCTCGTTGTTTCGTACCGAAAGTCCCTGAACCTGCGCGAAACAGAAAAAATAACAAAAAAAAAGACGGATTTACGACGTTGAAAAAAAATTATTTTTTTTTTTCATAAGAAATTCAAATTTACAGTATACAAAATATACTGCAAAAACATATTTTAAAAACTACTAAATTATTACCATTAAAATTATATAAAATTTCCTAAATCCAAAAATATTAGTAATTATATGATCCTCATTCTTCCAAAATTTTGCCTAATTCGTTTCTTTTTTACTGTTCCGGTGCAGTAAGCCATTTAAAAAAATAGGTAGTGGAGGATGGGAAACAAGGTGAAACAATAACACTGAAGCCATTTTAAAACATAAACTATATTATAATAAAACTTTGCAAATTTTTTTTTTTTTTGCAAAGATTTTTAAGCTCACTGTTCTCTTTGGTTGTTTTATAAGAGGTCGATTCATCCCGTTCATTTTATGATAGAGGCCACATGCGTTGCAGAGGTAGTGACCCGTTCCGTCGCGGCGCCAGAGTGGCGTCGATACCGCGCCACAGTTTACACATTCCCGCGATTCTGCACCTGCCCAGTCCTCGTAGCTCATCTCAACTGCACCCAAGTCAAAATATATTAGTAGAAGAGTCCTAGGTCCTAAAATCTATCTTATTCACAAATTGATTTCAAATGTAATAGAAGAATTTAAAAAAAAAAAAGTTAAATCGACGAAAATAAATAACAAAAACAAAAGGTTATATAGGAAGCGGTAGTGAAAAAAATGATGAACAAAGTCATAAAGGCATACACAGAGTTATCCAAATTTATTTTTACCCCCATAAGTCCAAACCAAACCAAAAGTTCAAAAATTTTCGAAATTTCCAAAAAAAAAATTTTTTTTGTCATTGTACAAAATTACAAATTACAAAATAAATTATACAATGTGTTAGTTCATTTTTAATAATTTAAAGACAAAAAAATTTCTTCTAGGTGTTTCCCTTTGGGGAGCGTGCTCAGAATGGAAGAGGCGTTTTGTACAAAATAAATTGTACAAAATTTGAACTTTTTACAAGAACTTGCCAGATTTTTTTACTTACTGACTAAAGTCTATAAGCAAGTAATTAAAACTCTGATAAATTAACTAATTTTGTAAGAATGACTTGTAGGGAACTAAAAATTCAATGAAAATAGTTAATTATTTTTTTTCAAATCTCCACTTTTACATAGTTTTACTTTCCATTTTTGTTTTTATTTTGCCCGAAAAATTTTCCACTACGTCACGTCACACAAAATTTAACTAAGACCTTTGAAAAAAATTGGGAAATTCATTCAAATTGCATCAGGGGAACCAAGATCTACNCACAAAATTTAACTAAGACCTTTGAAAAAAATTGGGAAATTCATTCAAATTGCATCAGGGGAACCAAGATCTACATCCTTTCTAATTCAACGAATCAGTTTGGCAATTCAGTGCGGTAATTCTGCTTCAATTCTGGGAACACTACCAAAAGGAAAACATCTAGAAGAAATATTTTACCTGTAGCTTATCACCATTGTTCATTTCCCATTATAAAAGTTTAAACCATTTCTGAAAAAAAAAAAAAAAAAAAATTAAGAAGCCTTGTCTTCACACCCTTAGTTGTGCGGGATAAATTCAAGTTTGATTAATCGATTGACTTAAACTCAATTTATAAATCTTTCAACTCTCTGAAATTATTACCAGAAATGAGAATTTCAGCTTTGGGGTTTCAAATATGTAAATTTCCACCCTAAATTGTTCCTGGGAAAGTGAGATTTAGCTTATTCTATTTTGTAATTTTGGCAAGTGAAAAATTTTGTAATTTGTAATCATTTTGTAATCAATTTTGTAATTTTGGCAAGTGAAAAATTTTGTAATTTGTAATCATTTCGTAATCAATTTTGTAATTTGGTAATTTTGTACTTTGTACCCAGCTCCGAACCGAAATCGAAGTTAGAAAATTTTTAAATCTTTGAATTACGTAAGAATAATTTGAAATATAATTTAAATTAATTCTTAGGTTTAATAATGAGAAAAATGATTTGAAAGAGATTTTACAAATAAAATATTTCTTCTAATTGTTTTCCTTTTGGAAAGGTCCCCAGAATAGAATTAGCGTTTCCTCGCTGCAAAGATAAGCTAATGCGCTGAATCAAGTAAGAAGTTGAGCGAGGTTCTCTAGTGGCAATTTGAATGAATTTGCCAATTTTCTTAATGAGTTTTAAACCTTTTGGGCCCCAGATATTAAATTAATTGATTTATAAATAAATTGAGTAATGTAAAAATTATGCCTCAGGGGCTAAAAAAATTTGGTTAACCCTGTAACATGTAACTTAAAAAAACGTGTGTCATATCGTCTTCTTTCTTAACCTTTTTTCTTCTAAGCATTTTACATTTTGAAACTAATTCAAAGATATTTNGTGTCATATCGTCTTCTTTCTTAACCTTTTTTCTTCTAAGCATTTTACATTTTGAAACTAATTCAAAGATATTTACAAAAAAAAACCGATACATCAACTTAAAAATTTGAATCCCAATTTGTCAAACTCGTTTCCTCAAAAAAAAATAATCCTAAACAAACTATTATTCTCCTAAAAGATCAAAACAAATGAAGAAAAAAAAACAATAGAAATGAAATTATCTCCTCGTCCCACTGACAATAATACATAAGTAAAAACAAAGACTTTGGAGGATCCGGTTACGAACTAAGACGCACTCCAAAGACTTATATTTTCTTTCTTAACCAATCAGAAGAGACCTAACCAATTTTTTTCTTCTAAGTACTGATTAGATAAGTACTCATATCAAAAGTGACACATTCTCTTGGATAGTCTTATCTTAGAAAACAAAGAGAAAGTTACATTATTGTTTCCTTTAGATGCACTTCTGTCAGTAGATGATAAGAGAAGAAAAAAAAANAACAAAGAGAAAGTTACATTATTGTTTCCTTTAGATGCACTTCTGTCAGTAGATGATAAGAGAAGAAAAAAAAATCTAAAATCATTTTGACCTGACCTGACCTAGTTTAAAATAGTATAATTTTCATATTCAAAATTCNGAAAAAAAAATCTAAAATCATTTTGACCTGACCTGACCTAGTTTAAAATAGTATAATTTTCATATTCAAAATTCTTAATGTTTTCGGTAGTTTTAGAACTACTGAGTCTGCTGGTTAAGTTTGAATTATTCGAGAATTGAGACGAATCTTGATCATCATCAAGAAAACCAAATCAACAAAACAATTAATAACACAAGTCGCAAGTCTATCAAAATTTAAAATAAAAATAAAATTAAGTAAATGATAACCATCACTACAAAAAAAAATTTTTGATGTATTATATAGCAAAAATTTCTAATTCTCAAGACTAGACCGCGCCAGTGAATAAATAATAATAATTGCAAAATTTGCTAATTTTCAATTTTGTTTATAAAAACAAAAGTTACTATTTTTAAAACAACACGCGGTTAGTAAAAAAATAATAAGTGAAAAAAAATATCGTTTCAAATTAAAATTTGCAATAACTACCAAAAAATTCACTTTCTTATCAATTAAAATTTATTAGAATATAAAATAAAATTTTAGACTAATTTTTATTCTAATAATTCTAAAATTTATTAAAAAACAAAAAAAAATTTATCAATTTTGATTTTTTAAATCATGAACCATGTTTTTTCAAAATAAATTAAAAAAAAAAAAAGATCGAAAAAAAAAAACTAGATTTTTAAATCAAAAACCTAAAAATGGNAGATCGAAAAAAAAACTAGATTTTTAAATCAAAAACCTAAAAATGGGATCCCAAGGGTTAACTCCCATTTTTCAATTCCTACTAGCAGGAAATTCAAAATTTAACCCAAAAACACCTCCATTACCCTAAAAAATCAATAATTTCAGTAACAATCTCATAAAAGATNAAAAATCAATAAATTCAGTAACAATCTCATAAAAGATAAAAAAAAAACCTAAATTTGTAAATCAAAAACCTAAAAACAGGATCCCACGGGTTAACTCCCACTTTTCAATTCCTACTAGCAGGAAATTCAAAATTTAATCCAAAAACACCTCCATTACCCTAAAAAATCAATAATTTCAGTAACAATCTCATAAAAGATCAAAAAAAAAAACCTAGATTTGTAAATCAAAAACCTAAAAACAGGATCCCACGGGTTAACTCCCACTTTTCAATTCCTACTAGCAGGAAATTCAAAATTTAATCCAAAAACACCTCCATTACCCTAAAAAATCAATAATTTCAGTAACAATCTCATAAAAGATCAAAAAAAAAACCTAGATTTATAAATCAAAAACCTAAAAGTGGGATCCCAAGGGTTAACTCCCATTTTTCAATTTCTACTAGCAGGAAATTCAAAATTTAATCCAAAAATACCTCCATTACCCTAAAAAATCAATAATTTCAGTAACAATCTCATAAAAGATCAAAAAAAAAACCTAGATTTGTAAATCAAAAACCTAAAAACAGGATCCCATGGGTTAACTCCCACTTTTCAATTCCTACTAGCAGGAAATTCAAAATTTAATCCAAAAACACCTCCATTACCCTAAAAAAATCAATAATTTCAGTAACAATCTCATAAAAGATAAAAAAAAAACCTACATTTTTAAATCAAAAACCTAAAAACAGGATCCCAAGGGTTAACTCCCATTTTTCAATTCCTACTAGCAGGAAATTCAAAATTTAATCCAAAAATACCTCCATTACTCTAAAAAATCAATAATTTCAGTAACAATCTCATTACTATTCCTTCTACGACATAAACCCCCCCAAAAAAAAACATACATCTATAGTCAACCACCTAAAATGTCAATTTTTTACAGAATCCTGTCCACTTCCGTTGTTTTACCAAGACACACAACAAAAAAAAAAAAAAAAAAAAAAAAACTACTACTAACAAACTGTTCCATNATTATTCCTTCTACGACATAAACCCCCCCAAAAAAAACATACATCTATAGTCAACCACCTAAAATGTCAATTTTTACAGAATCCTGTCCACTTCCGTTGTTTTACCAAGACACACAACAAAAAAAGAAAAAAAAAAAAAAAAACTACTACTAACAAACTGTTCCATTTCTTAATTCCCATCATCTCCAACAAAGTCTTCGTCATCCTCATCATTCTCACATCTCATCTAGAAAAACATGCCTAAATCCAAGACTCGAATTTATAATTTTAGTCTCTTAATTCTAAGAATTTTAAGTTAAACTTTAGAATTATAAATATTTTTTACAGTGCACTACTTTTAAGTTCTAACTATAAGTTCTAAGTTTCCCTTCATTGACTTGATGTTCACTACTCACTCCTCTACACTACTAACTGATAAAGAGTCGTCAATTCTAAAGAAATTACAAAAACTAAAACTAAAACTAGTAACAAGGAGAAATGAAAAGGAAGAAAGAAACTTCTTAAGATAATGAATGATGATGGTTTACTAATTAAAACTTAATGATCTTTACATGACTTCAAACCAACGAGTCCCGGTCCTTATTACACTACTAACTTTCTACATGATCAATTTCATTACTTATTATTCCCACCAAACAAAATGACAAATACAAAACCACAAATTTACAATTCACAACTCTCTAAGAGACCAAAAAAAAAAAAAAAATCAAAAAAAAAAAAAAAATCCCATGTAATAATATAAACTAAACACATCCGTCTCTCACTTAAATATGTCTAATTGAGAATCAAATCAAACTCAATATTTTTAATTTTAACTATAATTTATCCATATACCCAACTCATTATTATTATTGAACTTATGAGAGACAAGAAATCTAGTCAATTTGACGCCGTGTACTTTACTAAAAAAAATTATTACCATCAACAATTAAGGACTTATGAGAAGAACAAAGTCTTTCCGGATGTTTACAACACTTAAATCAATTCAGAATTGTAATAATTTTTAGTTAATCATATGAGACTTTATGAATCTCACTGGAGACGATTTTTTTCATTTAAATCAACCTACACGCGTGTCTATTATTGTAATTTTAATTTTAATTAAGATGAAACTATCAAAAGAAAAAATATATATTCTAAACGAAAGACTTGAAGGAATTATAAATAAAAGTCTAATAAAAGTTCAAAGTGAATCGAAAGTGTTTATGACATTTTTAAACTCTCTTTGTTTTTATGTTTATACTTTTAACACTTATATTTATAAAATTTTTTAAATCCTCAGCATATTGAAGAACTATTATATTATTTTAACATTTAGATAGAATACACAAGTTAAGCAGAAATTTAAAAAAAAAAAAAAAAATTTATATAATAGATACTGTGCGTTTATAATCGTATAAATTTATAAAATTTATAGAATATTAAAATATTAAAAAATTTTCATACAAAAGATTATTGATTAAGCGTGTTGCGAATAGTATATCCGGCAGGTTTGCCGGATATCAGATATCCGGCAGGTTTGCCGGATATCAGATATCCGGCGTTTCTTGATTGCCGGAGATCGGATATCCGGCATTTCTTGATTGCCGGAAATCGGTTATCCAGCGTTTCTTGATTGCCGGAGATCGGTTATCCGACACGAATATCCGGCGCGGATATCCGGCATGCTTGCTTGATTAAGCTCATATTGCACATAATTTTTATTAAAACAAGATGCGTTTTGACTCATTTCACTCGAACGTGCAGGAGTCAATTTTTTAAGTCTCTAATGCATTTAATATATACTCCTATATAATAAATCTAATAAAATTATTGATTCATTTTTTAGAATTTTTGAAAAAATTGTCTACAAAATTATTCACGCAGATACCTATAAGTATCCGGTATTCGGCGGATAGTCTATCCGACAGTTTTAGGCGCCGGATATCCCCAACACATCTACTATTTATATAATAGTAATTGATATCTTCATGAGGATGACGCTAAGTTTGATAATGTTGAGCATAGGATCAAACTTAGCTTCACTATCCTTATAAAGATCTCAATTACCATTATATAAATAAAACTGTGCACTGTGCACATATATATTTTCTTATAATCTATTTAAACTCTCTTTATAAATTTCATAAAGATTCAAAACACCACAAACTATTATAAATTTTTATAACTTTTCTAAACTCTACAAACTTTAGAACCATGTGACAGTGACAGTGACAGTGAAAGTGACGTATATAGATAGGTTTTGCTCTATAAAATCCACAACTTTTATAAACTTTTGTAATTGATTATGATTATATACACACAAAGTGTCTAATAACTTTTACAAACTTTTAAAAAACACTTCTACATGAAAATCACTACATATCACCACCATTTTTATAAACTTAATAAAAAGTTGTCAGCTCCACTAGATTAATCTAATTCACTTTTAGATTAATCTACATGAAGTTATAAAACTAATAAATCATAGTAGCAGTAGCACAAAATAATATTATAAAAAATTAAAACTTCACTTGTACCCTATGAATAGCACAAGCACACCAAAGATAAAATAATTATAACCCCTCAAATGACAAATTATAGTAAAAAATTTACAAAATTCACAAAAATCAGTTCAAATTATCAAAATCAAACGCTATGTGATGCACTAAATTAAAATTTTTAAAATTCTTCAAACTCTTTACCTTTTTCCCTTTGAAAATTCTCTAACTTTTATTTTAACTAAACTTTTCATTGTCAAATTTTTATTTTCTATTTAAATTTTAGAACCCAAAGGCAAAGTTCTTAAACCTTGAACTTCTTAGTCTTACTTGTCAAAATAAACCCTCATCACAATAGACTCATTATCATTAACAACCACCAACACAATCAAAAAACCATTTTCATTTCTAACAACAATGACAATATCTTTTTGAACTTGATTACCAAAAATCCAATCATTTCTTTAGAATTATAATCTAATCAATCTTAATCCAGTAAAAATCATATCAATTTTTATTATTGTTGCCCCGATGCGGCTAAAATTCGAATCGGCCGATGCGCGCCGATGCAGTAGACTATTGAATCGGCCGCCGCCGATGCATCGGCCGACTCAAAAAGTTATTTTTTAATTGATTTTGGTTTATATTAAGGCAAATTTTAAGCAAACTTTGAAATAAATTAAAATTTCTTTCTTTGAATCGGCAACTGTATCGGCCAACTGGCCGATTCAACTTTCATGTCGATGCCGATGCGACACTGATGCGACTAGATGATCGCATCGACGGCCGATGCATCGGCCGATTCTTTCTACTCAAAAAGCTATTTTTTAATTGATTTTGGTTCATATTAAGGCAAATTTTAAGCAAACTTTGAAATAAATTATATTTTCTTTTTTTGAATTGGTAACTGCATCAGCCAACTGGCCGATTCAACATTTATGTCAATGTCGATGCCACGCCGTGGGACTAGATGATCGCATCGGCGGCCGATTCATCGGCCAAGCCGATGCATCGGGGCAACAAACTACTATGTATCCATTATACTCAAATCCATTATTTTAAAAACAAAAAAAGAGTTAAGAATTGACAAAGGGTGAAAATTAAAAAAAAAATGGCTCCATGAAACCTCCGTCCACGTCGTCGTAATGAATTAATTGACCACTCAATTAATTAATTTTCGGTTCTATTCACTAAATCCATTCAACCAAAAAAAGATAAAGGGTTTTACAAATTGAATTGAAAAGGAGGTAATTTCGGTTTCTCGGTTTCTTCATTACACTTTGATAGATAAACTCAAGAAAACCACCGACTTATTTCAAAATGGCTACTTTTATCTCCGTTTTGTGGGCAAGGTCCTCTCTCTCTTCTACATATTGAGTCTCAACTAATTATAATTAAGATGACCGAAATATTAAGCAGTTAACTAGTTGCAGTGATAAGAATAAGAAAACAAGTCAATTGAAATTCAATTCATTTTAAATATATTGATAAGAAACCTAACAAGAAATTTTTAATTGCCTTTAACCCTTTTATAGTAGTATGAAGACAATAATAATTAAATTACTAATAGATACATGAGATTTATAAAACTAATAGAAATATTACTCAAAATTTTATTATTTCGTTACTTTTAGAAAAAAAAAAAAAAAAAAAAAAAAAAAAAAAAAAAAANNNNGAAAAAAACAGCAACAACCCTGAATTTATGATTAATTCATGATAAAAATGTATTCTACTAATCTAAACCAAAGCCATAAGACTTTTAATCCCTAAAATACCATAAATTGTGATAGTAGTATGTTACCAAAGTACGAATATCGAAACTTTTAAAAGTACTACTATGTATAATGAATGGATAATCAACCAAAGAAAACCTGTAAGGATATGATATATTCATATAATANAAAGTACTACTATGTATAATGAATGGATAATCAACCAAAGAAAACCTGTAAGGATATGATATATTCATATAATACTAAGTAAGTATACACTGAATCAGAGAGCTTTTTTTTTGTTTTTGTTTTAGAAAAATGGAACCAAATAACCAAAAAAAAATGCAATAAAAATTTTAAAAAAATGGAAGAAATGATACCAAAGATATTAAAATAATTTGAATTTCTATTTACCATTNAAAGTACTACTATGTATAATGAATGGATAATCAACCAAAGAAAACCTGTAAGGATATGATATATTCATATAATATTAAGTAAGTATACACTGAATCAGAGAGCTTTTTTTTTGTTTTTGTTTTAGAAAAATGGAACCAAATAACCAAAAAAAAATCCAATAAAAATTTTAAAAAAATGGAAGAAATGATACCAAAGATATTAAAATAATTTGAATTTCTATTTACCATTGAGATGTGGTTGTTGGCCTTTGATTAACCCAGTTAGCCCACCCCCTCTCGAACTAGTGGGAGCAGTGGAGGTATTGAAAACAGGATTATTTGAGCTATTCCCACCGGAAGTTGAATTAGAAGAAGTATGATGAAGATTTCCCAAATTTCCACCTGAAGAATTAACAGTGGAAACACCAAAATTTGCAATATCCAAATTATAATTTGGCCAACCGCTAGCTTGTGGGAATGCATCAGACTGATATTCTAAAAATCAGAAAAAAAGAAAAAAAAATTAAGTTTTCAATAAATAATTTCAAATTCAAATAAATATAAATTATAAATCAAAAAATGGACTATAAATTCAAAAAATACAACATAAAATTCATAAAAGAAATTTTTTTTTTATAGTAAATTATTGTTGAAAAGTGAAAAACTTACGACTGGCGTAGGGATGAAACCTGTTTCTGGCGAAGATGGAAGGGAGTGAAGTCTGTTGAAAGAAATTTGGCTGTTTATACCCTTCTAAATCTAACAAATTAAAATCCGATTAGGACTTAATGAACTGAGTCCTTTGACTATTTTTAGGGTCCCTTTAAATATATTATTTTTTTTTTTCATTACCTGGAGGTGGAGGATGGTTATTCCATGGGGCAGAGGGTAGATCCTGTGGTAAGTTATATGAATAAAGGAGAGGGTTGTAAGCCCCTTCTAAACCACCACCGTAGAGTCCAACCCCATCTTCACCGCTTCTAAAAGACGAAACAAAAAAAAAAAAAAAAAATTAAGAATTATGAATCATCAAAAAAACAAACAAACATCTTCAAATATATTCGTTTTTTGAAATTGACCGAAATGAGTCAAAAGAACGGACCAAAAGTCAACTTTTGACTTTTGGTCCGTCCACAGACATTTCATGACTCATAGACAATTTCCAACCGAAATAATCCCATTCAGAAAAGAAAAAAAAAATATAATATATAAATAATAAAAACTTAAAATATTCATTCTAAAATCCATATTATGCACAAAAATCATATACAAACACGGATACTGTAGAGAATAACCATTACGTTTTTTTTTTGATTAAAAAAAATAAAAGTAAAAAAAAAAAAAAAAAAAAAAAAAAAAAAAAAAAAAAAACAATTAAAAACCGCGTATATCCAAAAAAAAAAAATTTAATTTTTTTTTGGTATATTCTCATTACTAAAAAAAAATGTTTGTTTTTTAGAAATTAAAAATAACATTTTTCAAATGACTAACCTAGTTGTGGAAGTGGTGACTCCACCATTGTGAGAATGTGTAGTTTGGTGTTGATGATGGTCTCCATGGTGTGTCGATGAGCCATTGGACGAGCTATTGTTGTGATGAAGGGGTTGGTGATGATGAACTTGCGTAGACCCATTGTTCCCAGTTTGATGTTGTTCATGAAGATGTAAATCCAATGGATTTGGTTTTGTTTCGAGTCCATCATCATGCGCATGTGTATGTCCATGGTGTCTTCCATGATCCTCCACAGTACCCAAATTACTCAATAAATACTGATGGAGAACTTCTGATCTCTTCATCCCCAATGCTTCATTGTTGTTATTATTGTTATTATTATTATTATTATTGTTGTGATGATGAGCATGCGCATGATGATCCCATAGTGAAAAGGCTAATGACCCCTTTTCAACAATTACACTTGGATGAGTACTACTACTACTATTTGTTCCTTGATGGTGGTTGTGATGGGTTGAGTCTGATGAAGAATTAGATTCAGATTCTGAGCAACTACTTGGATCCAGTCCTCCACTGATCGTACTATTATTCATAGTATTATTATTATTATTATTTAAATTTCCCTCCTCGCTCAACCCCTGAAGTTGTTGGTGATGGTAGGAGTCCAACGTTGTGATAACTGATTGATGCTCTTGTTTTACCGTAACTAAAACCGGTGATGGAGGTAATGTTACTGGGGAATTTTCTTCTTGATCATGCGCATAAATCTTGTGGTTCTCCATCTCCTTCCTCTTGTTCCTAATTATTATTTAATTAATTAACAATTACTATGAGGACTGATAAGCTTCGTGTGATTTGGGATTCAGCGCACCAATCCCATCATTCTCGCGTGCTTTCAAGCATGGAAGAAAAAAAAAAAAAAAAAAAATACTCAAAATTTAGAACTTAACCACAAAAGTTCATAGTCAACTACGTCCTTCTAATTAGTATTTGCTCAAAACTTTAAGTACTTTTACCATCCCGAAGCATTATATATAAAAATATACTTGTTGGATTTTTAACCCTATATGTTTGCCAAAAAAAAAAAAAAAAAAAAAAAAAAAAATTTTAACCACAGAAACTGGAAGAAAAATTCATGTCACGATTTTTTTTTTTTGCATCAACTAGCAAAACAACAGTTCTTTCAACAAATTTTTTTTCTTAAAAATTTAGCAGTATAGCTAAAAAAATATAGCTAAAAAAACCACCTTTATAAAATCCAAAATATGCAAAAAAAATAATGAATAAGTAAAGAATTAGAGATAAATTGTATCTAATCTTAGCCTAAAAAAAATTTTTTTTTTAATTCGCCGCGCATGCTCTAAAGACTTGATTCTTAGAAGTGGTGCATAAGAAACAAAACAAAAATTATTGAATTAGATAACAAAAACAAAGGTCAAGGTTTTATGAACCTATTATGAAAAAAAAAACACTAATTATCAATGGAACATATGACACCTCAGTTCGTTTTGAATATATATTAAAAAAAAAAACAATGTAATCTAAACTATTTTACAACTTAAGTAATCGTTTATGTAATTCTACACCTACGCATCTCAACTCACCCCAAAAAAGTCTAATCATTTTCAAAGCGGTTTAATTCAAACTCCTAAAAATGATACCAATATCAATCATTATTAAAAAAAAAATGCTAACCATTCCTAACAAAATGGCGCTAACAATAAATAACTCCAAACCATTTTTTTTTCAAAAAACAAAAATTTTAATAATAGTCTCAACTCACCCCAAAAAAAAAGTCTATCTAAATCCTAACCATTTTCAAAGCGGTTTAATTCAAACTCCTAAAAATGATACCAATATCAGTCATTACTAAAAAAAAATGCTAACCATTCCTAACAAAATGGCGCTAACAATAAATAACTCTAAATTTACCATTTTTTTTTTCAAAAAACAAAAATTTTAATAATAGTCTCAACTCACCCCAAAGAAAAAGTCTATCTAATCATTTTCAAAGCGGTTTAATTCAAACTGCTAAAAATGATACCAATATCAGTCATTATTAAAAAAAAATGCTAACCATTCCTAACAAAATGGCGCTAACAATAAATAACTCTATATAAAAATTTACCATTTTTTTTTCAAAAATCAAAAATTTCAATAATAGTCTATTATTTCGTTTTACTTATTAGAGCTTTTTTTTTCCAGAAATTTTCAGTTCTAAATGATTCAAAATTATTATGTAATTTCTTCTAACCCCAACTTACTAATAATTATTACATCCACTGAAGACAAAAATAAAAAAAATTTCTGTATTTTTAAACTTTCATTGATTCTAAGAATTTTTAAGCTTTGTAT
Organism: Holacanthella duospinosa; assembly: GCA_002738285.1. Taxonomy (NCBI): domain Eukaryota; kingdom Metazoa; phylum Arthropoda; class Collembola; order Poduromorpha; family Neanuridae; genus Holacanthella; species Holacanthella duospinosa. Next base: position 191,029 of record NIPM01000363.1, on the reverse strand, counting down.
AAATATGAGTCTAAATTACTTTCAGTTCTCTCACATTATTACAGTTAACCACTATTAAGAGGTCAAAATTTGACAATTCTCATCATCTAACATGTATTATGAGGACTCTAAAACTGAATTTCCTTTTCATTTTTTTTTTTTTTTTTTTTTATTTCAAAATGAAATAGAAACCCAAGTGCCCTCCATCCTGACCCCAGTAGAAATCCAACATCCAATCCGGCTGTCTCTCTTAAAATTTATTCTAGTGTAAAAAAAAAAAAAAAAAAAAACAGAAATAATACATTATATAGTTACTTAAAAATAAAATTCCAAAGTAATTTAATAATTTTTGTTTGAAATGAGTGTAGAGAGATGACATACGGACGGGGATGACGACGACCTCAGTTGACCTCTAGCTCATCCTAACTTTTAACCAGTCCCAATGCACTCATTGCCATATAATAATTTTTTTTTTTTTCATAATTTTATATATTATTCATCTGTTAGAAGAGACGGTTTGGTGCTGGCTCATGTTCTCTTNTTGCATCAACTAGCAAAACAACAGTTCTTTCAACAAATTTTTTTTCTTAAAAATTTAGCAGTATAGCTAAAAAATATAGCTAAAAAAACCACCTTTATAAAATCCAAAATTTGCAAAAAGAATAATGAATAAGTAAAGAATTAGAGATAAATTGTATCTAATCTTAGCCTAAAAAAATTTTTTTTTAATTCGCCGCGCATGCTCTAAAGACTTGATTCTTAGAAGTGGTGCATAAGAAACAAAACAAAAATNTTTTTTTTTAATTCGCCGCGCATGCTCTAAAGACTTGATTCTTAGAAGTGGTGCATAAGAAACAAAACAAAAATTATTGAATTAGATAACAAAAACAAAGGTCAAGGTTTTATGAACCTATTATGAAAAAAAAAACACTAATTATCAATGGAACATATGACACCTCAGTTCGTTTTGAATATATATTAAAAAAAAAAAACAATGTAATCTAAACTATTTTACAACTTAAGTAATCGTTTATGTAATTCTACACCTACGCATCTCAACTCACCCCAAAAAAGTCTATCTAATCATTTTCAAAGCGGTTTAATTCAAACTCCTAAAAATGATACCAATATCAATCATTATTAAAAAAAAATGCTAACCATTCCTAACAAAATGGCGCTAACAATAAATAACTCCAAACCATTTTTCTTTTCAAAAAACAAAAATTTTAATAATAGTCTCAACTCACCCCAAAAAAAAAGTCTATCTAATCCTAACCATTTTCAAAGCGGTTTAATTCAAACTCCTAAAAATGATACCAATATCAGTCATTATTAAAAAAAAATGCTAACCATTCCTAACAAAATGGCGCTAACAATAAATAACTCCAAACCATTTTTCTTTTCAAAAAACAAAAATTTTAATAATAGTCTCAACTCACCCCAAAAAAAAAGTCTATCTAATCCTAACCATTTTCAAAGCGGTTTAATTCAAACTCCTAAAAATGATACCAATATCAGTCATTATTAAAAAAAAAATGCTAACCATTCCTAACAAAATGGCGCTAACAATAAATAACTCTAAATTTACCATTTTTTTTTTCAAAAAACAAAAATTTTAATAATAGTCTCAACTCACCCCAAAAAAAAGTCTATCTAATCATTTTCAAAGCGGTTTAATTCAAACTCCTAAAAATGATACCAATATCAATCATTATTAAAAAAAAATGCTAACCATTCCTAACAAAATGGCGCTAACAATAAATAACTCCAAACCATTTTTCTTTTCAAAAAACAAAAATTTTAATAATAGTCTCAACTCACCCCAAAAAAAAAGTCTATCTAATCCTAACCATTTTCAAAGCGGTTTAATTCAAACTCCTAAAAATGATACCAATATCAGTCATTATTAAAAAAAAAATGCTAACCATTCCTAACAAAATGGCGCTAACAATAAATAACTCTAAATTTACCATTTTTTTTTTCAAAAAACAAAAATTTTAATAATAGTCTCAACTCACCCCAAAAAAAAGTCTATCTAATCATTTTCAAAGCGGTTTAATTCAAACTCCTAAAAATGATACCAATATCAGTCATTACTAAAAAAAAATGCTAACCATTCCTAACAAAATGGCGCTAACAATAAATAACTCTAAATTTACCATTTTTTTTTTCAAAAAACAAAAATTTTAATAATAGTCTCAACTCACCCCAAAAAAAAGTCTATCTAATCATTTTCAAAGCGGTTTAATTCAAACTGCTAAAAATGATACCAATATCAGTCATTACTAAAAAAAAATGCTAACCATTCCTAACAAAATGGCGCTAACAATAAATAACTCTATATAAAAATTTACCATTTTTTTTTCAAAAATCAAAAAATTTCAATAATAGTCTATTATTTCGTTTTACTTATTAGAGCTTTTTTTTTTCACAAATTTTCAGTTCTAAATGATTCAAAATTATTATGTATTTCTTCTAACCCCAACTTACTAATAATTATTACATCCACTGAAGACAAAAATAAAAAAAACTTCTGTATTTTTAAACTTTCATTGATTCTAAGAATTTTTTAGCTTTGTATAAATATGAGTCTAAATTACTTTCAGTTCTCTCACATTATTACAGTTAACCACTATTAAGAGGTCAAAATTTGACAATTCTCATCATCTAACATGTATTATGAGGACTCTAAAACTGAATTTCCTTTTCATTTTTTTTTTTTTTTTTTTTTTTTTTCAAAATGAAATAGAAACCCAAGTGCCCTCCATCCTGACCCCAGTAGAAATCCAACATCCAATCCGGCTGTCTCTCTTAAAATTTATTCTAGTGTAAAAAAAAAAAAAAAAAAAAACAGAAATAATACATTATATAGTTACTTAAAAATAAAATTCCAAAGTAATTTAATAATTTTTGTTTGAAATGAGTGTAGAGAGATGACATACGGACGGGGATGACGACGACCTCAGTTGACCTCTAGCTCATCCTAACTTTTAACCAGTCCCAATGCACTCATTGCCATATAATAATTTTTTTTTTTCATAATTTTATATATTATTCATCTGTTAGAAGAGACGGTTTGGTGCTGGCTCATGTTCTCTTCATAACCTTCTGACCCTTGCCTTTGCCTCTTTTTTCTTAAAATTAAAAACTTATGTAAATGACGAAGACCAAATGTCAGGTTATAACTTAAGGGGTTAAATGTTAGAAGAGTCGCACAAAAATTATATTTCTCTCCTCTAAAACCATCCTTCTAGACTTTGGAATCAAAACCTCAAATTATATATATAAAAAAAAAAAAAAAAAAAAATTATATAAAAAATTGACCAATGAAATAATACACTCCTCATTTTCTATCCACACCGTCGCCGTCATCCATTTGAAAATGAAAATTTACTGATGAGAGAATATAATTTCCTATTAACAAACTAATATAATATGAGTAGGAAATTTACGAAATTTTCAAATTTTCAAAATTTTCAAAATTAACAATGGCGCGTAAAAATAAAATTTAACCCATCATCACCACCCTGATGCGACGATGGTTGTTGGTTTGATTTTTTTTGATTTTTTTTTTTTCGAAATATATTATTGAGCTACGACAGTATGCGTAGGAGTCTAAGAGAATTTTGATAATAATAAATTTATNCCGTCGCCGTCATCCATTTGAAAATGAAAATTTACTGATGAGAGAATATAATTTCCTATTAACAAACTAATATAATATGAGTAGGAAATTTACGAAATTTTCAAATTTTCAAATTTTTCAAAATTAACAATGGCGCGTAAAAATAAAATTTAACCCATCATCACTACCCTGATGCGACGATGGTTGTTGGTTTAATTTTTTTTGATTTTTTTTTTTCGAAATATATTATTGAGCTACGACAGTATGCGTAGGAGTCTAAGAGAATTTTGATAATAATAAATTTATAAAAAAAAAAGACTTAAATTTCTAAGAATTGACAAAAAAGTAAATAATAGTTTTGTGGTTTAATACCATGTCTTCTAAATCCCTTTTGCTTCCTCTATTTAATCCTTTTGGATGTAAAGTTTTAATTATTATTATAAAGAATTTTATAAAGAATTTTCATTTCCTGTTGCGTGATGCTTGACACAAAGTCTCAAACTCAGTATATTTGTGTGTCCATTCTAAATTTTTTTGTGTAACTTTAATTTTAGGTACCCAATGGGACTAAAAGAAAGAAGAATTGACCAAAAGTCTAAAATACCCAATCAGAGAAAAAATTTTTTTTTTTAAAAAAAAAAAAAAAAAAAAAAAAAATACCCAAGAATTATGACTCAACGAATAAGAAAATATACACGTGATTTCGAAAATAGAAGATGGAAAAAACAGTGAGGTTGAGTAATAGGAAGAAATCGAAGGTCGTCAAATTCTTATCATCATTAGGCGCATGCGCGCATTTGTGAGACTCATTGGCTCCTAATCCTCCAATTAAAATTGCGCCAACTTTGATTCCTTTTAGTAAAGACGCAAATGAAACGACGTTGATCACTTGTATTCCAAAGAAAAAAAAAATTTTCCTGACACATTAGGATGAATTTTCAGTGTAATTTCACCAGAATTTAGTAATGAAAATAATAATTTAAAAAATTATTTTGCATCCAAAGAAAAAAAAAGGTCACATTAACCCTCAATTTACTCAAAATTTTACGAAAAGAGGGTTAATATCAAAAAAATACTTAAAGTAATTAACATTTATCAAAATTTTATACACAAAAGAAGTAAGTTTTACACTGATTTTTTAATTAATTTTAAAAAGNAGAAAAAAAAAGGTCACATTAACCCTCAATTTACTCAAAATTTTACGAAAAGAGGGTTAATATCAAAAAAATACTAAAAGTAATTAACATTTTGTCAAAATTTTATACACAAAAGAAGTAAGTTTTACACTGATTGTTTAATTAATTTAAAAAAAAAAAAATGGCTCAAAGAATTGACTCTTATTGAACGTTTTAAATCAAAAAGCTAAAATATTTTACCAAAAATGAAAANAAAATGGCTCAAAGAATTGACTCTTATTGAACGTTTTAAATCAAAAAGCTAAAATATTTTACCAAAAATGAAAAATTCTTAAATAAATAGAAGTTAAATAATTTAGCATTTAAATTTGAATGAGTGGTATAGTAGCTACAAAAATTCAGAATGTTAAGAATCAATTGATCTACAATATTTACCTATATTACCTATATTGCCTATATTTACTTTAGAGCGCATGCGCAGTTGTATAATCTAAGTAAGAGAACTTAACTTCTACTCCCGTTTAGCCAACTCTGAAAGATTAATTTAAAATTTCGCGCTATATAATACATTTTCAAATTACGATTTTTGACGATTTCACCCTTTTGAAAACCATTTTTTTTAATTTCATTCTTCCATTGTTAAATTTCATTATTGCATGCTTAAATTGAGGAATCAAAAAATACATAAAAAATCCATTTATATTATGCATTGTACCGTAAATCGACAATATAAAAAAAAATGTTTCTAAATACACCAATTTGACATCAAATTACAAAAAAAAAATTCTCCACCATACCACTAAACTCTCCCTTCTGATTCTACTAATCCATTTCAAAAATTTTAATTTTACTAACAAAAAAAAACCCTTTTAGCTAAAAAATTGTCTATAAAATTGAAAAAAAAAAAACTCTTAGCTAAAAAATTGTCTATAAAATTGAAAAAAAAAAAACTCTTAGCTAAAAAATTGTCTATAAAATTGAAAAAAAAAACCCTTTTAGCTAAAAAATTGTCTATAAAATTAAAAAAAAAACCCTTTTAGGTAAAAAAATTGTCTATAAAATTAAAAAAAAAAACCCTTTTAGCTAAAAAATTGTCTATAAAATTCAAAAAAAAAAAAAAAAAAAACTTTTAGCTAAAAAATTGTCTATAAAATTAAAAAAAAAAAAAAACTTTTAGCTAAAAAATTGTCTATAAAATTCAAAAAAAAAACCCTTTTAGCTAAAAAATTGTCTATAAAATTGAAAAAAAAAAAACTCTTAGCTAAAAAATTGTCTATAAAATTTAAAAAAAAAACCCTTTTAGCTAAAAAATTGTCTATAAAATTCAAAAAAAAACCCTTTTAGGTAAAAAAATTGTCTATAAAATTAAAAAAAAAAACCCTTTTAGCTAAAAAATTGTCTATAAAATTCAAAAAAAAAAAAAAAAAAAACTTTTAGCTAAAAAATTGTCTATAAAATTAAAAAAAAAAAAAAACTTTTAGCTAAAAAATTGTCTATAAAATTCAAAAAAAAAACCCTTTTAGCTAAAAAATTGTCTATAAAATTGAAAAAAAAACCTACCCTCACCACATGATTTAAAGTGTTTCTTTTGTCTCAATGAGTTTGAGAACTTGATAGAGAGTTAATCATAAACTTAACCGAGATTAGATTAGAAGCGGTTGTTAATAGTTTGGCTGATTAGGTATTATCAATTACCTCACTCGTGTCAACAGTTGATAAATAATTATTATAAGTGGTTGTAGTATGTAGTGTAGTAAAGGAACGAACAACTTGAGATAATCTTGCGGAAATTAGGCCTTCATCTCCTTATCCAAAAAAAAAAAAAAAAAATAGTCCCAATAGTAGTAGTTTCCTATGTTAAAAATTAAGAACAAAAGAAATTTATCAGACACCGACCACACAAATAGTTAAAATAGAACAATTAAGACCAAAAAAAAAAACATATATATAATATAGTCTCAATGTTAATAAGTCTGAAGATCTGGAGGTTTCTCCAACTACTGACGACTCTTCTGTCTCAATCTCTTAAACTCTCTGCCATCCTTTGGAAATTATTCTCCTCATCATTAACTTACCAAAGGAATCAATGGGTCCTGTGTCTCCAGAGAAAATACTTCAACAGCATTAGCTTAATTTATTTCAAAAAAAAAAAAAAAAAAAAAAAAAATCCGACTATAAGGATTATAGAATTATAATAACTAACTAAATTATTATTATATTTCTCAACCCAGAGAGTCCAGTAGGAACAAGACTATATAGAAGAAAAAAAACTAATTTTTTTTTCTTCCCTTTACAAAATTGACCAAGCTAAAATGAAAATGACAGAATGTAACTTNAAAATCCGACTATAAGGATTATAGAATTATAATAACTAACTAAATTATTATTATATTTCTCAACCCAGAGAGTCAGAAAGTCAGAGAGTCCAGTAGGAACAAGACTATATAGAAGAAAAAAAAACTAATTTTTTTTTCTTCCCTTTACAAAATTGACCAAGCTAAAATGAAAATGACAGAATGTAACTTAAGAGAGAGAGAGAGAGAGAGTAGCAGTGCATGACTTGACCTCTGCCCTCTTCTGATAAGCTATATATGTTCACTAACTCTCTGATTCATTTTTACAAGTTATTATACAAGTACAGAAGAAAAAGAAGAAGAAGAAGAAAAAAAAAGTTTGAAAAAAAAAAAGGATCCTTGAGAATCAACCTTTAGATGTCAACTACATGTATATTGGAGTCAAAATATAAAAAATTATTATTGTTAACTTTTGAGAAAATTGAGAAAAAAAAATAATAGATTTACTTTGGTTTATGTCTAATTTGAACTTAATAAGTATTAATTAAGTTAAGTAAATTATTAATTGAGTATAGTCGTCAAACTTAACAAAAAAAAATTTTTTTGTTTTAGTTCGTCAACTTGAGTCTGTCAATTTTTCATACTAATTTGACCTCATTTGTATTTCATTGGAGTTAAAGCAAGCGTCAAAATAATTATTGGAAATTAAATATAAACAGTGAAATTTTTATATTTCTTGATTATTTCTTCAGTACCAATTTTGACATCAGAAGCGTACAAAATTGATACCTTTGATGAAAGTTTTTTTTTTTTTTTTTTTGTGAATTTGACAAAAAAATTTGTACATTTACGTCCTACTCTTTGGGAAGTTTGTTGGCATCGCGTCATCGTTGCAATCAGTAAATAATTATNATTTCTTCAGTACCAATTTTGACATCAGAAGCGTACAAAATTGATACCTTTGATGAAAGTTTTTTTTTTTTTTTGTGAATTTGACAAAAAATTTTGTACATTTACGTCCTACTCTTTGGGAAGTTTGTTGGCATCGCGTCATCGTTGCAATCAGTAAATAATTATTATTATTTATAAAATTTACCATTTTTATATTAACTTATAATTTACAACCGCACTGTAATCAATGCTGAATAAAAACCCAAAAAGTCGATAGTATGTTGCAAACATTTAAAAATTTTGTATTTTTTTGAGGAAACAAAAATTTGCGATAGAATTCAAATAAATTCTATTGCAAAAAACACAGCCCGATTTAAAAATTAAATTTGAATACTCGCGGCGGCTTTTCTATAGGGTGTTCAAATAAGAAGGCGAAAAACCCGCGACTAGAGTTTTTTCAAAATTCTCACAAATTAAGCTCTTCCAACACTTTTTAAAACTAATTGTAAGAAAATTTAACTAAACTTTCGTAGTAACGGTTTTCAGTAGCTTGAGCAGCTCACAATGTCTAAAAAATAGTGTGACATAGAATCAATTTTTGATTTTTCGCAAAATCATTTCTCAAAAATTTCGTTTTCTTATTTGAACACACTGTATATGAAATAAATACAATATTTAATTATTAAACTCACGCAGGTGGAAACTTACGAAATAGTGGCTACAAATTAACTCCAAATTCACCGTATAAAACACAAGAATTTGAAAATGAGCACAACAATGAGCAATGGTGACAATGACAAGATTTCTTCCCCGGTTCCTCACCGTTTGTATTACCTTGTAGTAAAGACAAAAATTTTCAAATTAAGATGAAGATGAAATGGGAACGACTTGTCAGATTGAATCCTCCAATTAAATTCCTATAAATTAACAGAAAATTACTATCATTGATAAATTGTCAGTGATAATTTGATGTAAATGTAAGTAAACCACACCCAACGATCGAAAAGGATGATTTATCTGGAATTGATCATGTTGTTAGGTTCAATCTAAACTATATTGAAACTATGTTTCAATTTTATAAATTAATCCTTAAAAAAAAAAATTTTTTTTTTTTTGTGTAATGATACCGTTTAGGATTTCGTAGTGATTTGGAGATTCATCCAAAAGTAGGCAGGGGTTAATCTTTCACATGTCCGGCCTCTTGGACAGTGGGTGTTGTTTCTGATCTTTTGAGCTTACTCCGTAGTCTAGGATCTAGGTAAGATAAAAAAAAAAAAAAAGTACAATGAGCCAAAAGGATTATTTAGGTACATTTTTTTTCTTCTTTACTTTACTTTTACCTCTGCTGCTTAGTAAGTGGCTCGAATTGAATCCACAGGTGTCATTGAAGACCTCCTTTTTTTGAAATCCGAAAGCCCTATCACGTTGTACTGAGAGTTTTACTATAAATTTGATACAAAATTTAAAAATTTAAAATAAAAATATTAAAAGTAACATTTTAATTTTTTAATTTTTGAGTTCTTGGCCTAGTTTTTCTACCCAAATCTTATCCACTCGTAGTCTTGTTTCAGTTTCAGTTTCAGGTCAATGAACTAATAGATTCATAGTTTATGATCTAAAACTGAGGTGCTATTAAGCTCTTAACAGAATGAGTCTCTTCCTTTCCAAATGAGACTCATTAGCAATTAACCAAAGATTAGACATCAAAGAATCCTTCCTGAAGTGATTGAGACCATGCGGACTTGCGTAAAAACGTTACACACGAGAACTTTACAAATAATGAAAGCTTTGTTGATGCAACAAAAAATTTTCTCCATTCTTTCTGTCATCTGTCAGAGTAGAGTCAATAACATAAGAACTGAAAATGACAACAAAAGGGTTAAGGTTACTCTGGTTAAGTTTGAAATATATCTACAAACTACAATTGATGATCTGACAAAGGGCATGACTAATTACTCATCATAATATATCCTTTTAGCTTTGAATAATATTGAAATTTAACCAAAGAATACGGATTTACGAATTATTTTGGTTAAAATTTTAGAATATGATTATTATAATACCTAGATAAAACGAGCAGTAGTAGAGTAGCGCTATAGCGAAGTTTATCTTACTAAAATGCGTTCGCAAGCGGCTCGGCATGTGATTTATGTTATGTTACCAATATCAATATCTAAAGATGCCATTCATTGTTATTCAATAATGGGTATCAAAAGTCGTATGTATTATAATTAAAGTTTTGTGTCTGATTTTGAATGAGAGTGACCCAATTGAGGAGTTGAAGACCTTACTCCAACACCGAAGACATGAAAATAATAAAACGATATGATATTAACTTAAAAAAATGCACAAATGAGATTACCAGAGTTAAAGCAAACCGACTTCTACCCGAAGTCCAAGCGTCGCATTGGCAATACTTTTAGTATACTCAAAGTTTCGGGATTCAATCTAAAAATTTGCGTGGCTTATTTGTAGAATACGCTCCNGTCTTATTTGTAGAATACGCTCCGCAATAATTCGAGTAAGTCATACGTCAATTAATAAGGATTTTACGTAGATTACGAACATCTCATCTACTGTATCCAATCAAAATTTTTTTTTTTTATATATTTTATTAATTATATTTTTCAATACATTTCCATTACGATAGAAGTAAAGCATAAATACTAAAAGTGTTGCGTCGATGCGGCTAAAATCTGAATTGGCCGATGCAGCAGATCACTGAATCGGTCATCAGATGATGAATGGGACCAACGGGATGCCTGAGGGAACCCAATGGATGGTTGCGGGAACCTACAGCAGGACATCGGCAACCCACAATTTTGTCTAATCAACTAGTTATTTTTTACTTGAATTTGATGAATTTTAAGGCAAATTTTCAACAAACTTTACATCAAAAAAAATTCTCTTTTGCTTGAATCGGCAAGTTCAATTTTGTCGATGACGATACGAATAAATGACCGCACCGGGACAACATTACTATATACCTTCACTGAAAAAATGTAAAAAAAAAACTAGTGTTATCTAGTATGAACGAAGCTGGACGAAGTCGAGCGGTTATAAGTAATTTTTTCCCCTATCTGAAAAACAAATTTTTCGTTTCTTATATTTAAAATTTTTTTCTTCTATATTTGACTTGACCGCCAACAATGAGCGCCATATTCATTATTAGGTTATTATAGTACTAATACAGTACCTATAACACACAATCAATCGTCATCCTCTCGCCATGACGTACAAGTCATTAGCAACTCAATTGAGTCAATTGGGTGAGTCAGGTAAAGTATAAAAGAGCCCGTCGAAAGACATGGGATCTCTTTCACTGACTCTCGAATTCTATATCCTTAGAAAAATAACTATATTTTTTTAGATAAAAACTAATGACCAACCTCCAATAATAAACTATTACATTAATAAAAGTAATATTGAAAAATACAAAACAATTAGGAGCAGAAGAGAAATATATAGAAAGTTAAAAAAAGCAGATTACATATAGAGAAAGTTTAATTCCAAGTTTAATAATTTAATATAATAAACTTACTCTAAATTTTCGATCAATTGACATACCACTTTTCTGATTTCCCTAGGCGAGGATATTCTGCAAATATGCCAAAATATCTAGTTTTGAGCACCAATTATCCAATTTCATCCAAGACTGAGGCCGTGTTATGTCATGACGGGTGTTGGACTCAGGTTAAGGGTCGGTTATTTCGACTGGTGTATTCAAATTGGGTAAGACAAAGAAAAGATTAAACATTATTTACCTAAATGTAATGTTTAGCAAATGTAACATAAAGTCCGCTTTCCTTCGATTCGGTCCAATAAACTGACTTACGTAAAACTTTCGTTTGTATTTATTNTGTAACATAAAGTCCGCTTTCCTTCGATTCGGTCCAATAAACTGACTTACGTAAAACTTTCGTTTGTATTTATTATCGGCAATTGTGGATTGGCAATTGTCAATTGGCGTTCTAATGATCTTATAGCGTAGCTTGAATAATTCCTGTTTTGATTAACAAATTGTAAACTTAAATCAAAGAAACCTTAACTTTTCAAAATTTCAATCCCCAAACACCAAAAATGTCAATTTAAAAAAAANTGTAACATAAAGTCCGCTTTCCTTCGATTCGGTCCAATAAACTGACTTACGTAAAACTTTCGTTTGTATTTATTGTCGGCAATTGTGGATTGGCAATTGTCAATTGGCGTTCTAATGATCTTATAGCGTAGCTTGAGTAATTCCTGTTTTGATTAACAAATTGTAACTTAAATCAAAGAAACCTTAACTTTTCAAAATTTCAATCCCCAAACACCAAAAATGTCAATTTAAAAAAAAATCACACTAAAAACGAACAAAAGTAATTCAAAAATATATTTTGGCGGGAGCGGGGTAATTTTTTTTTCAAAATTGACAAACTGAAGAAAGACCGCCTAATTTGAAAAAAAAATTATTCAAAATGGCATCTCCGCCAATCTGCTGCAACCCTTTAAATTCAACTAAAAAATTTTTTTTTTTTTTTTTTTTTGCATTTTTTGTAAAAAAAAATTTTTTTTTTTAAATTGAATTTAAACTTTTTTTATTAACATTGAAATGTGAGCCACTTCATCTCAAAATTAATTATTAGTTAATTAAAACTTAATTTTCTCAACATTTTGAAAGAGATTAATCAATTTATAATAAACTTGAACTTGAGAGCTAACGGAGGTTAAATAATTCAATTAGCCACATCCTCTTGGTAAGATTGATTGAATCTTTACACAAATCGTAATAATTCTTCACTTTGATTGTTAATAAAATTTTGTTACATCGAGAGTCATCACGACAGTTTTTAAGAAGCACACAAGTCGCTACCACCCTCGCTGACCGCTACCACCGCTAGTAAGAAACGATGAAGTCTGTCATTCTAATTTCCCTGATTACATTAAGCATATTGATTACTAAATCTTTGACTTATGATGACATCTCCATCCTTGAGGTAATTGAAACCTTAAACTGTGTAACTTTTTCTTAATTTTATAAACCAATCATCATTATAACAATCAAAATGAAAAGTTTAATATTACTAATTATTAATTATTCTCTTTTCATTTCAATCAATAGGATGATGAAACGGTAAGAATTGGTTCATCTTGTATGACAGAAGATCAGGTCAACGAACACAATGAGAAGTATTTTATGGGTGAAGTTTCTGATACTATTAGCTATTACCCATGTTCTCAAAATGGAATTTGTGAGAAGGATACCAAAGGATATTTTAGATGTCAAATCGTTTAATCAGTAACAGTTGTTGTAAATCAAATATAATATCACAAAAAAAAATTGAATTATCAACTTTCAAAATAATTTTCAATTTTGGTCGTTTCTCTCACATTCAAATTTATGCGAATTCTTGAAGGGGGGATGTTCAATTGTGTCANGTTTTCAATTTTGGTCGTTTCTCTCACATTCAAATTTATGCGAATTCTTGAAGGGGGGATGTTCAATTGTGTCAGTCAGGTGCGCACCAAAATTTTAAAATTTCAAGTAAAACCAATTTAAGAGCTCATTTGTATTTTTTTTTAAAGAGATCATTTGTTTATTAGAACAATTCAAATATGGAACACTTTTGTAATTCATAATAGAGGTATACTTATTATCCTTTAGTCTATTTAAAGAGAAAGCGGCAAAATATGTTATGATTGATCGATTGAACCAATACCACTACAGTGCGTTCAAATAAGAAGGCGAAATTTTTGAAAAATGATTTTGAGGAGAATAAAAAATTGAGTAATATGTCAAAATTTTACATACATTATGAATTGCTCAAGTTCCTGAAAATCGTTTCTACCAAAGTTTTGTTAACTCTTATTAACTTAAAAAGTGTCACAAGACTCTAATTTATAGGATTTTAAAAAACGCTAGTGCTAAATTTTTGACCTTCTTATTCGAACACACTGTATAATTGACTGATTGACTTTGGAATTTTGGATTTTGTGAAATTTGATAAAAAAATTAATGTATTGTAGTTAGTTTATTGTTTAATTGCAATATTCACTTCATGTATTACTAGTATGAAAAAGCTAAGTACAATGTAATTTACATCAAAGTTGATAATTAATATTTGTTTCAACTATAAAGTCATGACTCTGACTATAAACATAAATATTACTAATTTTTAACTCTGTTAGATTTAGTCCCGTATGGGGGTTTCTTAAGTATATTAACATTTTTGTAACTAAAATGATTCTTTTGACACCTAAATAAATTACATTCAATTCAATTCAATTCCGTGTTAGAGACACTCTTGCTGATGATGACTGTCATCTCAGAAAAAGTCTAATAGCCTCCGGCCATAATACTTATTAGCAAATTGGCGTGTGTCAAATAAGTATGACACATCAGACAGGAGTGCATTGTTGCAATATTTCAGTAGTAATTTAAGAGTTTTAAAATTATATTTACTAACAAGTATGTGACGACATTCGTGTAAAATTATTGGTTACTTGGTCTAACTCAATGATTTTATAAGTAAACCATTTTGTTAAGGCTTTACGTATTTACGTAACCGAAACCAAAAAAAAAAATAATAATAAATTTTTTGGTAAGGAACCAATAATAAATTAGTTCCTTACCATTCCTTAACCTCAAATTGTAAAGAAATGTCAATTAGTAAGAATAAAACCTTGGACATCCTTATCATAATACAAGGTGAATAGAATTTTGACACTTATTTGTCAAAATTGTTTACATTTTTCATATTTTTTGTTTTCAGCAGCTGGTTAATAATTGCTAATTGCTTAACTGACCAGACCGCATCCCTCATTTGTGGTTCCCTTGAGCGGTGTTACGTGTTACTCATAATTTCCGGGTTCAGAGTTAAATTCTTTAAAAAAATCATAAATTACGTAGATATGTTAACTTAGAAATTGAAAAATTATGAACTTATCATTTCAAATTAGAAATTACAGTTCATAATTTTGTTTAATTGACCTTATGTTTTAGGTTTTAGTTACCTTTGGTCAACAATTTTATTTTTATATGGTCATGGGGTCAACAATTTAAACAACTACTTTTCTTTGGCTTCAAGTTTGATTGGATTAGAAAGCGGTGTGACGTCCACACGCAAGGGTTCCTTCTTTACAATCGATACACTAGATTTTCCATCCAACTAAAAAAAAAGCATAAAAATGTGTATTTTTTAATTAAATTTTTTTGAAAAAATACAAAATTTACAAAATTTTTATCAATTTTACCGCATCGAGTTCCTCACTGGTGTAGATTCGATTGAGAAAATAATTCCTAAAGGGAATTAAAAGTACAAAAATGATCGGAAGAATGAGGGATGCTGGAGTAGATTTCAACCCGAAAATGATTACTACACAAAGTANGGGGTCAACAATTTAAACAACTACTTTTCTTTGGCTTCAAGTTTGATTGGATTAGAAAGCGGTGTGACGTCCACCCGCAAGGGTTCCTTCTTTACAATCGATACACTAGATTTTCCATCCAACTAAAAAAAAAAGCATAAAAATGTGTATTTTTTAATTAAATTTTTTTTTGAAAAAATACAAAATTTACAAAATTTTTATCAATTTTACCGCATCGAGTTCTTCACTGGTGTAGATTCGATTGAGAAAATAATTCCTAAAGGGAATTAAGAGTACAAAAATGATCGGAAGAATGAGGGATGCTGGAGTAGATTTCAACCCGAAAATGATTACTACACAAAGTANGAGTACAAAAATGATCGGAAGAATGAGGGATGCTGGAGTAGATTTCAACCCGAAAATGATTACTACACAAAGTAGTTGTAGTAACGTGAAACTGTGCATTTTCCAAGGTTTTACCTATATAAAAAAAAATTAAATTAGATTAATTTATCATTTTATTAAGAAATTTAAGAAATTTTGATAGGTCATATGTCATTGTGTCATGTGACTACTTAATATTAGACTTACTCGTTTTACATAAGGTAATTCAGGGTACTTGTCCACTTGCATAAAGAAGAGAAAGATTCTGTCAGCAAATTGTATATTTGAGAGTGCTGACACACCCATGTAGAAAAAAATTCCAAAAATGACTGACATTGGTACAAATTTTAAAACTGATCCCATTAGAACTGACAATCCAAGGAGTAAACTCATTACAAAGCCAGTGACACGTTGCTCTAAAAAAAAATTTTTTTTTTATATCAAATTGATGATCTTAAATTATAATTTATGATTTGGATAATAATATTTTACCTTTAGTTCCAATAACAACTGGTTTCTCGCCAGGTAAATAATTCGTAGAGAAGACTGTAAGTGCTACCAAATGAGCAACACTACGGACAGTAGCTGAAGACACCCAAGTTGTCCCAAGGAGTCCCATCAAAGAATTTATCAAACATATGAGTAATACATCCAAGTGAAACCCTGAACCTTTTTTCATTTGAGCTTCCTTTCGACTCATTATCAACCTGTAAACAATCAAAACTATTTTTTAATTATTCAAAAAAACCAATGAAAATCTGGTAAAAAAANTCATTATCAACCTGTAAACAATCAAAACTATTTTTTAATTATTCAAAAAAACCAATGAAAATCTGGTAAAAAAACAATTTGAAATTCCAGTGGCTACAACATCAGGAACAACAAATTTGGTCACTCCTGTATATTTTGAACTACCCTAAAACCTCGCGGAAAAGCCGCCCGCGCGCATTGGTCGCACCCGCATATAAGCCGCACTTTTTGGTAGGTGTTTTAACTTTGCAGAAAAGCTGCACTAGTTTTTGTACCNTCGCACCCGCATATAAGCCGCACTTTTTGGTAGGTGTTTTAACTTTGCAGAAAAGCTGCACTAGTTTTTGTACCAAAATATTATAGTTACGATAATTGGAATGCAAAAATTAAATTTCCTAATTGTACTAAAAGTCTGATTATAATTGACGACGATATATCTAGAAAGTAACTTTTTGGAGAAAAATAGATCGTTAGAATAATTGAGATTGATTTGGTTAACTCGGCATGGACGATGCGATATTACTTTTATAGGATCGTTCGCAGAACGTCAAAAGCAGGAAATCGGCTATTGAGAAAATTCTGAAATTTTATGACTTTGCCTAAAAATGCTTAATGGGCCTCTCATTTCAAATTAAATGTAAATGTGGAGTATAGTTAAAGGGATTCCGGAAAGAGATTATATAACCAGTGAGATTAAATGTGTTTGCCAATTTACAAAACATTTGACATTAAAAATTATATCACAGAACACGACGAACTAGTAACTAGATGCTGGTTTATTTGTTTCACTTTATTTGCACACATCTTTCTCTTTAATTGTACTCATTAAAGCCTATCGCCCTTATTCTGAAGAATCAGGTAACAACTTTCTTTTTAGAAAAAGCATGATACTTTTGTTACTCATAATAGAGGTATACCATTATCCTTTAGTCTATTTAAAGATAAGGCGGCAAAATATGTAATAATTGATCGAATGAACTAATAACAATATAATTGACTGATTGACTTTGAAATTTTGGATTTTGTGAAGATTGAAATTTGATTTTAAACTGAAATGTATTGTATTTAGTTTATTGGTTTAATTGCAATATTTACTTCCTTTATTATTATGTATGTAAGATTTAAGTACTATGTATTTTACATCTAAGTTGATACTTAATATTTCTGCCAACTATAAAGTCATTACTACGACTATAAACATAAACTAATGTAATAACAACTCTTTTAGATTTAGATCCGTATGGGGGTGTCTAAGTATATTAACATTTTTGTATCAAAAATGATTCTTTTGACACCTAAATAAATTACATTCAATTCAATTCAATACCTTGCAAATTTATGAAACTTCTAGACCTCTTTTCAAACATGACGCCCTGTCTTGTAATAATTGAAGATTGAGCAACTCCTGACATTTCTGCCTGAAGCTTTTCCAAGATGAACNTGACGCCCTGTCTTGTAATAATTGAAGATTGAGCAACTCCTGACATTTCTGCCTGAAGCTTTTCCAAGATGAACTTGACACGTTGGTTTAAGTACCTCTTATACCAATATATTTATAACCAAGAGAAGAATTTTGAGTATTGAAGCTAATTGGGACGGAATCCTTAAGAATTTGGATTGATTTTCTATTAAAACAATAATCTTTATCAACTAAAATGTGCCAAAAGTCTACATTTATTTTTTTTTAAGATATGGAAAGGACTCTATTCTGAGTTAGTCTACATGTAAAATTTGCTTTTTTACTATGCGATTTTTAATCTTGAACAGCGTAGCATGAGGCCTTTCTTAAAATATGAGATAAGCCGCCCTCGTGTATAAGTCGCACCTAACCAGTTGACGCTCAATTACAATGTATACAGTAAATTNTATGAGATAAGCCGCCCTCGTGTATAAGTCGCACCTAACCAGTTGACGCTCAATTACAATGTATACAGTAAATTGTTTTCAAACCTCCCATAAACAAAAAGTCAACGCCATGGGAATTTTATTAAATTACTTTCCAACAGTGATGATTGTTTGTAACTTATTACTCTACATTCTGCTTTCACCTCTCCAATTTCACCAATTTTTTGCTTATCTTTTTGTTGTTTCTATGAAAATTGCATTTTGGAAATGGGAAGTTTGGAAATAATTCACTAGATTTCATCAGGGTCCATGGAGACCGTTTGTTGTCGCTTCGCTTTAAAGAGTTGCGCAGTTTTGGTGTTTGGCATGGGAGATTTTTGGAAGAAAATTTGGGACCGTTGTGTACATTTAGTTCTCTATGAATTGTTGTCATGAGAAACAAAAACGTGACGAAATATTTTTAAATGACTTTTAATTAACGAAGAACGGTCCCAAATTTTCTCCCAAAAATCTCCCATGCCAAACACAAAAACTGTGCTACCCTATATAGCGAAGCGACAACAAACTTTCTTCATGGACCTTGGATTCCATAGATTTTTTTGTCAATTCCTATCAACTATTGCCGAATTCACTGTAGTACCTCCAAATTTGTTTATTTTAGAAAATAACAAATTTCAAAAAATGGGAGGTTTGGAAAAAATTCACTGTATAAGCCGCGGCTTATCCGTGAGATTTTAGGGTAATGAAAGTATCACAAAAATTAGAAAGACAAGGTTTACAACTCACTCTCCAATGGAGGCTTCCAAAAATATGAGGATGAAGAGAAGTAAAGCAGGAAAAATTGAAAGCAAAATCNGAAGAGAAGTAAAGCAGGAAAAATTGAAAGCAAAATCCAAACTGTAGAAATTTGAAGAGGATCTACGATCCAACCACCATTCCTTTCCGGACTATTTGGGATTGTTGTCTTCAGACCATGTATAGCATTTGAAATGATGAGATTTTTTCTTTCAGGTTCAAATGGTGTCAAGCAGTAAGTCAATCCAGACATTATCAATATACTCAAAAGTACTCCAAAATTTCCTAATAACTTCCGTATGAGTTTTGTTCCATAACAGGATTTATTGAAACAACGTAACATCCAAGCAATTCCAAATGTTCCTAGCATGATAGCCAAATCTGTAAAAAATTCTCCAGAATCATATGTTCTGAAAAANCAAGCAATTCCAAATGTTCCTAGCATGATAGCCAAATCTGTAAAAAATTCTCCAGAATCATATGTTCTGAAAAAAAAAAACAAGAAATTCAATTAATTTACTTCTAAGAAGTGATTTTGATAAAGAATCAGGAAAAATTTTTTTTCCTACTTTTTATTTTTATTTGTCACAAGTTGGAAGAAAGCTTTCTGAGAACTTTTGAAACTTTCCCAGATGAAGACGATGGAGATGAAAACAGTAAAGATTTCCTGAGTAAAACGCGTAAAGTATCGAGCATAAATACTACCTTCAGCTCCAANAGAGATGAAAACAGTAAAGATTTCCTGAGTAAAACGCGTAAAGTATCGAGCATAAATACTACCTTCAGCTCCAACAACAATGAGAGCAATGACAACCATCCATATACCTATCCAAAACCTTAAAGCTAGGAATCCACTTCGTTGACCATGGTCAATGCAAAACTAAGAATTAGAAATAAAAATAGTAATTTCAAATTAATTAGGTTGGAGTATTAATTACATGAAAGAGACTTTCATCAAAGACAAGAACTGGCCCAGTCGTAGCAACGATCATGAGTGGTTGAGCAGCAAAAAGATGATAGATAACTCCACCCACTGCGGTACCCAATAGTGTTTCTGGAATACCTATATAATCTTGTGTGTTGTTTTCTGAAAATAAAAATTGTTTAAATTTATAAAAGGTTTTATAATATATTTAAGACATCCATGGAAGCCATAGCACAATGCAACGTGGAAATCGTCCAAAAATGCACCTTGNTTTATAATATATTTAAGACATCCATGGAAGCCATAGCACAATGCAACGTGGAAATCGTCCAAAAATGCACCTTGTTCTAGTGTTCCAAATGGCTCTGGCTCTGGCTCGAGCTGGCTCACAAAAATTTCTGAGCCAGAGCCAGTGCATGGCTCTGACTTATGTAGTAATTTTGAGCCAGAGCTCTGGCTCATGTAGTAATTTTGAGCCAGAGCCATGGCTCATGTAGTAATTTTGAGCCAGAGCCATGGCTCATGAGCCAGCTCAACGAAACTTGTGAGCCATGGCTCAATGGCTCAACTTTTCCTCTAAATTCTTCAAATTTTTCCCTAATTTTTCATTTTTTTTTTTCAAATCATCACTTTTTTTTTAATTTTCGGAATTTTTGGTCACTGCAAGTCAATTTGCCTTTAGCCAGTTCATAATTATGATTCGTGTTGGTTTATTATCACTAGGTCATTCTCACTTTAAGCAAAATGTGCATATTAACGGGAAATTTTTGTNTTTATAATATATTTAAGACATCCATGGAAGCCATAGCACAATGCAACGTGGAAATCGTCCAAAAATGCACCTTGCTCTAGTGTTCCAAATGGCTCTGGCTCTGGCTCGAGCTGGCTCACAAAATTTTTTGAGCCAGAGCCAGTGCATGGCTCTGACTTATGTAGTAATTTTGAGCCAGAGCTCTGGCTCATGTAATAATTTTGAGCCAGAGCCATGGCTCATGTAGTAATTTTGAGCCAGAGCCATGGCTCATGAGCCAGCTCAACGAAACTTGTGAGCCATGGCTCAATGGCTCAACTTTTCCTCTAAATTCTTCAAATTTTTCCCTAATTTTTCATTTTTTTTTTCAAATCATCACTTTTTTTTTAATTTTCGGAATTTTTGGTCACTGCAAGTCAATTTGCCTTTAGCCAGTTCATAATTATTATTCGTGTTGGTTTATTATCACTAGGTCATTCTCACTTTAAGCAAAATGTGCATATTAACGGGAAATTTTTGTTTTTATGTTGAGCCATGAGCCATGGCTGGCTCATAAGCCAGCTTAACAAAAGTGCGGAACCAGAACCATGGCTCATGAGCTGGCTAACCGCTCGGGTGAGCCATGAGTCATGGCTCATTGAGCCAGTGGCTCTGGCTCACGTCAAAAGCCCAGCCATGCGGTACACTACCTTGCTCGTTAACCTTATTGAATGTCAGTTTGCTTCTTGATTGGTAGAACAGTTGACAACACCCAGTTTCACCAGTTTCACCAGTTACACTGTTCGTTCTGGTGAATTCTACTTCTGGGTGCTGCCTTTTATACATAAGGTATATTCGAGATTCATAATAAATTTATTAGGTATCTTACTAAAAGTTAAGTAAATGAAGTCAACTTACTAAGAACACCGCCGAAGGCTATGGCTCCTGCTACACAAGCAAAGTAAAGGAAGATAATGGTTGCAAGACATTGAAGATTGAGTCCATCTTTGATATCTGACCAATAGAAGTGATAGCGGAGAGTGACATCATTCCAAAGTCCACCAAAAGGAATACCACTTCTTTTGAAAGGATCTTTCGTAACTTCCAAAGAGACTATTTCAACAGTAGATAATTGAAGACTCTGCATTTGTTTTCGATGATAAATATCTTCATGTCTTCGATGAAGTTCTTCCAAATGGAATAGCTCATAATCCCAATCACCATGAGGAAGGAGTATCGATGCATCCAAAAATTCATTTAGACCAACCAATAATTCACGACGTTCACGAGCTTGGTAAGCAATATGTCGAAAAATCTATCCCAAAAAGTACCAAGAGTCTCAAAATCTTAAACTATTAGGATACTTGCGCACCCCACGCTTACAATTTCAACCGCTGCTGCCTAAATTCTGTGTACTTTTTGATATAACTAGTTAGATACTTTTTGATATAACTTACTAGATAAAAAATTTTCATTTTCCTTAGAAAACTTACCGAATTCGTAAGTAAAGTACCCATACAACGTCCCACTTCCATGTAATGCAAGTCGCAGACGCTAGGTCCCATGAGTACAAAGACAAAGCGTACACGAACTGGTACCTAATAAAAATGAATATTTAAACAAATGTTGTTAAAATTCAATATTTATTAAATTACCTCAGTGATTTGAGGCATATACACTCCTTCTGCTAAACGAACAAAAGCAACAGTGAGTCCTATGAGTTCTTCAACATTTCCAACAAGGACCAGACCGGCTTCACTTTTTCTTGACATATGGCGCATGAGTCTAGAAACTTTTCGTACACCACTCAATTCCTGAGGTGTTAAAAATCCAACTCCAACCTGTCAAATTATCAATCAATTGATTATAAAATAATTTTTTATAATATTTTGTTTACAAATTTTTAGTGTTGCCCCGAAGCTTCGGCTGCCGAATCGGCCATTTTTTTCAATTTTACCGAAGCTTCTGCTTCGGCCGTTGATTATTTCAGCTTCGGCGGATTTCCCGAATCACAAGCCGAAGCAGATAATATGTAGAAATAGTTCATTTATTCCGGAATTAATAATTATAAATTCGTAAATTATTCAATTCATTGAAATAACCTAAACTTCCTCTTCTGATTCATTTATGATTCGTGTCTGCTGATTTAATTTACTCGTATGTGTGAATTTTACCAAAAAAAAACGATAGAAATTTCTAAAGTGGTAAATATAAAGATTTAAAAACTAGTAACTGACGTAGACGTAGTAAAATCGACAACTTCTAAATGTAAAGAGAAACTCAAAAAAAATTGCAATACGTATGCGCAAGTGATTCGGCAAATTTTTCGGCCGAAGCTTCGGCTACGATTCTGCAAGCCGAATCAAGGGCAGAAATTATTCGGCCCAAGCCGAATCACAACTTTTTCCGCTTCGGGGCAATACTCCAAATATTTCATACTTCTTCTTCTATACTCGTCCGTTGTTTTTCCAAAAATTCCCATAAACGGTCAGAATCGATGACATGTTTGTGCTTGAGAAGAAGCATTTTCTGAGAAATTGGTAAATCTTCCTTTTTCACTAGATCCTTTTTTTCTAAATTTTCGAGAATGTGAGAACACAATGTTTCAAAATCTCTACTTTCATCATCCAGGAGGAGTAGAGCTAGTCAAATTTAACAAAACGTAACTAAATATTTCATGTTATTTATAATAGATAATAAATTGGACTAACATGCTTCCAAAAGACGTCGGAGATTAACAAAAGCATGGAAATTGAGTGCAGGAATTCGTGGTTTACCCCATCGTGTACCTTCATCTTCTAGTGTTTCTTCGTATTTTATCCATCGACTAACTTCCATCCAATTTCGATCTATTTCCGATGTTAGGACATGTTCCTCTACGAACATCTAGTATAGATACCAATCATATCATTATTAATCTAATCATCATCGTTTTAATTAATTTCGATGAAAGTCATTTTTACCTCATGATGATGATGTTCAAATTGACTAAATTTCGTCAAGCTTTCTTTCTCATCTTCGGTAACGTTTATGAAAAGTTCTCCAACGTCAAGTGATTTTCCGAAAAGAGGTAAGTCTTGACAATCCTTCAAGTCACCTGGACGCAAGTGTACCCCTACGTCAGTTTCCAATTCTTTTGACTCCATTTTGTCTGAAGTTTACAAAAAAAAAAATTATAATAAAGTAATTATTAATGAAAGATGTAAAGCGACATCATCATCCAATCCCAGGAGAGACCGCTACACAAAAACTTAAAATTTTTACATTACCTTAGCAACACTTCTTATTTGCAATGATTCCAAGTAGTCACTAGAACGCAAAATGAATCGACATCGAATTATATACTTTGAATTTGAATAATTATTAGGAAAATTCAAGAAATAAAGAAAAAATTTTGATGTTATTTCTACACAAGAATTGATCTGCGTTGGTCAGGTATATTGATTACAAGGTATTATTTGGTAATTAATCAGTAATCGAGATCCTCAAAAACGAAGATCATGTAGGGATTTGAGCATAAGACTCAATCCCCTCTACTGTACTCATAAATGAGACAGTAGACTCCTTACCTGACAATGAATGACCAAGAAAGAGAAGATAACCTGTGCTAATTAGACAGCACAGGTGATTTGTAAATAGATTGAAGACAAGATTCCAAATTTAGGTTTTGTAGCACAATCGGTAGTGCTTTAGGTCCGGAAAACATATGGCGTGGGATCATAACCCACCAGAGGTAAAAATTTTTGTGGCTATTCTTGTCTCAATCTCAAAGTGGCTGGTCACCTACGCAAAATTTCAACCAAATCCAGAATCATGTGCTTACTAATTTACTTATATTGACCAGTGACAAATGGTTTATTACAGGCTTGAAACGACAAAAAAGAAACATGAAAGATAGTAACTTACATAAAGATTATTCTATTGCATAGATTGACTTGAAAGATTCAATAATAATTATTATTGTCTAGGATTGGTGGAATTTGGTGTAGTAAACCGATTTCGATTTCGATTTTGATTTCTCATGTTGCACACTGTCTATCCATAGAAACAAAAGTTTTTTGATTTTTAAAATAAACAAACATGAAAATAACTTTTCTTCCACTACTGATTTTTTTTTTCAAATATAAAGCTGAGTACGAATAAAAACAAAGTACGACATTTTTTTTTTCATCCAATAGTGTGAATAATAATTATTGAAAAATGGTAAAGAAACCTAAAAATAAATCAAAAAAGAAGCGAGATCCAAGCATTGACATACCAAATGCCCCACCAGTGACTCCGGAAATTGAAAATCTTCAGGTAAAGATTTCTTATAAGTTAATAATGCCTATGTCAGAACTCAAAATGTGATTGTTATAAAGCGTTGTCACAGTAGTATTTTAAGAATTAATTAAAAACCGCGGCACTTTAACATAATTTTTTTACAAATTAATGTATCATGACGTTTTCAAAAAATAGAAAATTTTTAATCGGTTCAAATTTTCATAATTCGTAAATTACATAAGATCTTAAATATTACCAATTAGTAGGTATGTTGCAGATAGATATCCGATATCCGGCAAACCTGCCGGATATCCGGCGTTTTTTGATTGCTGGATATCAAATATCAGGCGCGGATATCCGGCATGCTTGCTTGATTAAGCTCGTATTGCACATAATTTTTATTAAAACAAAATGCGTTTTGACTCATTTCACGCGAAAATGCAGGGGTCAATTTTTAAACTCTCTAATACATTTAATATATACTCCAATATAATAAATATAATAAAATTATTGATTCATTTTTTATAATTTCTGGAAAAAATTGTCTAGAAAATTATCCGCGCGGATACCTATAAGTATCCGGTATCCGACGAATAGTCTATCCGGCAGAGCTTTAGGTGCCGGATATCCGCAATACCTCTACCAATTAGTGTTACCTCGCAGCGATTATGCAAATGCATAGAAACGGCTGATGAGGTGATTGAGCCATTCCTGCCCCAAAAGTGTACTTGTTGTAGAACCAGCATTATTTGTAAGTGCACTTGTTTTAGAACCAGCATTATTTGTTAAACTATTATTACATTATAGTATTGTGTTTAAGATCAACCCTTTAAGATAGTGCAGGCAGACTGATGTATACGTAATGACAGTTGTATAATTGTGCATTGGGATCGTCTCCGTCTGCCTGCACTATCTTTTTATATTTTTATTAACGGTTTATCATATCATAATTTTTCTGTTTTGTTAGTGTTTGACATGATATAATTAAATTAACATGAATAGTATGTCAATCAAGTATGAAACTAGCATATAACACTCAAATTTTATATTTTTGGAGATCCAACTCGTTTTAAAATTGTACAATTTATTGATTGTTTTTGATTTCGGAACATTTACAAAGAAGAAGAGAAAATATGAAACATTCAAAGAAAACTTTTAAAATTTTAGTAATTTTTTCGCGACAAATTGGACAAGTGTGCAATGATGTGGAGCAGGGTAGGCAGGCTACAAGATGACCACAGGGAAGAAAAAGGTGTGAGATTTCCTTTGTATGGCATATAGAGCATAAGATTCTTGCTTGTAGTTCAGTTATTAAAGTCCTAGCTAAAAATGGACATTTTTGTTATTAATTATTGCTAAATAAATTTAATACTTGTGTGATTACCTTGGGGCATATCGGTTGTGACATCACCAGTCTCCTCAAAATCTGTTGTTTCAATCTGTGAAAGTAATCAGTGGAATATTTAGAGCAGTAGTTGTGTTTTGTATAAATGGAGCTAATTACCTGTACAGCTGTATCGTTCCTGCTAGATCTGTTGAGAAGAAAATATGCACAGCGACCATGATGCACTGCATGCTCCAACCATGGATCATCATACTTCTCCCATTTCCATAGAGCTCCAGAACAATAGAAGCAAACAACTCGATCAGCAATCCCAGTATA
>NIPM01000363.1:130146-160922 GCA_002738285.1 Holacanthella duospinosa | reverse complement strand
CCTTCTGTCAACAACGAGAAGGCATCAGGAGATCGTGTCAATGCGATTGTGACTGATACATCATTTAGAATGTAGCGGTGTTGCATTGCCAAGTCAAATCGAAGTTTGTCAATCAACTCAACCGATTTCGACTTTGAGATGAACTCTTTTCTCTTGACAAACCCACTATTTCCATTGCCAGCTTCTGCGGTTCCATCATCTGCATAGAACAAGGCACAAGTCCCTTGAGATTGCTTGTATTCATTCCCATAGGAGAGTAAAGTCTGTATATATGCTCGATACGCATATGCATTGTTACTAGTGGATACAAGATGCGAGTTGAAATAAAGGTCCAACTGAGAGAATAGGGCATGCATAAACAAGTTACACACCCCCACATTTGATGTTTCCTTAAGATCATTGCCATCCTTATCAACGACCCGTACTTTAAGGTATAAGAAATTATAGTGGAGGTCTAAGTAGTGAGCCCCATTTCCAAGCATTTTCAATCCTAGAAGATGAATCGGCTACGCTCACGGTTGGTCTATACTCAGTATACATACTGTAATCTACAGTTGTATCTGTAGCGGGGATAGAAAAGAGTTCTACCTCTCCTGGAATTGCCGGTTTGGAAAGTGTGTGAAGTAACGACATTATGAAAAAATATCGCGACGATCTCGTTTCTTCTTCTCGTTTTGTTTTCTACGTTTTCCCCTTGCAATTATTTTAACACATGGAATTGTTTTAGCTTTTCTTTTTTGTTTACCTTTCGTTTTTTCTTGAATTTTCCCACCAGACTGAACCTTATTTACGTCTGCTACAACCTTGTCTTTAACCCCCCTTAAAAATTTAACCCCGTTACGCTTAAGCACTTCTTTTATTGGTTCTCTCTTCGCCGCTAATTCAGAAATCGTATTGAAAGCAGCTTCTCTGGCATGTGGAAATATATACCTCATTGCTAGTGGAATTGCATATCTTGCAATGCTACCCAACACTGAGCCAATCCCACCACCTCTTTGACGAACTCCGTGAAATACTGGTACGTCTTCCCCTATTTGATTTTTAAGAGTGTGATAATAATGCTAATGGTGAAAAATGTATCTCTGCTTCATTTTTACTCACTTGACTGAACTTTACCTTGTCTTAAACTAATTCTGTTTGGTCAACACAATACACCTTTATAGTAAATAACATAATAGTTATGAGTATTAATCTACACCCCCCTTTAAATAATCTATAAGCACATTCCCCCACGATAAAGTATCAATCCCTTTAGGCAATATACACCTCTTCGAATCAAAACCATGCAATACCGATTTTCGCTGTTCTATAGTATAGAGCACATTTTGATAAATCCAAACCCTTCATAAGCTCAATACGTGGTTCAGAGTTTCTTATATTTTGGTAGCTCGGTTGGTGTTCTTTGTAGGATAGAATTACACGGTCTATCCGAGGAGATATTAACTTATCTAAATTGTTAAGTATTGCTAGCGTCAGCGTTGTTTTTCCACATTGAGACCCCCCTGCAATTATATTTGAAAATGGATGAATAAATTTAAACTCTGAGGCATCAATAACTTCATTCATTTTATTTGTGCTTAAAGTGAAGCGTAATTGTAACTTGACCACGATCAAAATAAATTTCCTCCCCGTATTCGTCACAGAGTGTAATGTATATGCTTTCTAGCGTTCGACGAGAGAGTGGTAGATAATACGGTGTCTGGAACGTCTCTGTCACTGCTTTTCCATCATCTCCTCTTATATTAATCATCCGTAAGAGTGGGACCAGCGTGCTTCCAACTATTTGCAATTCCACGATATTTGAGTAGATAAACATATGATATCGCCTACCCGTTAAATCCGGTGGAAATGTAGCCCAAACTCTGGATTTTGTACTTTGGATTCCTTCATCAGAATGGTAGAATTGGGTTTTACCATTGAATCCCAACATATCTGAAAGCTTTTCGCTAATTCTTAGCTTAGTTTTGTGCTCAAATATCAACTGTATACGATTTGTTACTTGATCGAACTCCAAAACAATTCCTGTAAACACCACTTTTCGGAGCAGACTGTTTATAGCTTTTATTAGATGTATGTGACTCCCATAGTGACAGGTTTGTAGGTAGAGTTCCTTATATTTTGATTCTTTCTCATTATCTCCGGCATGTGTCACACAAATTAGATTATCATTTGCCTTACCAGTGAGAGTTCTTATTGAATTTACATAAGTCACCCCCGTTAACGCTACCGTATAATCAGTGGGGTCAACAATCACTGGGTAAGGAAGCTTAATAGTGTAATTTCCAATACGATTATCTGGGTAGTAACTCTGTGACCCATTTGATGGCAGTATCATGAAAAATGACATTTTGCTTCTATCACCAGTATACTTCCTCTAATGCTGCTCAACTTTAACTAACTCAGCTTAGTAAAAAATTCCAGATAAATTCTCCCCTTGTAGGTCTTTCAACATGTATGTTATTGGAATTGAATGAATCACCTCCCTCACTTCGAACAGTTCAATTGTGGACGTTGGATTACATCCCTTGTCAAATATACCTTTGAGTTTTCTCAATCTTACCCGATCATACAATTTGAGCTTAGGGGGTTTAATTTTACTATTATACAAATCACGATTTGCATACAACCATATATCCATTTCGTTGTATATATCAACATCCTTAGGACACATACTAATTGTACTGTGAACTGTTTTGTTATATGCCTTTAATATATTTTCCAGTTGGCTTATGTATTCAGTTCCACCACTGTGAGTAAAATATTTAGAAATCTTCGTCAGCAAGGTACGATTAAAACGTTCTACTACAGACGCCTTTAGCTCTGANGAAAAATTCAGAGTCAAAGGTCTTATGGGAATGGAAATATTGTTTACGGTCAGCCCAATCGATGAAATATAATGATTTTCGAATTTGAATGGATTTCCTGCAAAATTTCCAATGAATGAAGGACTTGAAATAACTCCAACAATAATACGACTAGGGATTACTCCACCAAATAAAGTCTCCTCCGTTGCACCCGAATTTCCATTTGCAATGGTGAAGTATTTTACATCAACTTTCTTGTGAGGATATCTTGCTACTTCACCCTTATCGAGAAGTCTTTGGTGTGAAAGAACAATACTGGGGTAAAGCACCTGCTTTCTTACAAATAACGATGCACTGAGTATTCTTACTTGTGCTTCTTCTCCTTCTGTCAACAACGAGAAGGCATCAGGAGATCGTGTCAATGCGATTGTGACTGATACATCATTTAGAATGTAGCGGTGTTGCATTGCCAAGTCAAATCGAAGTTTGTCAATCAACTCAACCGATTTCGACTTTGAGATGAACTCTTTTCTCTTGACAAACCCACTATTTCCATTGCCAGCTTCTGCGGTTCCATCATCTGCATAGAACAAGGCACAAGTCCCTTGAGATTGCTTGTATTCATTCCCATAGGAGAGTAAAGTCTCTATATATGCTCGATACGCATATGCATTGTTACTAGTGGATACAAGATGCGAGTTGAAATAAAGGTCCAACTGAGAGAATAGGGCATGCATAAACAAGTTACACACCCCCACATTTGATGTTTCCTTAAGATCATTGCCATCCTTATCAACGACCCGTACTTTTAGGTATAAGAAATTATCGTGGAGGTCTAAGTAGTGAGCCCCATTTCCAAGCATTTTAAATTCAATCCTAGAAGATGAATCGGCTACGCTCACGGTTGGTCTATACTCAGTATACATACTGTAATCTACAGTTGTATCTGTAGCGGGGATAGAAAAGAGTTCTACCTCTCCTCGAATTGCCGGTTTGGAAAGTGTGTGAAGTAACGACATTATGAAAAAATATCGCGACGATCTCGTTTCTTCTTCTCCTTTTGTTTTCTACGTTTCCCCCTTGCAATTATTTTAACACATGGAATTGTTTTAGCTTTTCTTCTTTGTTTACCTTTCGTTTTTGCTTGAATTTTCCCACCAGACTGAACCTTATTTACGTCTGCTACAACCTTGTCTTTAACCCCCCTTAAAAATTTAACCCCGTTACGCTTAAGCACTTCTTTTATTGGTTCTCTCTTCGCCGCTAATTCAGAAATCGTATTGAAAGCAGCTTCTCTGGCATGTGGAAATATATACCTCATTGCTAGTGGAATTGCATATCTTGCAATGCTACCCAACACTGAGCCAATCCCACCACCTCTTTGACGAACTCCGTGAAATACTGGTACGCCTTCCCCTATTTGATTTTTAAGAGTGTGATAATAATGCTCATGGTGAAAAATGTATCTCTGCTTCATTTTTACTCACTTGACTGAACTTTACCTTGTCTTAAACTAATTCTGTTTGTTCAACACAATACACCTTTATAGTAAATAACATAATAGTTATGAGTATTAATCTACACCCCCCTTTAAATAATCTATAAGCACATTCCCCCACGATAAAGTATCAATCCCATTAGGCAATATACACCTCTTCGAATCAAAACCATGCAATACCGATTTTCGCTGTTCTATAGTATAGAGCACATGCTTCATAGACCTAATATATGTCATACTTTCGTAAACTCGGTGCTGCTGTTCTAAACATGTATTGTATGTTGCAAACTGGAGGCTTCGCTCTTGAACTGACTTTGGAACCCCCTTTGCAGCCTTCTTCTCCCACTGATGTTTTCCAACTGACATACAGTAAACTTTGGGGGCGAGTCCTACAAACTTATAAACTAGATCCCCCTTTGTTTCATCCTTTAGTTTTCCAATGACTTTCTTGTTAGTATCACTCCATAGGAAGTGGTCTACAGGATAGTCACTACAATCAAATAAGTGGTTGTCTTTTTCCATGTCTTTGTAGATGTCCTTGGTTTGGATTTGGTAAGTTAAGCTGTCGGTGTCAGTGAACAGTAATTGTGCTAGTTTCCCACATTTCTGCTGAACATAATCCATGTGAAATTGGTACATAAAAAGTTTTGATAAATCCAAGACAGCAAACCCTGTGTATATTGGTTTATCTAGAGTAACCCTGGCAATTTCTAATTGGAAGGATACTAGGTTTTTGTCCAGAATATCATGCCCTTTATATTGCGGCTTACTAATTAGTTTAAGTACTTGCTCCTTCTTGTTTACCAGTCTTACACAAAGTCGCCGCCGTACATTCTCCATCCCTGCGATAAGAGAAAATATATGGTAGTAGTAATGGGGATGTGACTTCTAATTCATCAAGTTTGGACCGTGTTAAACTATTTTTACCTTTGCCAAAAACTGCGTTATTCATTAGTTTGAAAAATCCATCCTCAAAAGAATTTTTGGCTACGGCGCGTTTCATTTGATTGAAAGCGATGTATGGGGAAAGCCAGTTCTTCTGTTCAAATGTTAGGATTCGATGAATTTGGACGAGCTTCATACCCTTCGAAATATAGTATTTTAAGTTCCTGAATAGAAAAATTAAATTGATATGATGATGAGCTAAAGACTTTATTTAGCTTATTTATCACCTGTAGTGAACTATGTATTTTTTTCGTGGACCCAAGTGTGGAATTAACTTCTCTTGTGTGTCCATATATGTCAAATCTAAGGCCTCCACCAAACTATGCTGATAGTCGCTCAGCTCCTCTTTCCTAACCTTCATTTTTGTTGGAGCGAGTGGGTATTGATCATGTGTTTTATGTAATCGCGCATCATAGAGAAGATCAAATTCAATTATGAACCCTCGATGAGAATCATCTGATGTCTCTTCTATCTTGAAAACTTTAATTTCTCTACTTGTCATGAACCTGAACCCAGACACGTGGAGATTCTGGTCCATAGCCTATAAAAGTAGAAACAATTAGAGAAACAAGGGTACCTTTGGAAAAATTAAAACTTGCCTGGCCATATAAATTGTTCTTATCCCAACTGATTATGTAAACTTGTTTATCACTCTCAGGATCTCCTGTGTATTCTTCCATATAGTGATTCCAAGCTTCTGCTTTCCGTTTTACAATCATACTCACACCCCCTCTCATTCCCAACTCCAAGAATTCATGTTGGTCTATGTCAGATAGTTGATCCAAGACTATTCGGGTCATTTTTAGTGCAGCATCCCACGCAAGACCTGGTGCTGATATATAATGAACGGGGTCCAAATGGTAAGAATCTAGGGCCATTTCTCGGAAGTTTTCAAATACGCTAGCAAGTAGCAGGGCGTCGGTAAGCACATATAGGTCATGATAATCCCCAATCGAGGTGCAATTTAAAGAATTGAATACTTTTTGCGCGTGATCGTAATCTGCAGCAGGCAGCGGTTTATCCCTCAGAGTATTGTGAAAAGCTTCAAACATTAGGTAGCCTTGGTTCGTCAAACTTTTCCCATCCAGTCATGTAGTCATAGGGGTATACTCCTTTCTGTTTGAGTAAATCAACAAGCTCGGAAAATTGGAAGTGGTCGTAAAGTAGCTTGAAGGATTTTCGATCATCATTTTGTTTAACTAAGTCACCCACCAGACTCTCCAAACTACGATTCATGAATTGTAGACTATTTATAAAGACAATGTTATCCACCTAGATAGACATAAACTTTTCCGAGGTAGATGGTGTAACACGAATATTGTCACCAAATTTTCTGAATCCATGTAAAATAAGATGAGCATCATACCCTTTAAATTTGTGCAAAACGACAGGTAGCCGCTTCAGTTGATGAAGGTTTAGGTTGCACTGAGTGTGTGCAGGACCACTGTATGCACCAGTAAGTCTACAGTGGTCGCGAACCTTGTCCTCTTTAGTCAAAATTGTCATGTTGCAAATGTGGCATTCAGTCTGTTGTTTAAATTGTCGTTGCTCATAAGCAGTAATCGACATTGCAACTGGATTGTCGTATGTATCGAACACTTCTATTTTGATTTGACTAATGTCCTGAAGGAAAACATCTACCGCATCCTCACCTCTGTAGGCACGTTTTTTGTGAATATTACCATTCGCATCAACTACAACATAGGCAAAACCACTTGGTGTGTGCACTTTCTTCTTTATACTGAGTGATCTTTGAAGTGTCTCTACACAATTGTC
Organism: Holacanthella duospinosa; assembly: GCA_002738285.1. Lineage (NCBI taxonomy): Eukaryota > Metazoa > Arthropoda > Collembola > Poduromorpha > Neanuridae > Holacanthella > Holacanthella duospinosa. Next base: position 153,899 of record NIPM01000363.1, on the reverse strand, counting down.
ATTTGTGAGTATAAGTAAGCATTCGAAATCTGATTAAACCACAAACCAAGCCTTCAATTGTTTGGCAATGTTAGTGAAAGATATCGCCCCCCCCTTCAGCAGGCATTTTGACATTCTGAAATTTGAATTTTTTACAATTATGTACATGATCCATAAGGAAACTGTCTCTATNTAAGTAAGCATTCGAAATCTGATTAAACCACAAACCAAGCCTTCAATTGTTTGGCAATGTTAGTGAAAGATATCGCCCCCCCTTCAGCAGGCATTTTGACATTCTGAAATTTGAATTTTTTACAATTATGTACATGATCCATAAGGAAACTGTCTCTAGAAGCTGANGGAAATATTTGTAGGCAATTATAACATAAGAGTCTGCGGTGATTATTGCGTTTTCCCAGAAGCTTGTGAATGTCAGAAACTGCCAGAAAATGTATATTTTCATCACACACGAGAAGTAAGTCAATGGTTTTATGTTGTGTGTAGTTGTAAGGAGATATATATGCAGGTATTGTCCCATCAACTTCGTCATAGTTGAATACATTCACTGCCACTGAATTTGCAACTTCAAAACTAAGGATATCACGAAGTTCCACCGGATATGATATGCAAGCGAAATCATACAGTTTTTCATATTTTCTGTAATATCCACTCCGTTGTATATTCTTCACAGCTTGTCTCCTTAGCTGCTTGTGATGTAAACTTGCAAGACAGGCCCACTTGAAGCACATGTTATCCTTGGTCACAATATTAATCACAGATTTTTTGTTCCGTAGCTTAGCTGGGATAGAAATTTGGCACCCTCCTCTCTGTGGACGGAATAAGCCGATGCGTAGATCTGATCCAGTGACTTTGAGAAATTTCCACCCTGAACTATACTTCTCAAAAATGTTTACGGTGTGAATTATTTTACTACACCATTTTTCATACACACTGTTAAACACTTCTTTGTTCAAGCACATAAGCATGTGTGAGTTTATTGGTTTTGCCTGATATTCGTAGACATTGCTGTTTTTTTCACGAAAAAGGTACCTTTGAAATGTCACAAAGACACTAAATTGGGCTTTGATAGTACCCAAATCTCCAAGACTGTTTTGTATTATGTTTTCTATTCGTGGCTTAATCTCCACAAGATACTCTTGCAAAGAGATTTAATATTGTTTCCCCCACTTTGAAGAAAATTATTTTTCAGCTGTTGATCTAGGACGAAATAAAAACAGTTGTAGTAAGACTAACAACATTTAAGTTATAACTTGTCAAACAAAAAACTTAATTGTAATTACGTTACAATAATATTTAATTTTTACATGTCTGATAGTATCAACTTACCATCTAACGCTGTAGTGTCTTGATGCAATGTATTACTTGCCTTGTCCTTAATTTTTCGATGCTAACATTGATTAAGTTATTTGAAGAATAAATAATAGAAATCTATAAGAAATTTACCACTTAACGAAGTTTTATAAATATTAAGACGTGTTAGCAGTTGAGTTTTATAGGAGTATTGATTTGCATAGGAAAGTTGTGTAATGAATTTACCAAGCAGAGGCCTGGGTTATAGGAAAAGCATATGAACTTGAATAGGAAACAAGCATAGAGTATATGCTAATCAGAGATAGGGATAGGAATAGAAAATGTGTGTGGAGAATGAGAAATTATTTTAGTAGAATTAAAGTACATGCACGAGAGAACTCATTATGGCTTATAAGAATAATAGTAACTAACTACAACAGATCTTGGTTCTACAACAAGTACACTTTTGGGGCAGGAATGGCTCAATCACCTCATCAAACGGCGTCCATGTATGGTCCTCGCAAATGAAATTTCACACAATTTTTCAAACAATTTTTAATTTTAATTTAATTTTTTATTTGAAATAATTTTTATTTAAAATTTTTATTTTAAATAAAATTAAAGCTTCAAGTATCTAAATTATTTAAAAATTCAATANATAATTTTTATTTAAAATTTTTATTTTAAATAAAATTAAAGCTTCAAGTATCTAAATTATTTAAAAATTCAATATGCGCAGACGGATAGAATTATTTGTTTCATAACCTTTTAAGCAACGTCTAGTCACGGTGATAAGCTTTCTAGTAAATACAACTCATTCCATTTTAAAAAATAGACATTAAAGTACGTTTTATGATGTTTTAAGGTTTGAACGTTTTATGAGTTTCAATTAATCATCAAATTCAAAATATCTGTCGTTTTTTTTTTCAAAGGAACCCCCGTCAATCCAGGATTTAAAAGAAATAAAGTCTGAATTAGTAGAAGTGGATGAAAATACTTCAAAATCAGAAAAAAAAGAAAAGAAAAAGAAAAAAGACAAAAAATCAAAAGAGAAAAAAGAAAAATCTGAAACAGAAGAAAAATCTGAAAATGCTGAAAAGTCATCAAAAAAGAAAGACCGATTGAAACCTGNTTCAAAATATCTGTCGTTTTTTTTTTCAAAGGAACCCCCGTCAATCCAGGATTTAAAAGAAATAAAGTCTGAATCAGTAGAAGTGGATGAAAATACTTCAAAATCAGAAAAAAAAGAAAAGAAAAAGAAAAAAGAGAAAAAATCAAAAGAGAAAAAGGAAAAATCTGAAACAGAAGAAAAATCTGAAAATGCTGAAAAGTCATCAAAAAAGAAAGACCGATTGAAACCTGCTGATAAGGAAAAACCAAAAAGATTTAAAAGCATTCGTAAAAATTCAAAAATTTCAAAAAATTCAAAAATTTCAAAAAATTTCAAAAAATTCAAAAATTTCAAAAAATTCAAAAATTTCAAAAAATTCAAAAATTTTAAAAAATTCAAAAAATTCAAAAAATTCAAAATTTTTTGATACTATATAAATTTAAAAAATAAACTTCCTCCTTGTTTCCAGTGCATGGTGTGAGTGACGATGATGTATTCCAATGGCTCATGGACATGGAAACAAAAAACCGTCCACCAATCCTCTCTTACGCACCTGATGACCTTTTGCCGCGCATGCCTCAACACCAATGGCTCCTCGTCCCTAGTATAAAATGGACACTTTTACGAGAAGCAAAAGAGCAAGAGCGGATTCTCCAATTACAACTAGAAGCTGAAGCTAAAGCTCTAGCAGATGAGGAAGCAGAGGAAGAGCAAGAAGAAGAGGAGGAGGAGCATGAAGATGATGAGATGATTACGCATGAGCTAATCACACTCTTCGAACCACCAATAGATCTCGAGACATCTATGTCATGTCACTGTAAAGACGAACATAATACCACTACTGAATTCCAAAACATCCAAGGTACCTCCTTAAGTAGACACACTAGGAGTAAAGAAACACAATATGTGAATATTACATTTATGTTTAGATTTTTGTAGGATTCAATTATTATTTTATATTTTGATTTAACATTTACATCCAATGGTGTCTTGAGATTATAATAATATGTTTTCACTATCTTCTTCAAAATGGTTGAGTACAGAAATTGAAAATGTTGCGATGATACATATTGAGCGACAACATCGTGAGACTGAACTTCGTTGGTTAGCTTGTGTTCTAACAACTGCTCATAAGAGACGTCCCCATTGGATCCCACCTCCAGAAGAGTACCTTCGTCTTCAACATCGGATGCTCAAAGAGTATGCTGAATGTAAACAGGAGATAGGAAGCGGAGATATACCCTCACCACCATTAAAAACATCTAATGAATCCATCAAAGGACAGAAAAAGAAAGAGGGCAGCAGAAAAGGTGAGAAGTCCTGCTTCCTGCAGATAAAAATATTTCAAAAATTTAATTTTTTTTTGATGTAATTTGATCTCCTTCAATTATTTACCTTTTATTGTCTGCAGGAAGCAAACGGAATGAAGAAGTTAGTGTAAAGTTGAAACCACGAAAAAGTAAGCAACTGATGGATAAGAAAAAGTCTCTTCCTACTTTGGAATCTATTCAAATTAAATAAGAAAAGTAATCAAGTAAATCTTGGCTATAAATTAATTAAAATGTATGAGTACTTTTAGTATAGTTCTGTTGAATTCTGTCTTGCTGTAAAGTTGGTTATAAAAATTCAGGTTGACCAAGTCGTCGACCACTTTACTCCCTTTAGTTATCCATTTCAATTCAATTTTTCATTAAAATGAGAGTAGATAAGGAATAATTGGTGAAAATTGTGACTAAAATGGTTAACAATTGGAAATTTAGGCGTAGATGACGAATCTGACATCCATTGTTGTCGGTCAAGTCAAATTTTGCAAAAAAAAAATTTTTTTTTTTTTTTTTTTGTTAATTTGTGTCAAAAGGAAATTTTTTTAGTATGACTTCTCCAAATGTATTGTTATTGGCCAGGATTGCAGTAAGTCATGATATCCACGATTATTGATCAGAAATTTCACACATATTACGAATCTGATATCATCGTTGGCAGTTAAGTCGAATTTAAAAAAAATCTAGATTTTATAATAATAAAATTTTTTTTCAATTTTTTTGAATATAATATTTATACAGAAATGAGACGGGTAAGCAGAGAATACGATTTCTTAAGGTTTTCTNTTATTGGCCAGGATTGCAGTAAGTCATGATATCCACGATTATTGATCAGAAATTTCACACATATTACGAATCTGACATCATCGTTGGCAGTTAAGTCGAATTTAAAAAAAAATCTAGATTTTATAATAATAAAATTTTTTTTTCAATTTTTTTGAATATAATATTTATACAGAAATGAGACGGGTAAGCAGAGAATACGATTTCTTAAGGTTTTCTTTTAGGTTTTCTTTTAGATTCTCTTTAGGTTGTCTTTTAGGTTTTCTTTTAGATTCTCTTTAGGTTGTCTTTTAGGTTTTCTTTTAGATTCTCTTTAGGTTTAGGTTGTTAGATTTTCTTTAGGTTTTCTTTAGGTTTTCTTTAGATTTTCTTTAGGGTTTTGTTGTTTTCGTTAGGTTTTCTTTAGATTGNTTAGGTTGTCTTTTAGGTTTTCTTTTAGATTCTCTTTAGGTTTAGGTTGTTAGATTTTCTTTAGGTTTTCTTTAGATTTTCTTTAGGGTTTTGTTGTTTTCGTTAGGTTTTCTTTAGATTGATTTTTAAGATTATTCATTTTCGGTTTTCATTTGTGTTTTCATTATTTTTCCTTTAGGTTCAGGTTGTTAGGTTTTCTTTAGAGTTTTGTTGTTTTCGTTAGGTTTTCTTTAGGTTGTTTTTTAAAGGTTTCCATTTTCAGTTTCCATTTGTGTTTTCATTCTTTTTTCTTTAGGTTGTTAGGGTTGTTGACCACCAATGAGTGCTGTCAGATTCGTAATCTGAATGAAGTTCGACTGATGCTATATCGGCAAATACCTAGCTGAATAAATCAAGCTACAAAAAAAAAATTTTGGCACAAATTTGCACAATTTTCTGTTGTTTTCAAGCNTGTTTTCGTTAGGTTTTCTTTAGGTTGTTTTTTAAAGGTTTCCATTTTCAGTTTCCATTTGTGTTTTCATTCTTTTTTCTTTAGGTTGTTAGGGTTGTTGACCACCAATGAGTGCTGTCAGATTCGTAATCTGAATGAAGTTCGACTGACGTATTGCTTGTTGCAATATCGGCAAATACCTAGCTGAATAAATCAAGCTACAAAAAAAAATTTTTGGCACAAATTTGCACAATTTTGTTGTTTTCAAGCTTATTTGATTTTCGAGCATATCACCTAAGCACGGTTAAACCCTTATTCGTATGAATAAGGGTCAAATAAGGTTAAATCTTTTGATTCAGTCAATATCTTTGACTATTCATTTTCACTCAATTACGAACATTATGGAAAGGATAAGCTTTTCGACGCGTGTAATATAAAAATTTAGACACAAACATTTAGGATATAGAGGCAAACCTAGGTCGCCTTGCTTTCTGAAAAATTAACACAAAATTTATGTAAATACAATATGGCGATGCTTCTCCAACCGTCGGTCGCCTCAGGGCTCAGGGAGTGATACTTACTACATTTATTCAATAATTTGAATTTGTTGCTTGTGGGAATAGGAAATGTGTAAATATGCTAACAAGATTTGATATCCTGTGATTTGTTCTAATCACACATCACATCGCATATCAGTTTACCCAAGGACCGTGGACATAGTCTCCCTCCACAGGCTATGACAATAAGCTAGCCTATATAAACTTTAAGTTAGGTTATTATTTTATATAAAGTATAAAACAGTTGTTAGTTTATTATTTCTCAAAAATTAACATCAGTATGGCTTATTAATCTATTTAAAGGATTTTACCCTACTAACATACCCTCGCCGGAACATTCCTCGCAAACTAAAGTACACCTGACTGTCTACAGTCAAAGTACAAAGGTTTTTCTGCTCATTCTTTAGTTACACAGCATTGTATTTTTCAATTTTTCATATGTTAGTGAACTAACTAATATCTATTTTTGCCCCTTCGCTTCGCTTTCAGTAGGCATAAGAAGTCCACGGATTTGAAATTTAATGTGAAAATTCAACAACATACTGGTTCTTACAAAAACCGTGTATGTTGAATCCCTGTAGATGAATTTATGACCTTTAAATTTCAAAAATTGTTTCCTAAGGATTGTTTTTCTGCTTTTTAGCAGATAAAACCTCAAAGTGACACAGAAAGTGATTCCGATTTCCCTCTACCCTCCCGCAAAGAGAGCAGAAATTATTATCAGAAATTAATTCAATTTTGGCAGCGAAAACTGCCAAAGTGCTTATGAACTTTTAGACACCTTAGACAAGTAGTCGTAAGGATTCTCATCCAAAGCCTACTTTTTTGAAAAATGGGATAAGTATACATTATTTTACAATTATTATTGACAATTTTGCAATTTTACCAAAAATCCAGATTAAAAAACAAAATTGTCTATACTGAAACTGAGCGAATTATTATTAAATTGAGCAAAATCTGAATCGCGGTAACTCTTCTATAATATTTTCCACCAAAAATGAACATCGCAAACTTTATTAGTTTTTTTTTTGTTTTGAATTCAACTTTAATTTAGAACAACAATCATACAAACTGAAAAACAAAAGGAAACCAAGGCGGCTGAAATTAAAGCGAAAATATATGTCCAGCGCCAGTCTATGCCGATACAGACTTTTCAGATGACCACCGCAATGGAGAAAAATTCTTTTGGGATTGGAACACGATGAGAAGGAATTAGAAACTTATTTTCAATGTTTTTTTTTTGAGCCTTGGGTCAGCTGCTCAACGACGCATGAGCGTCTTCATACTTTTGAGTGTTTTTTGCATGAGTGGAGCCTTTTTAGGCTTCCTGGAAGCTGCTGAAACTGATTCTCTAATAGTACCAGAAGTCGACGATTGTGCAGAACCACCACGTGACTTGGCAGAAATGATAACAGAGGCTTGTTCGATGAGAACGTTTTGGAGATTGTTCCCACCACCACCTGAAGAGGCACTTGAACCATGACTTCTCACTGGTCCTTTTTCCTCACGTGTCTTCAGAGAAGACATTCCAGTCTTTATCTACAATAATTTAAAAAAAAAAAAATTTAAAATATAAAAATATTTAGATCGAAATTTTCACTAAAAATGTAACTTTATCAAAAAAAAAAAAAAAAAAAAAAAAAAATTTCAAATTTTTAAATTTTTTTATATAACTTCGGACTTACAGTAGCTGCTTTCGATTTGCTAAACTTTGGACCAGCAGTTGTCTCAACATAAGCCAATTTAGCCTTCCGTACTGGAGTCGCTACTTCCAATTTTGTCTTTAGCTTATTTGTCAAAGATTGAAAACGAGCAGTCCGTTCATGTACGCATCGCTAAAACAAAACCAAACACCATTGAACACCTACAGTAAGGAAATGGAATGAAAATGATAAATTTATGTATAAAATCTACTAAAATTGTATCAGGTGTCCTAAACAAAATTGATGCTCTAAGAAAATTCAAAAATTTTAATTCAGTCAATAAAATTTGACTATTCAAAATCAAAATTAAAAATTTCTACCAATCTGATTGGGTGAATTTGAATTTTTCAATTTTCTTAAGATATCAACTCCAAAACACCCTAGATCTATCAAACAGCGGGAATATAAAGCCTAAATTTTTTGAAATAAATAATAGTTTTAAACTAAAACATAAAAGATATACATAAATTTCTGAAACTTACAAAATAAAGCTCTCTCCAAGTCTCAAGTTCACCTGGAACTTTTCCTCGGAAATTTTGATGGCAATGAAATTTCCAAATGTTATCAGTACTTTCTGTAAATAGAAAGACAAATTCATTATATCGTTCATATTTCTTTATGTAAAGTAAAAAAAAAATTATATAGAACTGACCAATGAGGTAGCTATTGTAATTTTCAATTTGAATGAGTTGTTCTACACTGGCTCGACTGAGAACAGGTTCTAAAATCTCAAATGGAATCCCACCAGTATAACCAAGCTCATCTAAATTATCTTGAATAACCCGAATACAGAGGTCAAAAAGAGAAGGAATTTTTCCAACAAAACCCGTCTTGACTCCTGAGTAAACTTTAGTACGTTGATTCCTACTGGACATCATTGTACTTAGAGCATCGTCACCATATTGATCCTGATTTCCACCCATTGAAAGTCGGCTGTCTTCCATATAACCATCCTCACGAGCTAATTCTTTCAAAATTTGTAATTGTGCAGCAGATCCGGCTGCTGCTGCTGGTTTCGAAGGAGGTGGTGGAGTGTAGACATAAGGAGATACTTTTGCTACGGCGCGCAACACCTGAGCCTGAGCCTGAGTACCACTAGGACCAGCAACTGAAATTAGAAACAAAATTAAAAATTCAATAGTACAAAATCATTAACTACAAACTAGTGTTGCCCCGAAGCGGAAAAAGTCGTGATTCGGCTTCGGCCGAATAATGGCTGCCCTTGATTCGGCTTGCCGAAGCTTCGGCCGAAGCATTTGCTGAATCACTTGCGCATGCGTATTACAATTTTTTTGAGTTTCTCCTTACATTTAGAAGTTGTCGATTTTACTACGCCTACGTCATTCACTAGTTTTTAAATCTTAATATTTACCACTTTAAAAATTTCTATCGTTTTTTTGTTAAAATTCACACATACGAGTAAATTAAATCAGCAGANATTTTTTTGAGTTTCTCCTTACATTTAGAAGTTGTCGATTTTACTACGTCTACGTCATTCACTAATTTTTAAATCTTTATATTTACCACTTTAAAAATTTCTATCGTTTTTTTGTTAAAATTCACACATACGAGTAAATTAAATCAGCAGACACGAATCATGAATATGAATCAGAAGATGAAGTGGAGGTTATTTCAATGAATTGAATAATTTACGAATTTATAATAATTAATTCCGGAATAAGTGAACTATTTCTNTATGAATCAGAAGATGAAGTGGAGGTTATTTCAATGAATTGAATAATTTACGAATTTATAATAATTAATTCCGGAATAAGTGAACTATTTCTACACATTATCTGCTTCGGCTTGTGATTTGGCAAATCCGCCGAAGCAGAAGCTTCGGCAAAAGCTTCAGAGCAGCACTACTACAAACCCCTCTTTACGGTAACTCGGATGATCCTCACGACAGAATTTCTGGAAATCCTGCAGTGGAAGCTTCGCGCTGTTAAATTACCTTGAGGTGCTGAAGAGGTTGAANAGACAGAATTTCTGGAAATCCTGCAGTGGAAGCTTCGCGCTGTTAAATTACCTTGAGGTGCTGAAGAGGTTGAAGTTGAAGTTGATGGAGCATGCGCAGTTCGCTTATTTGCGCTCTTTGTCTCTGGTTCAGGTTGAGGCTGAGGCACAGGTATGGGCGGAGGTTTTTTCACAGGCGATTGTTTTTTTCCTGCCCTTTTAATTTTTTTTGTATCTAGACCACTCAGAACATCCGAAAAATTTACCCCTGATGTTGAATCAATTTCAACATTTAGGCGCGGAAGAAGTTTCGGTTTCAAATCATTCAAACTCAAAATTTTCGTTGTCACTTTCTCTTGACTTGATGTTGGTGTAGGGGTTGGCGACTTCATATTTTCAACTTTTGCCTTTTTTCCACTTTTTTCTTCTTGTTCAAGAGATCCACATTTTCGTTTCCGTTCTTTTTCTTTCTCTCGTTCATTTTCTTTATCTTTTTTCTCACGGTAACGATCCCGTGAGGATTTAGTTTCCTTTTCTGTTCCTTTGTTTAAATTTATTCGATCTCGACTACCATTATGAACATGATCAATGGTAGTAGATTTTGGAATTGGAGATAAATCTTTGAGTTCTTTCTCTTTCTTTGGTGATGGAGATAAACCTTTGAGTTCTTTAATAGCTGATGATTGGGTTGGAATAGCCAGAAACCCATTTTTTGTTACCGATTTCAATTTTTGAGTTTCTGTAGGAGGTGATTTTGACCTTGACTTACTCATGCGCTCTTCCTTTACTTTGACCTTGCTATAACGACTTTGCTTCGATTGGCTCTCAGCTGGAGACCTTGACCTACTCTTTGGTTCTTCTTTGATATAGAGTTTGTCATGTTGTTGTTTTACTGGTGGTGAAGGTGATCGTGTTTTTGATCTTGATCGACTCCTGGATTCCAATTTTATCACTACTTTCGACCGATGATGCTCACCATGGTTAGTTTTTTTTTGACGATCACTTTTATGAAAATGATGTTTGGATTCAGAATTTTTAGACTTGTCTTTGTCTTTATCACGACTGTGTCGTTTGTGTGGTGATTCAGCAGAGGTTTGAGTTTTACGTCGACTTGATTTGTCGTCGAAATTTTTTTGATTAGTTTCATGATTTTTCTGATGATGACTTTCATGATGTTTGTCACGATGATTCGACTTATAATTTTTATCTTCATCTTCGTCACTCTCTTCTTCAATGTTCTCATTTTCAGACTCTGAGGAGGAAGTTGGGAAGAACCTTTCAGTTTCAATTTCTTTCTCAACGGCAGTGGACTTTTCAGCAGCAGCTTCATCGTCTTTAGCATTACTCAACAATTCGTCATCTATACAGAGACGATCTGAACGATCAGAATCTACTAAAAATTCAAAAAAAAAAAAAATAACAAATTAGTATTTAAAGTACTGCAATAATAACAAGTTCAACGATAATAGTTATTATTAAACCTAAAATTGGACAATAACACATATCTGGAATGTAATTGAAAAGCTGTAAAATTAGATTCAAGACTCATTTTAGTAAATTAAGAACATCAAAAGAAAATTGTTATTATCATATTGATGATTTTGTGAGCGAATGCGATTTTGTGAGCGAATGCGATTTTGAAGTTATAGAAAACATTATTCTTATTATTGCTCTACTTACCAGACTCTTTATCAGACTCGTCTTGATTTCTACTATAACTGACAAAATTAGGCAAAGCTGATGATTCATTATCCTCTTCATCTTCTTCAGAATATTGGTGACCGTTGAGAAATTTTGAATTTTCAGATTCCTCGTCATCTTTGTGCTTGGATAATTTATCCATTCCTTTGACATCTTCCTCTTCATCATCTGATGCTGAACCAGACTCCGCTGAGGACCCACTTGACCTCTCCGCTTCAACTAAAGCTTTCCAATGAGTAACGAGTCCATAAGCCTTTTCTCCAACGAGACCATCCATTCGACTCAATTGATTAATTGTCCGACCGATACCAGTACTTATCAAGTCCTTCACTTTGATACGCAGTCGACTCAGCCTTCCAATATAATGAAGTAACTAAAAAAACAAACCACTTATTATTATTACAAAATATAGATATTAGATTATTACGATTAAATTTCTGCTACTTTTTAATAGAACAGTAAGTAGTGAGCAACAACTGTTTTTCTAAATTATAACTGAATCAAAAACGTTGATTGATTCTTAAATTTTGCTGACTAATTTATCAATGTTTGAATTATTTATTCAACTTCTCTTAATGAAATTATTAGATTATAATTTAGGAATCAAGTCCAGTCGTCTCAGTCTCAGTTTTTGATGAACTAATGAAAATAAATTTGAATGATGTGAAATTATTGCGATTCAGCTGACGTAGATAGGTTCTACTGTTAAACAACTTCAACCAGAATCTACAAATAGAATAACTGCGCAAGCACAAGAACCACACAAATCGAACAAAACAATACTTTTTTTCTTTATAAGTAATAGAATAGAAATTTTATGAGTACACAAATATTTAACAATGTGTTTAATATTTGCAATGATTTCCTATTATGAGTTGAGATTCAACTGTGTGGTTGGATTGACTTTAACATTCAATACCTACCCAAGGTCAAATCCGGCTGAAGTTGACCTAATTTCATAAAATTGGAATAGCAGCGTGCTTTGGTTTTGGTTTCTACTTCTTAAAATATGTCATAGCACAAATTGAAATTTATTAAATCTAATCCTTAACATATGTATTATAACTAACTGTTTACTAACTCACTAACTGCATAAACTGCAATAATGTAGCATATGTTTTGAATATGCATGACATACCTTTTGCTCTGATGGATCCTTCTTGATCTGTCTCTGACAATGAAATATGACCTCTGTTACAGTTGAGGATGACATGATGAGACAGGTTTAGAAATCAAGAATTTAATAATAATATATACTCAGTCAGGAAGTGAAATTGCGTTTCAGGACATAACTGAAATAGGTAAAAAATTAACCACAATTAATCAACTGATGACGAAGACGACACAGACAAGTAGTTAACAGTAAAACCTATACTAGAATTCATAATTGTAAAAAGCAAAACAGATTTTCAGTAAGCTTAATCATAACTTACTAAAATTACCTTTACTAACGTACTTCAACTTCGGAACGTGGCACAGAGATAAAAAGTTATAGAAAATTCCGCTAATTTTTAATGTATACAAAATAAAATAAAGTTTTTAACTGTTTGAAAGCAAAAGAGCGAATTGATGACGTTACCTTTCGTTTCCTTCGTATCGTACTTCAACTTCAATGGCTATTTCCTAGTGCCTAGTGGGTGAATTCTGATGATTATTTTCTCTACTTACACGAATTTTTTCATTGAATTTTGTGTTACCTTTCCTTACCTCTTGTGTCCCCTTTTACTTGAGTATTTTTTTTTTTTTATATTGGAATTTCCCCAAACCAAAAACAACGTTAGAGAAGGGGACCAAAATAAGTCAACTTTTTCACACTACTCACTCGCCACACACACCACTCAACACTGTGAGACAACTTTTGCAAATTCAAATACAAAATGTGCAAAAATTTGAATTTTTTTCGATTCATAAAACGTAACAAATTCTGTAGTAGACATTTTGAAATTTTCATTTCAATTTTGAAATTATTTCAAAATTCAAAACTAAAAAAATTATTTTTTTCGATTAAAATTGCTCTGGCTGGAGTAATTTTTGAGCCCCTCCCTGTGACACTTAACAGATGGGCAGTTTTGATCCAGTTGCACTGAAATTCTTTAGGTTCAAAATTTATCACATGCGCAGGCGCAGGGTGCGACAAATTGCGCAATTTGTAGTATTCTTATTTACGAAAAATTTGTTAAAAAAAAAACAAAAAAAAAAAAGACAAAAAAAAAAATTTTTTTTTGGATATAGCAAAATTGGCTACCGTAATCAAAAGATGGGCATTTTTAAACCTAAAAAGAATTTTAGATAAAACCATGGTCAAAAATGTGCGTCTCTTTTATTAGTACAAAGCGCAGGCGCGTAAGTCGTATTTGCCATTTTTATTTATGTAATTCAATAAACTTATAAAGTTGCGTAAAGCTTCGCAAGCTACATATACAGCTGCACAAGCTATGTATACGCTGCGCAATCTACATATATAGCTGCGCAAGAGTAAAGCTGTGCGAGCTACATATGCAACTGCGCAAGCTATATATACGCTGCGTTAAGCTGCGTAAACTACATATATAGCTGCGCAAGCTACATATACAGCTGCGCAAGCTCTATATATACCTGCGCAAGAGTAAAGCTGAGCGAGCTACATATACAACTGTGTAAGCTATATATACGCTGCGTTAAGCTGCGCAAGCTACATATATAGCTGCGCAAGAGTAAAGCTGCGCAAGCTACATATACATCTACGCAAGCTATATTTACACTGCGTTAAGCTGCGCAAGCCACGTATATAGCTGTGCAAGAGTAAAGCTGAGCAAGCTACATATACAACTGCGCAAGCTACGTATATAGCTGTGCAAGAGTAAAGCTGAGCAAGCTACATATACAACTGCGCAAGCTATATACACGCTGCGCGAGCTACATATATAGCTGCGCAAGAGTAAAGCTGCGCAAGCTACATATACAGCTTCTTCATATACAACTGCGCAAGCTATAAGGGTAAAGCTGCGCAGTAAAGCCACCCAGTAAAGCTGCACAGTAATGCCTGATCCAAACTTGCCTTTCTCTCATCGTGCTCTAGGGAAAATGCAGTATTATTCTAAATATTCAGTAAATTGTGAATAGAGTTGTTATGGGAAAAAGTGATTGTATTGTTCAAAGTTTCTAATCGCACCGTATTTTCCCTAAGAGCACAATAGGAGAAAGGCAAGTTTAGATCAGGCATAAGGCTGCGCAGTAAAGCTACCACAGTAAAGTTGCACAGATTCTATCAAAATCTGGCTTTATATGTAATTTTATTATTCTATTTTAAAAATAATTAAAATTTTTCATTGAACATTAACAAAAAATAATATTATTATTATCAAACTTTTAGCATTCATGGACATCTTCCTTTGAGCGCCATTTCTGAATTTTGAGACATGAAATTATAAGGAACCAATGAGAAACCAGTGAGAAGATGAACGTTCATAATTGGATATTCTTCTGGCCTTGTGGTATGTGTGACACCAAAAGTATACCAAAGTACTGCATCACTGTCTTCAAGAGACTCATCATTTAAATATACAGGTAATCCTTCATTTGAATATCCAGTGCGCGGGAATTTACTACTCGGTACTTGTTCCTCATCTTTGTCATAATGTTGCCCAGAATGGATGAGATACAAATTGCGCACGCCCAAGAGCCGGATTTTCATCAACCGAGTAAGTAAAAGCTGGTATATCTCCCGCCTTTAATGCATAACCACGTGGTGAACCAAACTCATTTCGCGACGCCGCATTGAGAACATGCCAACTGCGATGTGATTGGAGTATTATGATCACGATATGTTTCAGTTTTGAGTAAAGTTTTCTTTGGAGAAAACATCTCTTGGTCCATGGATATGAATCTGGTCCAACAGGGTCCGGGGTCACATTGACCTCTATCACATGATTTTGAATCCCATCTACATCCATATCAATACGAAAATTGAAAAAGTGTTGATGAACTGGACCAATGAGATAGTCATTAACAAGTGAAGTGCAGTTAAGAAAACATGTTTCCTTGATCTCATTTTCATTATTTGTTTGGATTGATACTCCTTTGACTAAAATAATCCCTGTGGCTCTTGATTTGACCTCGATAACTCCATCCATATGAAAAATATAATCAAAAGTATAGTCATAGTTGGTAATAAGTAGTTACCATCGTTAGGACAAGTTGTCTTCCAGGTCGTGTAGAAACTTCATTAGTAATCCAATCTTGATGTCTAAATAAAATTCTAATATCCCGTTCAAATCCAGCCACACAACCTTCAACAATTTGAGGTTCTTGTTGTGTTTCACTAGGGATGATACAGTCAAATAAAACAGAATTTTCAGGTACTTCTACACCACGAACCAAAGGTTTGATATTTTTACCAATACCATATTCACCGGCGTCAAATGCACTGCGCCAGCGCCATGATCTTCCTGCCGTACCATAAGGTACAATCATCTTACCAAGAGAAATTTTTATAAACAACCGAACTTTCTTCACAATCACTTTAGTATGTGATATGATGAAGTTGTAAACCATGGATAGGATCCACATTGTAACGCATGCGCCATTTGTACCAAGAAATTTCTTGACCATTGACTTGAATTGAACTTCCTTCGGGTTGTTCAATAGTCATTGGTTTAAACAATGGTTTTGAAATATAATCTGGTAGTTCTTGTATCGGTGAAGTCACATTGATGGTCTCATCATCCCAAAAGTCAATAACTTCTTCCTTGACAAAGTCTACTATGGCTAAAATCCCTTCAACAGCTCCATATTGACGAAATTTTGACTCTGGTGGATGATAATGAGTCACTCCACGGGCAATTCGTTTTCCTGGACCCATTTCCGACGCAAGTTGAACACCTGGAGGCCATATGTCAACTACAGCATGATCTAATGGAATTCCACACTGATGTATAGCTGCTTGCCATCGTGGATCATTCCGTACAATTTTTTCACCAAAACTAGCTTCAGTTTTAAGAAGTGCTGGTGAAATCCTGTTATCTAATGGATTAATTTGTAGAATTGTACGAGATTGGAGATCAGTTACTACCTCTGTTAGAATGTTCGTTGAATGTTCAAATACTGCAGTATATGCTCTTCGTTGTTGTGCAGCTTTGCCTGAGAACCAATCAGCTTTAGATGGTTCTTGGTTCCGAATGATTGAAAATTCTATCGAAGGTCCGAAAAGCACTGAATTTGTTACTAATTTCTCAACACTTTTGATTTCTTCGATGTTCAAATCATCAAATGGACAAATTCCATGACATCGTGGAGGAATACTTGTTGACCTAGGCTTAGAATTCAAACTGAATGCAACTCCATTCAACAAGGTCAGAGTAAAGAAAATGATGAACATCTTCTTCATTTTGATTAATGTTTCTATATAATTATAAAAAAAAAGTATTTAAATATTTCATCCCCATTTTGTCAAAAATTTACAAATTGAAGTTCTAAAACTTACATCTTGTTTGTGTGAATCAAAAATTTCAGAATGGTTCCAAAACATGAAAATCCGCACTGTTTTGTAAGATTATGTCTTCCAAATATGTCACCAATTTCAAGCGTCCACACTAGAGAAATCCTCTAAAGTTAAAAAAAAACTGATTGGAATACGATAAGATGTGATGATGGAATGTAGTGATCACTGTTCACTTACGAAGTTCTACTAATCTGTCAACTTCTATACTATTTGAAGAGAGTGGAGAGGATTTTTACCCAATCAACGATTATTTATTACTAAATGATTTAATGTGACAAAAATTCCGTCTTATTATCTTAAATAATCGTTGACTGATAAGCGATCATAGTTCATTGTAAAATTTAATGGGTAAGGAAGATTGGAAATTTTGAATATTTAATTGAGAACGGGATTTATATAAGTTTTTGATCAATGTACTTGCAATTTTAGAATGTGATACTAGCAGCTCGAATTCCGGTAGAAACTTAGAAGAATCGGCATAATCCTAATTTAAAAAATCGATAAAATTTTTTTTTTTTTCGAAATTTTGATATTAATTTTACTATTACG
This sequence comes from Holacanthella duospinosa, assembly GCA_002738285.1. Classification (NCBI taxonomy): domain Eukaryota; kingdom Metazoa; phylum Arthropoda; class Collembola; order Poduromorpha; family Neanuridae; genus Holacanthella; species Holacanthella duospinosa. Next base: position 136,607 of record NIPM01000363.1, on the reverse strand, counting down.
AACATTACCTTCTCCAAGTCGAGTAGTTGGTAGCGGACTTCTAACTTAGCTTTTAAATTGTCAATAAACACACTCATTTTCCCAATTGTTCCCTTGTTCCTACGAACTAAAATGGTCATTTCATCTTTGAGTCTGTTTGATTCAGTGTTGAAATGGTCGATATGTTGAGAAATATCTATATCGCTCACGTCTTGTCCTAAGTTTAACTTCAGCTCTACTTCTGAAGACAATTTATTGATCTAAAAAGAAATCAAAACAACATAAAATTTCTATTTGGATTTTGGATTAGATGAAAAATGAAATACTTACTCCAGTTACAAGATCTTCTGCTTCTGTCGTTAGAGTGAGTAAATTGGTCAATACTTGGACACATTTCCCTTCTTCTTCAGCAGCCTCTTCCAATTCTTCGTCATTAATTTTTGGCCCTTTGTCCAAAACTACACCATATTTTCGCATAACTTTAAAATGAAGCTGCATAACTTTTAAGGCCTTTGGATCCATGATTCTTTTCAATCGAAACGGGAGTGAGTCTTGCTCCCAATACTAAAAAGAATCAAACATCTTGTATTAATCGAAGTAAAATTAAAATACATAAAGAAAATTGTACAAACTTTGTATTCAGCTGAAGCTTAAACAAAGCCCACCATGCAATAAAAAATGTAGATACTAGTAGCAGCATTGTAGAGTTGCTTAAGCGTAATTTACTAACTGCTCGAAATCTGTCATTTAATGCTTGATGTTTCTGTACTAAATGGATAGTATCTGTTTCCTGAAAATTTTCATTTGAACTACTAGTCTCAAATTCTTGAACTTTGGTGATGTAGTCAACAAAATCTCGATTTAAAACCTTCATAAGTGTAACAGAATCAAGGAATCCATCCGAACCTGATGGTCGATACTCTTGCAGCTTATATCAAACAAAATAACAACAATTATTATTGGTAATGAACATTAAATTAAGTTAATCTGTTAGTAATTAAATTAAATTACCAATAATTCCATATCAGCCAGTTCCTGTCGATGAGACAAAATTGCCTGGAGGCTTGCTCTCGATGAATCATTCTTCACTGGCCAAAAATACTCTTGAATTGGAAATAGGATGTAATGACCAATGTATATTGCTCCAATTGTTGTCAACAATGCAACAGAAATCAATTTCGATTTTCGAAAGTGCATAGAACATAATCAAAATTTTGAACTTTCAAAAGAAAAAATTAATCTAAAAATCAAAAAACCAGAGTTAAAATACCCGATCTCGAACCCCAACACCGACCACAAAAAAGCACGACACAGCCCAGACAGCAGTGCAGTTCGCTTTTAATGATTTTTGAACAGATTTTACTTCACTGAGTTATTACGTTTTGGACAAGTACTGGTCTCGAAAATTTTTGGATGTAAACACGTAACCTAACCTAACAACTTTAACCTAATCGTACAACCTAAAACTAGCCTAAACCTAATCTAACAACCTAAACTTACTCTAATAACCTAAACCCTAATCTAACAACCTAAACCTACTCTAATAACCTAAACCNATTGGAAATAGGATGTAATGACCAATGTATATTGCTCCAATTGTTGTCAACAATGCAACAGAAATCAATTTCGAAAGTGCATAGAACATAATCAAAATTTTGAACTTTCAAAAGAAAAAATTAATCTAAAAATCAAAAAAACCAGAGTCAAAATACCCGATCTCGAACCCCAACACCGACCACAAAAAAGCACGACACAGCCCAGACAGCAGTGCAGTTCGCTTTTAATGATGGTTGAACAGATTTTACTTCACTGAGTTATTACGTTTTGGACAAGTACTGGTCTCGAAAATTTTTGGATGTAAACACCTAACCTAACCTAACAACTTTAACCTAATCGTACAACCAAAAACTAGCCTAAACCTAATCTAACAACCTAAACCTACTCTAATAACCTAAACCCTAATCTAACAACCTAAACCTACTCTAATAACCTAAACCATAATCTAATAACCTAAACCCTAATCTAACAACCTAAACCTACTCTAATAACCTAAATCCTAATCTAATAACCTAAACCCTAATCTAACAACCTAAACCTACTTTAATAACGTAAACCCAAATCTAACAACCTNCTAATCTAATAACCTAAACCCTAATCTAACAACCTAAACCTACTTTAATAACGTAAACCCAAATCTAACAACCTAAACCTACTCTAACAACATAAACCTAATCTAACAACCTAAACATAACCTAACACTAAGAACCTAAACCTAACCTAACAATAGGTTGTAGTAATGTGTGAGACAAAAAGTAGAGTAGCCGGTGTATTTCTACACTGGACCATGGGTCTTCTTATTTCACAGAAGAGTTTTAAACTCATAGTTCTCATTGTCTCTGGGGATCAAAGCCTAACTTGGCTACTGTAATAGTACGAGTCTTCTCACACCTAACCACCGGGCGATACAGAATCCTTTCCACAAATGGATTGTAGTAACTACAGTCCATCATTAAAATCAATTGCTAAGTTAGATTTAGGTTATTAGAGGTTAGATATAGGTTGTAAGCTAGGTTAGCTTAGGTTCATATTGTTAGGTTAGGTAAGCTTAGTTTTAGGTTGTTAGGTTGTTCGAGTTTCTACTGTTAAGTTTAGGTTTAGGTTTTTAGGGTTAGATTAGATGTTTGTATCGGATAATTGCCGAAACCGGCACTTATTCAAAACCTAACTCAGTATAGTTGAATTTGGGCAGTCAATTCTGTTATAAACAAACTGCACTGCTGGCAGGGCTGGGTCGTGTTTTTTCGTGGTTGAGGTTGAGGCTTGAGATTGGATATCTTGACTTTGGTAAAAAATAATCAGTAATTCAAAATTTTAAACTTTTGCCGCTATCACGCCTGTCGCGCCTTTTTAAAATAGTCAATTAATATTGAAACTACAAATCGTAGGCATGGCGCAATGAAATTTATACAGCCGCGCAGATCTGCTTTGCGCAGATCTGCCTTGCGCAGAATAAAATTAAAACAAAATGGGGTAACGAGACTGCTACGCATGCGCCAATATATATAAATAAAGAATACTACCATGTTACACCAAGTTATAAATTCTCACAAGAATTTTATTCGTTTGATTTAGAAAACACGAGACAAGAAACAAGGACAACGTAAATTTGTAAAAATTTTGAAATCCAGCGGCACAAATTCCGATTGACCGCGAATTTTAATTTCAATTGAAATCAAGGGTCCACCTAGAAAATAATAAATTATTATTACTTTATAACAATTTTACCAAATTTTTTCAATTTTAATAAACAAACGGCTGTTGATAACGTTACTTCATACCTCGTAAACAAATCGAAATAATATAAAAAGTGCAACTGGACTGGGTGCCAATAATACCCTCAACGAGTGCTTTGTTATCTAGCAACTGTGAAATTAATGTATGAAATCACTAATCAACTTTCTAAACAATTAAATTCTTTGTTCTCGAGTATGTTAATTCAAAAAAAGTTGAGTAGAAATTATTTTTTTTGAAAATATTTTTTGAAATGACTATGAAGGATTGGAACCTCTCCGACCAAAAATTATAAGTCCTTCAAAATGATGGTTGTTGATGAAAAAGATGAGAATTCAGGGCCGTTGTGCCGTATAAATTTTGTACAATCTGAATCCGCAGGAATATTCTTCCACAAATTTTGGATTTAATTATAAATATGTCCATTAACTTATTTTAACTTTAAATATTTTCTCAAATAATTTTTGTAATTAAATATAACTATTATCCTAATGTCTTATCAAACTCCAAAACGGAAACGGAAAACGCTGATAAAGAAGATTTTAACCAAGTTGTAAGTAATATCAAGATTTTCCTAACAAAAACATTGAAATTTTTTGAAATGATAGGAATATTAAATCATCAGAATTCCCAGTACTAAAAAAAATTAGTACAAATTAGTAACATAAGCTGAACTTACAGCAGAACTAAGTTGTGTAAGCTCAACCAAAGTGAAGGAAGCGAGAAAATTTCTGAAAATAGAATTATACCAAAATTTATTCGGGGGAGAAAACTGAATGAATGANAAACGGAAACGGAAAACGCTGATAAAGAAGATTTTAACCAAGTTGTAAGTAATATCAAGATTTTCCTAACAAAAATATTGAAATTTTTTGAAATGATAGGAATATTAAATCATCAGAATTCCCAGTACTAAAAAAAATTAGTACAAATTAGTAAGATAAGTTGAACTTACAGCAGAACTAAGTTGTGTAAGCTCAACCAAAGTGAAGGAAGGAAGAAAATTTCTGAAAATAGAATTATACCAAAATTTATTCGGGGGAGAAAACTGAATGAATGAGTTTTTTTTACTCCGCACGTAAGTCTCTGAAAATATCAGTTGGGAATTTAAATAAATAATTTAAAAGGTCCGTCTAGTATGTCACTGCTTTTATGCTCGCAAGGAGTTTCCAACAATGAAAAAATTATTTGAAAGCTGCAATGAGGATCCCAACTTTCCAAAAATTAAAAAGAGACATTCCGCAAATGTTTGACTAAGCAATGTGGCTTTAAATACAAGCGAATTCATAAGAAACCGGTATTTTTGGAAAGAAGTGACATAGTGACAGATATAGAACCATCGTTTTTGCAACTAAAATTTGTCTAATAACCAATATCCTTTTATAATGAAGGGTCTTATATCCGTGGACTACTGTATTGTGTAAATTACTACAAAAATTGCGTTGTTAAATATTAAATAAAGTGTAATACATGTTTTAAGGGCCTTCGAAATGCCTGCACCTTTTCATGTTGTTTTAGCAAGCAAAGGTAGTTACGCCACTGTACTCCCACCATTTTGAAGGACTTATAGTTAGTTTTTGGTCCGAAATAGCACATTCGCTTCAGCATCAAATCTCCCATCGGAATCACTTATCATTTGACTCTCTATCAACTTATATCGAGATGAGTTTAAAACTTAGTACTTAATTTCGTAAAAATGGTCTTTTTAACATAGTTTTGGGCTTATATCTTCCTAGCGTGACAATCTGCATGGTTGGTTAAAGTACTGACATAACCTTATCAAGAGCCGCGCTGTCTGTTGTCAAAGAACCTTAAATTTTAACTTTACAGTACAGGCTCAACATACCTTCCTTCACCCCTCCTCTTCTTTTCATTATTTTGTATTCGATCACCCAATCGGAGACCACGGACTCGTTGTAGTAACGAACTAAATAATGCATCAGGTGCTAAGAAATCATCATCATCAAAAAAATCATCATCCAAATCCGTCGAATCAGGAGTCAGAAGAGATAAGTTGGAGGAAGTATGGCGCCTAAAAAATTATTTCAGTACTTAATTAACATTTATTTTTTTTAAACATAAATTTTCATATAAATGATTTATGATTTATGCAGTGTTGGGAATTCAGTTCAGTTCAGTTCAGTACTTTGCAGTTTTTTTCAGTTTTTGGACTGAACTGAACTGAACTGGAAGGCTGTTGAAGATGCAAAAGTACTGAACTGAACTGGAAAAGAAAAGCTTTAGTTGAAATACAATTTTGAATTTGATTGGTTGGTTGTCAAGAGAAAATCGAAAATTTTTTGCTCCCGATATTTTGATTTTTTCGAGCTGCTTTGGACATTTCATTGTCATTTTTGGATCTGGAGTGCCCTGGACGAGATAGTTTTTCTTCGAAATCTCATCGAATCTCCCTCCTTTGGACCGTCATCTCTTCAGGCAGTGGACTCTTAGTCCAGGTACTTCATCTTTCACCAAAGGAAAATTTCAATTGGAATTCAAAGTTTGTTATTACCAAAACAACTCTAATACCTCATTCGTCCACCTGGCAACATTCAAACTTTCAAAGCTAAGTTATTATTACTTAGTATATGCTGGGTCTACCACACCTTTTCCAGTGTTGTCTCTTTTGAGATACTATCACCAGTATTAATATATCTGGGACAATCAATCTACTCCTAACAATTCACCTCTAAACTGAGTTTTGTACGGGACCAATCCATAGCTGTTACAACACTCACTCATCCGGTGCTTTAAAGGACATCCACTCATTAATGAAAAGCTAAGTCCAATTTTTATTTTCAGTATATGATAAGATCAAGAGCTACTACGAAATCAAACATGAAACTACATCAAAGATACTATCACACCTCCCTTTTATATCTAGGACTCCTGCAATCACACTTTCCTTTGACTATAAATAATCAAAATGAAACAATCTTCTCTTGGATCATCCAGTACCAGAACACTAACCATCCCCGCTANTTCTCTTGGATCATCCAGTACCAGAACACTAACCATCCCCGCTAGAACATCAAATAAAACTCTATCACGAAATCAAAAAAAGGCAGCTAAAATAGGTGAAAAGCATTATATTGCCTCAGAAAACATTGAAAAGTCAATCAATTCACAACCCTCTATCCAAGTTCAACACGACCAAACCGAACACAACGAAACTTTCCATTCCTTAGACT
>NIPM01000363.1:97288-129587 GCA_002738285.1 Holacanthella duospinosa | reverse complement strand
ATCGGGAACACTTTGAGGAGATTAGCAGCAAAAATTATCACCAAACGAATCTCTGCTCCGTTGTCCCTAGAATTTCTTCTCAACCAACTAGGAGTTGGAGTAAGAGGAGGAGCTGAAGCTGGAACCCACGCCGCTAGGACTTACTTCACTAATCCACACAACTCTATCAAAACCTTTATAAAAATTGACTTCAAGAATGCGTTTAACGAAATCAGAAGAGATACACCATTGGAGATAGTAAAGAATAGGCTTCCTGAAATCTACAACTTCGTGTACCAGTGCTATCGTCTTCCTAGCCAAATTTTTCATGGGGAAACATCAATTCTCTCAGATCGTGGAGTCCAACAAGGAGATCCCCTTGGCCCAGCTCTTTTTTGTCTTGTCATCCAGGTACCAGACATCNTCTTGTCATCCAACCTATAGTCGAACAAATCTCCACCGAATTGAATGTCTGGTACCTGGATGACTGTACTATCGCAGATAGCCCAATCAAAGTCCTCGAAGAGGTGAAAAGAATATTCAACACTGCAAAAGATAAAGGACTTTTTCCAAATTTCTCTAAATGTGAAGCATCGATACTTGGAAACTGCGAAGCCGAAGAGCCTAATGGCATATATTCTAACCTTGGATTAGTAGTTCCAGGAATCCAAATAATGCAATCTCCCAATGCTACTCTTCTCGGAACAGAAATTTCAAGTGAAGCTATTCAGAATTGCCTTCAACAAAAAATTGAAACACTCAAAAATTTTGGTGAACGCCTGCTGAACATTTCCAAACATTCTGCATTCTTTCTATTACAAAAGTCTTTTTCAATCCCACGATTAATATTTTTCCTCCGAAGCTCTCCAACATGGAAAGAAGAAGATAGTTTAATTTCATACGACAACACACTGAAATCAATTCTTGAACACATCACTAATCCTAACCTTTCAGACCAAGCCTGGCTACAGTCATCCCTTCCCATAAGACAAGGTGGACTTGGAATCAAACACGCTGTTGATTTGGCGATTCCGCGTTTCCTAGCGTCATTCAACAGCGTAGAACCCCTAGTGTCAGCCTTGCTCCCTTACAATGTTCAAGTCGACCCTTCCGTGAAAGCAGCTGAAGATGTCTGGATTCTAAGAAACTCCGAAAACATTCCTGAAGAATCACTCCGAAAATTCCAGAAGTCTTGGGAAGAACCTCAAAACAGAAAGAGCTTTCTCACCATCCTTTCATCAAGCTCCTCAGATGAAGACCAAGCTAGAATTTTATCCTCAACCAATAAAGAAGCTGGAGCCTAGTTAGAAGCTTTACCCTCCCCTCAACTTGGAATACTTCTTTCAGATGAAATTTTCAGAGTCTCTTGTGCAATCCGTCTTGGTTCTCTAATTTGTTTCTCTCATTTTTGTTCTTGTGGTTTAGAAGTGGAAGAATCAGGACGACATGGACTTTCTGCAAAGAAAGCTTCCGGAAGATTCTCTAGGCATGATGGGATTAACGAAATCATTCTCAGGTCCCTCCGAACAGCCGGCATCCCAAGCATCAGAGAGCCCCCCAGGTCTTTCAAGACTAGATGGAAAACATCCTGACGGAATGACTCTCGTCCCTTGGTCCAGAGGTAAATCATTGGTTTGGGATTTCACTTGTGTCGACACTTTTGCCCAATCATACATCTCATCCACTAAACACAACCCCGGAGCCGCTGCTATCATCGCCGAAACAAAGAAAATAAAAAAATATATTTTCATCCCGGAGAACAAATTTCTTTTCGTGCCAATTGCAGTCGAGACTAGTGGAGTTTGGGGTCCCAAAGGATTGAACCTGATAAAGAAAATCGGAAATCTAATTCAAATAGCTACTGGTGAACCTCGCTCTACCTCCTTTTTGATCCAGCGCATTAGTTTGGCCTTACAACGAGGGAACGCAGCTTCTATATTGGGAACGTTGCCTAAAGGAAAACAGTTGGATGAAATATTCTTTCTTTAATTATTATTTTACCTATAGTCCCTATCAGTTTTAATTTTATTATGGTTCTATTTTTAATTATTATTAATTTATTTAAATAAGAAAATAACCTCTAAGAAAAAATAAATTAAAAAGTTGAAATACTGAACTGAACTGGAAACAAAATTCTACACAAAATTACTAAACTGATACTGAACTGAACTGGACACCTTTTTTCAGGAGCTGAACTGGAACTTACCTTCCCAGTTCCCAACACCCACCATACCCAACAGTGTTGGGAATGCACTATATTTCAGTTTTTTCTAGTTCAGTTCAGTTTTTTGGACTGAACTGAGCTGAACTGGAAAAGGTTTGTAATTAACAAATACTGAACTGAACTGAACTGGAAACAAAAAGTTTTACGGGAAATACTGAACTGAACTGAACTGGAAAAAAATTTCTACATAAAATTACTGAACTGAACTGAACTGGAAAAAAATTTCTACATGAAATTACTGAACTGAACTGAACTTGAAAAAAATTTCTACATAAAATTACTGAACTCAACTGAACTGGAAACCTTTCTTCAGGAACTAAAAAAAAACTGAACTGGAAACTACTACCCTTCCAGTTCCCAANAAACCTTTCTTCAGGAACTAAAAAAAAACTGAACTGGAAACTACTACCCTTCCAGTTCCCAACACTGGATTCATGTTATGTTTTTTAACAGACTCACCTGTTACTGTAGACTCTATTACTCGTACTTCCCACCGACGAATTTGTATTTGCCGCTGAACTATTTCGTCTACTTCTTGAATCCATTGAGTCACTATCATCTCTCTCTTCAATTGTAATTGGTATTATAAATTCTCTCTTTGATTTCATAATTTGACATCCACTTCCACCAATCGTTTGAGTTTGAATACCATTTCCAATTGAATTATGACGAGAATAACTTGGACTTGTTGATGTTGATGCAGGACTTTCAACAGAAACATATGATTTTGAACCAGTTCTTGATGGTGAACCTGAACTACCACCAGTTGTTGATCTTGATACTGGACTACCATGATCATCTTCATATTGAATTGGTATAATTCGTTCTCTTGATGATGTTGAATTCATATTAGCACTATCATTTGATTTAACTTTAGTTATTAATGATCCAATTTTTTTTACAGCTCCTTGTTTTGTAATTGGTGGAGAAGCAGAAACAAGAGATTGTTGTGATATTAATTTTGTTGATTTTGGCATGATTAGTTTAAGTGGTGGTTTTGAACTTGGTTCATTTTCCCGCTCAACTACTCCTTGTCGATGATAGTCTTCATTTGTATTATTTATTTTCATTGGTTGTTGAAAAGTTGGTGGAGATTGTTGATGAGGTCCTTTGATTGGTTGTCCATATTTTTGTACACCAATCATAGTTGATGATGGTTCAGATGATTTAGATATTATTTTAAAATCTATATCTGTTGATGGCGGTAAATTTGAATTTTCGGGTGATTGACCTCTTTCGGAAATTGATTTTCGTCTTTTGAGCATAACACCGATACCGGATTCGTTATCTTTTGATGGGATACCGTTTTCAAATTTTTTTTTAATATCATTTAATTTTGAGGGACTTGGAACTGATTTTTTTGAATCAATTTTAGGTCCTTCTTTCAAATTTTGAATAAGTTCGGCTGTTTTTTGTGATAGTATTTTTGAATTACGTCGTTCGACGTTAGTTGGATTAAGAATTGGTGTAGTAGTCACTGATAGTACTTCATCGGGTAAAATTGTAGTAGGTGTACTTAAATCTCCTTTTAGATGAGTTGCGCATGCGTGTTGTTGTGATTTACTCTCAGGTACATGAGTTGAACCAATTGATGAGACTCCAACGGAAGATTTTAATTTTTCATCAATTTTTATCTCTTCTTTTATTGGAGATTTTCCTTTCATTGGTTCACCGATTGGTTTGATTGGTTCAAATTTTGATTTTGATGGTTCATGATTTGATTTAAGTGGATTGATTTTAATTTTACCAACTTCATCCAACGGTTTCATTAATTTTGTGTCAGTCTTGTTACCAATGATACCTTCCTTTTGACGAATTTTCTCTCCAGGTCTATCATTTTTGATATTTTCTATAATTTTTGATGGTTCTTTTTGAATTTTTTCAATTTTTTTCTCATCTTTTTCAGTCTTGAATACTTCAGTTGCTTTACTAATATCTTTTTTAAGTTTCATTGGTTCTTTAGATTTTTCATTAGGTTCAATTTGACCCACCAATGATGAATGACTTTCAGGTTTAAGGTTCTGTTGCCCATCTTTGTCATTTTTTCCTACTTCGATTAATTTAAGTGTTTCAGGTTTTGATTTTTGAGCTTCAGACACATTTTTTGAAATTTCTGTTAAATTTGATTTATCATTTCGAAGTGGTTTTAAAGGTTTGACTTCATCCTTTTTTTCATTTAGGTTGTTGTCTTCATGTTTTAATAATTTTGATTGAGTTTTTGATAAAATTTCTTGTTCTTTTGATATTTTAACATTTTTTGAAGGTGGTTTTGTATTAATTTTTTGATCTGCTTCACCATTTTCTTCAGTTGATGCTGATGAGATATCAGAAACTTCATCGAGTGTATCACTTTTATTAATTCCAATAAGAAATTCTGATTTGGCTGGTGCTCGGTGACAAAATTCTTCGGAATTCGATAAACAGTCTGTTTCAGATAACCATGGATGAGCCACTACTTGTCGAATGTCAAGTCGTTTTTTACTATCAACACAAAGTAGTGATTTGATGAGCTCAAAGGCGCCAGATTTGAAACTTGGCTCATAAAATGACCCAGACGTAATTTGTTTTACGAGTTTTTTAAAATGAGTACCATCAAATGGCATTGACCCATAAATCAAAGTATAGAGCAAAACACCCAGTGACCTTCAGAAAAAGATAAAAAAAAAGTATTTAAATTTTGATTGAAATCATAAAAAAAAAGATTAAATATGAATAACTAAAATAGAATGGATAAAAATAAGCCAAAGTTCATAAAAAAAATGAACCAAAATTCAAAATTTAGTTTTGTTTAGTGTTCTGCATGGCTCAGCTTTTGGCATGAGCCAGAGCCAATGGCTCACCCAAGCGGTGAGCCATCTCATGAGCTATGGCTCTGGCTCCGCAATTNACATTAAATATGAATAACTAAAATAGAATGGATAAAAATAAGCCAAAGTTCATAAAAAAAAATGAGCCAAAATTCAAAATTTAGTTTTGTTTAGTGTTCCGCATGGCTCAGCTGTTGGCATGAGCCAGAGCCAATGGCTCACCCAAGCGGTGAGCCATCTCATGAGCTATGGCTCTGGCTCCGCAATTTTGTTGAGCTGGCTCATGAGCCAGAGCCATGGCTCATGGCTCAACATAAAAAAAAATTTTTTTTCCCGTTAATATGCACATTTTGCTAAAAGTGAGAATGACTTAGTGAGGATAAGCCAACATAAATCATAATTATGAACTGGCTAAATGCAAATTGACTTTCAGTCACCAAAAATTNATTTTTTTTTTTTCCCGTTAATATGCACATTTTGCTAAAAGTGAGAATGACGTAGTGAGGATAAGCCAACATAAATCATAATTATGAACTGGCTAAATGCAAATTGACTTTCAGTCACCAAAAATTCCGAAATTTAAAAAGAAAGTGATGATTTGGAAGAAAAAAAAATGAAAAATTAGGGGAAAAGTAAAAGAATTTAGGGAAAAAGTTGAGCCATTGAGCCATGGCTCACAAGTTTCGTTGAGCTGGCTCATGAGCCATGGCTCTGGCTCAAAATTACTACATGAGCCAGAGCCATGCACTTAAATGCACAATTCACAATTAAAAAAAAATTTCAAAAATTTCAAAAAAAAAAAAAATTAAAAAAATTTTTTTTTTAATTTAAAAAATTTTTTAAATTTTTTTGATTTATTGAAAAAANTTAAATGCACAATTCACAATTAAAAAAAAATTTCAAAAATTTCAAAAAAAAAAAAAAAATTAAAAAAATTTTTTTTTTAATTTAAAAAATTTTTTAAATTTTTTTGATTTATTGAAAAAAGTTGAAGTACTTACCAACAATCAACTTCAGGTCCATGATAAGGTATACCTTTAACAATTTCAGGTGATGCGTAAAGTGGACTTCCACAAAATGTTTTTAACAATTGGTCACCATATACATTACTCAAACCAAAATCTGCAATCTAACAACCATTGTTATACAAATTTAAAATTTTTTTTTTAATTTTAGAAAACGAAAATTATTGATTTCGACTTTTTTTTTTCTTTTATTTTTGCACTATTATTTTTCTTACCTTTGCATTATTATTTTCATCCAAAAGAATATTTTCAAGTTTCAAATCACGATGTACTATTTTGTGCTAAAAAATAATAAAATAAAAAAAAAATAAAAATTTTTTTTAAAGTTTTAATTTAAAAATGGTTCAAATTAAGATGTAAATTATTAAAAAAAAATTTGTTTTTCACCTTATGACAGTAATAAATTGCGGATGAAATTTGAGAAAAAATACGTTTTGCTTCAATTTCTTCAAATTTNTAAAAGTTTTAATTTAAAAATGCTTCAAATTAAGATGTAAATTATTAAAAAAAAATTTGTTTTTCACCTTATGACAGTAATAAATTGCGGATGAAATTTGAGAAAAAATACGTTTTGCTTCAATTTCTTCAAATTTCTTTTTTTCGTTTAAATAGTCGTAGAGTTCTCCACCAGGTGCATATTCCATGACCAAAATTATTTTTTCTCTGTTTTCGTATACTAAAATAATTTCAAAAAAAAAAAAAAAAAAAAAAAATTTAATAAAAAATTATACCAATTGATTTTTTTTAAATATAAAAAAAAATTATAAATTTTAGAAAATTCATCACAAAATCTTACCTTCATAGATATGAATAATATTTGGGTGATTGCAGCAGGACATGATGCTAATTTCTCGTTTAATTCGAAGTAAATCCGAACTATTTTCAATTTTTGATTTTTTGATTGTTTTCAAAGCTACTTCAACACCGGTCATTTTGTTTATACCCAATTGTACTTTTCCATATGTTCCTTGACCTAATTTTCGTATTAGGTCAAATCTAAAATTCAATAATTTTTACAATTAAATTATAAAAAATTAAATAAAAAAATATAGTGTACTTAATTAAAAAATAACTCCGATAAATAACATTGGTTGATTTTTTTTTTATTAAAAAGAAAAGAAAAAAAAAGGTGGGATTTTTACGAAGACGGATTTTCACATTATGGATTAATATTTAATTTTAATTATTCTATTACCAAAAATAATTATATAAGTGACTAAATTGAATATTTTTAGAAATTACCTCTGACTGAGCTTTCCATGATTCACCGAATTCATATTGAGCGACTTACACGTTGTGGAATTCGACATTATTCGATTAATTCGATTCCGTCGAATTCGGATCACTTAAAATTTTTTTTAAATTTTTCAAATTAAAAATCTAATATTTAAGTAATTAAAGCGATTAAAAGCGGATTAAAAGAGTACTATAAAATAAATGGAAGTTATAAGAAGAAAAGAATGTTTGCAAAATATTTTGGCTTGAGCTCCACGGAATTTCCTCCTCCGTCTTAAACTCCGACTTTTTTTACCCTTTATTTTTCAATTTCTAAAAATAATTTCTAAGAACCAGAACATAATCTCTAATCCTATGAAAATCAAAAAACTATTTTTAAATTTTGAGGATGACATCGATTACTAACGACTGCGTCCGCATTGCAGTAGAAATACACATGACTCAAATGAGATAAATGATAAAGTGACGTACATCCTTAGGTAGGTGGACATACACGAGTAGTCATTCAAGTCAACAAGGCGGGAAGTGTCGAAAGGTTTCAAATCTTATACTAATAAGACAATTTAAAAACAATATTATCATCAAAACTAAACTTTTTTGAGCATTTGTAACAGGGTGCGTTTTATTACAATTTTTGTACAAAACGTAACCTGACAGAACGACCCGGTGCTCGCATAACCCGACAACTCAACCTTCACATGTTGCTATCCGTCAATTCATCCCTCACAACTCACCCAGTTGTCTCATGGTGTTGAGCTGTGGTGGTGAGTTGAAGTGGGGGCAATTTTTCAGTGGCCAATTGTCACTGAATCGTTCTACAATACAGCCAAAAATGTGATTGGCCCACTACTATAGTCTTTAGTCTATAAGGTTTACTAAATGTAAAAAAATAACGGATTTTTCTTTCAATTGATTCAAGATATCAATATGGTGGAATCTTTGTTGATACAAATGAATTAGATAAAATAATCCAGTACGCAGGCGCATTTATTTAAATACATTCGGACAATTTTTTTTTAAATTGCCGCGGTTTGAAAGAAATTTACTTTAAATCACTGTCAATTTAAAGCGCTATCAATTTTTTTGCCACAAATTCACTTCCTCAAATAAAGTGACTCTGCACTTATCTGCCGCTTAACCACAAGAATGGATAAGGTGATAGTTAGCTAACAAAATTTTTGTAAACAATTTCATAATTTTTTAAAAGAAAGTTAAGGGGCATCAGACAACGTATTTTGCTGTGCGGTTAAAATTTTTTGAAAGTGACATATTCTTCTTTAGGAGGTGAAATAGAGCAACTTTTGTCATTACGGTGTAATCATAAGTTGCGTGGTTTGTCCGCTAGATGACTTTGAATTTAGCATAAATGGTACCAGCCGTTCGGTTCAAATGAGTCGATACTTTCCAGACTTGTTGCTGGGATCATTCTGAGTAAAGTTTAAATGGGGGTCAAAGCGATGTTATACCTACTTACGACACCAGAAGGCCCCGAATATTAAAATTAGCCAAATTTTATCATTATCTTGATATTAGGGGTAGAGGTGAGCGCCTGCAAGGTTTTCTAATGCCCGCCTGGCCTGTGCCTGTGAGAAAGTATGCCCGCCTGTGCCTGTGCCTGCAAGACTTCATATGTGTCATGCCCGCCTGGTCTGTGCCTGTGAGAAAGTACGCCCGCCTGTGCCTGTGCCTGTATGACTTCATATGTGTCATGCTCGCCTGGCCTGCGCCTGTGAGAAAGTACGCCCGGCCGTGCCTGTGCCTGTATGACTTCATATGCGTCATGCCCCCTACAGTATTTCCACTACAACTTTCCACTGCAGTATCAGTATTTCCACTACAACTGTATTGCAGTGGTGAGACAAAATGAAAATTATGGAAAAGATTTGGTTCTGAAAAATGTACAGAACCACACATTGTGTAAACTTTACACAGGCGCCTGTGGAAAAAACGGATATGCCTGCTTGGCCTGTGCCCATGGCATAATTCGCCCGCCTGGCCCATGCCTGTTACTTTCTCTATTATTGAATGCCCGCCTGGCCCACGCCTGCAGGCACAGGCACAGGCACAGGCATTTTCAGGCTGCCTGTACAGGCACTCACCACTAATTCGGGGCCTTCTGGTGCCCTAAGTAGGTCTAGCATCGGCTTGAGCTGTATTTAAACATTNGCACTCACCACTAATTCGGGGCCTTCTGGTGCCCTAAGTAGGTCTAGCATCGGCTTGAGCTGTATTTAAACATTACTCAGAATTATCTCAGCTACAAATCTGCAAAGTTTCGACTCATTTGAACCGAACGGCTGGTATCGCTAATGCTAAATTCAAAGGCATCTGACGAATAAACCGCGCAACTTACGATGGCGCCGTAATGACAAAAGTTGCTCTACTTCACTTCTTAAACAAGGATATGTAATTTTCAAAAATTTTAAACCGCGCGCCAACATACGTTTTCTGATGCGCCCTTACCTTTTTGAAAATTCTAATCAAAAGCCATTTAAAAAAATTTTTTTGACCTCTTCTATTGAAATACTCTGCCCATTTCAAAGGTTTAATAAGCCCGGAAGTTTGAAAAATGAATCATTTTCAAATCAATCAAAAATCAATCATACAAAAACCTCAGCCCACCTTGCCCGTACACATGTTACCTTTTGTATATCAATTTTTTTAATTTAGAATTACAAACAACAGGTCAGAATTTAATTGAGTTGAGATGATAGAGACATATACTAAACTGTAGTCATTATAGACAAGTTTGCGGTGAATTCCACTAAGGCTTTATTATTACGGTTAAATTAACTAGATTATGTAATTGCGGTTGATATAGGTTTAGGTCAAAAGAAAAATCTTTGTGAAAAATGAACTCAGTTGAAAATTTTCTTTTAAATAATTAAAAGAGTCATTTATTTTCATCATGAAATTATTTTTAGNTTAAAAGAGTCATTTATTTTCATCATGAAATTATTTTTAGTCTTTGGATTGGTGTGTTTAAGCATATGCGCCATAAGCGCTGAATCTGAGCCTATACAGGAAGAGCAACCAGCTGAAGAAACACCTTTGGAAGATGTGAGATTTACCAAAACGCTTCAAATTATATGGCTTTAAGCGCTTTAACGCTTCCACACTTTTTTTTTTGCATCGAATGATTAACAAGTACAAGAAAATAGCATTTTGGATACTTCAGGACAGTGGGCAGGCAGACGGATTGTTCAATTGCATAAACCCCTCCAGTTTCGCTATTCGCGGTTAATAATTAGCTAAACTATTACAAAAATTAACTAATTATTATTATGAATACATTATTTTACATACACATATTTTCATGGCTAATTCGTCGGGGTTTGAGAAGTAAAATATCAGGGTTAGTTAACTATCAGGTTCAGGCTCGGGCTCGGGCTGGCTGGGTGAAATTGGGTTTTATTAGGTTTCTCCAGGTAAACTTGGTTTTTATTCAGTTACGCCTGGGGGTAAATTTGTTTCTGAACTGTTCTACCCTAATGAATTTGTTTTTTGACCAATTTCGCCAGGTTGAATTCAATTTTAGTCATTAAAAAATTTTTTTTTTGTTTCAAATGACGTATGTACTTAAATATATTAATTGAGTGATTAAATCAAATTAATTTTTTTTTATAGGCAAAATGTACTTGGTGGACAGCTGGTTCCTGCATTAAGCAGTGTGCAGTACAAAAAGCTGTACCTAATTGTTGTACTTTCACAAATGGAATCACATGTCAATGTCACCAAATTGCCTTTGCTGGAAAAATTCCAAAAGTAAGTAACCAAATATTGACATGCGTGAAATCTTGAGCTATATTTTGGAATAAAAAACCCACTTCGATTTTGACCAAATTTTTTTACAAGTACCTATGACCTCCCTAATGACAAAAGTAAGAAAAATAAAGAACTGGAAGTTGATAGGAAAGAAGTTATGAATTTTTGAAAAATGTGGAAATATTGTTGATAAAGTATTGGTGTTATTGGTTATATTGGTGCTATTAGGTTTTTCGGTATTATTTGGAAGTTAGATTAGTTATGGTTGTTAGATTGTTTTTATGCTATACTTCGATTTTTTGCACAATTTAGCACATTTTTGCACAATTTTAAATAATTCATAAAGTTTTTTCTATCAACTAACGGTCTTTTTTTTTTTCACTTTTGTCATTAGGGGCGGGGTCATAGGTACTTGTAAAAAATTTTGGTCAAAATCAGAGTGGATTCCCTATTCCGGAATTATTCCAAAATTTTGTATCAGATTGACTTGCACTTCAAATTAAGTCACATTATTAAAAAATTTTTTTAGGGACCAACTGAATTTCTTACACTCTCAATGACTCAGTTCGCATGCGCATTTCAAAATGTCAAGAACGGCTTCTCTGCAATGATCCCCGGACGTTCTGCTCCCGCTGCCGAAGATGAAGAAGAACAGACTGCCGAACAATAATAACTTTAAAAAATTCACAATACTAATTAGTAATTAGTTTTGCAACAATATATTGATATTCAACAATAAATATCAAAATTATCAAAATTATTGTATTTTTCCTTGGAAAAAAACTCAAAATTTTCAATGAATGATAATAAAAAATAAAAATATATTATTCAATTTCAATACAAGACCGAAGTCGATGTATGAATATTTTCAAAACTCCAATCGTAGAGAGCGATATTTTGAATAAGCCAATCACACTCTATGAATCATAATTATTATTGCTTTAAAAAAAAGAGGTGCGACTTAAAAATGACAAAATTCGAAAATAATATCTATTGTTTGATTCAAATTTTAAATGAGCTAGTCTATTCTAATACTCTAAACCTGAAGGTTTTGAATTTGGTGCCTTTGGATGTAATCATTTTTGTATTTTGTAATTTTGAAATGTGGCCATTTTTGAATTTTGTAATTTTGGACCATGGTTATTTTTGTATTATAATTTTGTGTTATGGCCATTTTTTTTTTGCAATTTTAAATAATTTAGGCCATTTTTAGATGTTGCCATATTGGTAGGGACATTTTTAATTTAGCAATTTTTGCAGCGCGGTCATTTTAGAAGAAAATATATCATTTTTGGAGTCTAAATCTAAACTATTTTATTCCCTCTACCCGCCTTCACGCATAACCCGATCTTGCATATTTTCCGTCGATTTAATCATGCGCAGAAATAAATCGCATTACCCGCACTTCATCAATAGACTTTACTTTTTCTATAAGCAAACAATAATTCAAATTCAAGAAACTGCTGCCGATTGAAATATTTAAAAAATTATATTATCACAAATTCCAAACACTATTAAAATAAATGACAAATGGCGATGTGAAAATTAATACTGAAAAGGTAATTCTCGTAATATTTGTTAGAGAAATCCAAACATTGAAATATAACTAAAAGAAAAAAATTTTTTTTTGTTTGATACCGCGAATGCCGGTGTTGAAGAGGTTTATGCGATTTTGATGTCTGCCTGTCTACCCATATACCGTCATATTTGAAAGTGATTTTAAATTATTTACTTTATCGATGTAATTTTTGAGGAGAAGCAGTGCAAATACTGTGGAGATTAACTTTCTCTTTCATGCTATTTGGGAATGCACTGGCACATCTCATNTTGTTTGATACCGCGAATGCCGGTGTTGAAGAGGTTTATGCGATTTTGATGTCTGCCTGTCTACCCATATACCGTCATATTTGAAAGTGATTTTAAATTATTTACTTTATCGATGCAATTTTTGAGGAGAAGCAGTGCAAATACTGTGGAGATTAACTTTCTCTTTCATGCTATTTGGGAATGCACTGGCACATCTCATATTCGACTGAATTACTTTCAAGGAATGCCAAAGGATCCAATTCAAATTATCAAAGACGTCTCAGAAGCTGCCACTGATCCAAATTTCACATTTTATTTATCACTTTTAATTTCAAATATTTTAAAACTTTTTCAGTAATTTTAACACTCATAATTTTATTTTATTAAATTTACTTATGCGCGTAATTTCATTGATAGAGCGATCGCCAAAGTCAAATAAACTTATTGATTGATTACTATTTTTAAAATTACAATTTTTTAAATCACAATTTTTAAAATTACAATTCTTAAAATTACAATTTTTAAATTTACAATTTTTAAATTACAAATTTTCTTTCTAAATTCTTACATATTTATGTCACTATCTATTCATGAAAAAATATAACCTTCAAAATTCGTGCTATTCTAGCTATATATTCTTTGCTAAAACACAGTATTATAACTTATGAATTATTTCATTACCAAATAAATATTCTTTAGAGAGATAAACTGTAAATAAAAAACATTAAAAGTATTCCCATTGGGACAACATTGAGCAAATATGTCACCATTTCATGCAAAANACTGTAAATAAAAAACATTAAAAGTATTCCCATTGGGACAACATTGAGCAAATATGTCACCATTTCATGCAAAAGTAAATTTTTTTTTTCGGAAACAACGTCGAAATAAAAGAAAGAAATTATTGTTAGTGCCAGTTAGATATTCAAGTAATGAGTTGCAAAATGGACGTCAAACAACTCCCAAGTATTTGGATACTTATTTTCCATTACTTTTCTTTTATTCANACTGTAAATAAAAAACATTAAAAGTATTCCCATTGGGACAACATTGAGCAAATATGTCACCATTTCATGCAAAATTAAATTTTTTTTTTCGGAAACAACGTCGAAATGAAAGAAAGAAATTATTGTTAGTGCCAGTTAGATATTCAAGTACTGAGTTGCAAAATGGACGTCAAACAACTCCCAAGTATTTGGATACTTATTTTCCATTACTTTTCTTTTATTCAAGGTCTTTCGTCTCATCCAACGTTAAACCATTTTGAAAAATCAGATTTTTTGTTTAAAAATATTATACCAAATTTAAATTTTCTTGTATTTGATAAACCTTTTATTATCAGTGACCTCCATCAATCCATAATTTACCGTTTTCATACTGTTTATCAACTTCCTCTTCGTATTATTCCTTACATTGGAAAATTGAAGAAAAACAAGCAAGAATATACCATTGAGGAACGTCACGACATTGTCAGACATGTTGGATATTATAAATATGGTGATAAAAGATTAGTTCATCTAATTTTTGAAAATACTATCACAAATACTGTTATTTGGTCTAAAAAATTATTATTTTCTTCAAAAAATAATCCATTTATTCAAATTTACATTGATATGATTATATTTATAACAGCAGAAATGGAATTAAATATTCCAAACCCTTCAGATGACGAACACGGAATTTATGAGGCAATTCTATTTAAAAAGTCCGCGGTTACACATTTCGTCAATTTTGAATTTTCACCTCTTACAAGTGATTCATTTCTAAAAAAAGGATCAAAAAAAAAAGATTTTTCAAAATTTCCTTTTCAATTCAAATTAGAAATTTCAAGGGAAGAAGAAATTGAAGATTTTTTGAAAACAGAAACAAAAACATATCCTGGACGACCAATTGCAAACTATCCATCTTTTTACTATTCACTAAAACCAGCTTATCATCGACTCAATTTATCAATAATTCAATATCCTAAAAAATCATCACCTGATATTAGAGTACCTGTTACTATACTAGATAAAACAAAAATTCATGATTTTCATTTTTTTTCCCCTGGTGCTGAACACATATTCAGTAATGCATTTTTGTATCAAATATTACGACAAGTACAACCTTGGAGAGCACTAGTTGCACCTTTAGGGTATCAAACTATTGTTATTACTATATTTTTTCTTATTTTGATCCCAATGATAGCTGCTATTGCGCATGTTCTTTGGAACACTAACAAAACCAAACCAAGTCCACTTTATGCATTTCATTTACTCTGGAATCCACTTCTTGGTCAATCTGCTAACATGACAAAATTTAATACCACAAGATGTCGCTTTATATATTTTTTTATTTTAATGTTTGCTCTACTTATTTCAGAGTCATACAAAGGAAACTTACTTAAGTACTTAATGAGACCTTATGATGATTTAAAACTCGAAAATCCTCGAGATGTACTCAACTCGAGTCATAATTTGAAACTTTTTACTTTACTTTTTGGAAATACTGATCCTGAATATTGTTCTAAACGATTTCGATCAGTGTTTCCTCGAGAAATAAAATATAAAACTGAATTATTTCAAATAATTGAAGAATTACGTCAAAAAATTTGTGTATATGGATCAATAGAAACGGGCTACAACCGCGTATTTGTAAAAAGATTAATTGAACATCCACAACATGTTTTTTTTTCAGAAAGAAGAGCTTTAAATATTATTGGTGGATTTCTCACGAGATTTCGAGGGCTGGGTTCATTTAGGATCCCTGATTCATATTCAGGTGGTAGTTATTTTTGGGCACTTCGACATCATACACCATTTGCATTGGATTTATTGAAGATTTTTTGTAGTCTTCGAAATGCTGGATTTTTAGCATTTGATGAGATTGAGTATTTAAAAATGGATTTGAAAGATTCAAAAAAAATGAAAAGGTATGGAGATAATTATATGAAAAAAAAGGGATTAAAACATGGCAACAATGTAAATTCTAGAGATAGAGATAAACCAATTTCTTTGTTTCAATTGTATCCCATTATGGCAATTTTAGTAATTGGATTTTTTTTTGCATCATTCCTGTTTTGTCGTGAAATTAGACAATCGGTTTAAAAATTATACAACCCTCTGACCTAGTCTTATAAATAAAAAGTTATGCTTTTACAATCTTAATATAACAGTATTTGTTCCTTTTTTTTTTTTAGAAATAGCCTTTCTATTGTATACACTAAAAAAGTTCACTTGTTTTTGACTCAAATCAAAAATTTGAAATTGATGCATCATAAGATAGGTTCAAAAAATTGTAATTGATAGATGTAATATTCAATTAAATGTGGAAATTTTAATAAAGAAACTAACAAATCTTTTGTTAAATCATGGAAAAATTGTCAAAAATTTTGAAATTTGAAAACAAACTCAAATTGTTTGTAGACTTAAAAATTATTTTTATTTCGTCGTAAATAAAACTTAACATGAATAATTTATTGTGAGGTGAATGTTATTGCTACTAATACAATAGTAGGGAGGGGGGGAAGTAAGGAGGATTGTGGGCAGTAGGGAGGGCGGCAGGCAGTAGGGAGGGTGGTGGGTAGTAGTAACTACGGTGGACAGTAAGAAGGGCGGTGGGTAGTAGTAACTGCGGTGGGCAGTAGGAAGGGTGGTAGGCAGTAGGGAGGGCGGTGGGCAGTAAGGCAGGCGGTGGGTAGTAGTAACTACGGTGGACAGTAGGAAGGGCAGTTGGCAGTAGATAGGGCAGTGGGCAGTAGGGAAGACGGTGTACAGTAAAGAAGGCGGTGTGCAGTAAGGAGGGCGGTGGGTAGCAGTAACTGCGGTGGGCAGTAGGGAGGGCGGTGGGGAAGGCTGTGTGCAGTAAGGAGGGCAGTGGGTAGTAGTAACTACGGTGGACAGTAAGAAGGGCGGTGGGCAGTAAAGAGGGCGGAAGGCGGTGGTTAGTAGTAACTACGATGGACAGTAGGAAGGGCGGTGGGCAGTAGAGCGGCCGGTGGGCAGTAAAGATGGCGGTCGGTAGTAGTAACTACGGTGAACAGTAGGAAGGGCGGTGGGCAGTAAAGACTGCGGCGGAGAGTAGAAAGGGCGGTGTACAATAGAGATGGCAGTGGACAGTAGAGAGCGCAGTGTGCANAGACTGCGGCGGAGAGTAGAAAGGGCGGTGTACAATAGAGATGGCAGTGGACAGTAGAGAGCGCAGTGTGCAGTAGGGAGGGCGGTGAGCAGTTGGGAGCAATTATAATGACTGCTCATATAACCTATTTGAACAATCATTGTATATAAAAAAAATTTGGTAAAATATATTAAACTCTAGTCTTCACGCAATAGATGTATTACTAATCTATTATGCTTTATTTCTTATTACGTATATCCTATAACATTGTTAGGGAAAAAATTTCATTAAATTCTATCGAATCCATTACTGTGTAACGTTAATGTTACCAACTCCCTTGTCCATATAACTATTACAATAATTTTCCTACAAAAAATATTCAACTCCCGAAATTAACCACAACTTTTTCTAATATCCACGTGGGTTTTTAGAGTTTTAAAAATAATTTTATTGAGTTACATCGAATTTGAACAATAAATACAACTTGACAAATTTAACAAAACAATTCAAAATTCAAAATTGTAGACTAAAGAGTGGTTGAAAATGAAACCAATTTTAACCTTTTTAGTCTATCTCAAAATTATTTATGACTTATTCAGTCAATTTCAACTGATAAAATTTCAAATAAAACGATAAATATTTTGTTGTCAGAAGACAAAAAAAAAATTTCTCTTTTTTTTTTGACAATGTTTTGATATTCCTAAATTATATTAAATCACTAAAATTCTGAGTAAATTACTGNTTCTCTTTTTTTTTTGACAATGTTTTGATATTCCTAAATTATATTAAATCACTAAAATTCTGAGTAAATTACTGTAAAATTTTCCAATCTTTCATAGTTTTTGAATAGAAATGATGAACGGTTTTCACAATTCACACATACATGTATACTGGTTTGGGAACTCGTACATATTCTTTTGTAAAATCCAGATACATTACATTGTTATCCAATTTGCAGATAGTGTCATTGTAATTAGGTTTTGATATTGCATGATCAGTAATATCTATCTCAAGTAATTTAATTATATTCGTACGCTTCTCAGCATCCTTACCAGAAATTAGATTGTAAACCTCTTCAATGTATTCCGCCTTACACTTTCCAATTATTAGGTCCTTTTTATCTGGAGAAAGATTCTCTATGATTGTATATACTTCATCGAAAATGGCCACTGCAAATGTTACATTTGACGTTTGCAAATTTTGACTTGAGTCTTTGAAATCCATACTTCCGGTTTTANTGGCCACTGCAAATGTTACATTTGACGTTTGCAAATTTTGACTTGAGTCTTTGAAATCCATACTTCCGGTTTTAGCATTCAATTTATATTCTAGCTCTGGTGTGAGAACGTATGGAAGAACAAAATTGATGAGGATTGTCCCATTGGCTTTATGGGAGAGAAGTCGATAGCTCTGTCATTTATTGTATCGAATGTTACCATAAGTGTGATGGAGGTCCGTTTCGATACCGATGGTAATGATTTTAACACCTTTTTGTTTCATAATATCCAGAAGAGCCCTCATTCCAACATCAATATTTCTAACTCATTGAGAATTTGGCCCAGATCCTATGTATCCCATTATACACAAGTCTCCTTCATTAAATCTATTAAAAAAGGAAAAAATTTTTAATTAATTTTTCAAAATAATACAAAAAATTCATTTATTTTAGCTTCAGAAAATTATTTGTATGGTGAAATAATATTGTTTTTTAAAGTTATATTTTTACTTGGACTTATCCACTTAGGAAATATTAATGAATATCACAACTACTAACTGCAGTGGATTTTGATTATATGTATTATTGGTATAAGTCGAAGTATTTACTATTAATGGGTTCCTTTTCTTAGCTCTCAGATTTTACTAATTTTTATTTCTNTTGGTATAAGTCGAAGTATTTACTATTAATGGGTTCCTTTTCTTAGCTCTCAGATTTTACTAATTTTTATTTCTGTCTGGGGTCCAGTGTTAGTTAAGAATATTTACTATGTCCATAATGTCACTGTGACCGAATTCAAATCCACCAGATTGTCATTGTACATTGGACATTTGGTAACTTTAACTTAACCATATAAATAAAACAGCTTACGGAACGGTTTTTGGAATATCTCCAAGACAATCCTTGTCTTTGTAAATTTCGATATACTCGAACGAATTCTTCTGTTTTCGTTGAGCTGCTTTGTAGTAGTCTAGATGTTGTAACATAAGTTGTCTTCTAATGTGGTCGAATTCCGGATGACCTGTATATGATTCATCCAAATTTGGCATTCCTATGACAAATAAATTATAACCCAACTTGTACAATTCGAGTGCGATGTAACCACTGTTGAAGCCGTTATCATCGTAGCCAACAATGACAATAATTGTTCTTTTGGTGTCTTGTTCTGTGTCCGTACTAGCGTCTACTTTGTCCATTACTGTGTTCAGTTCTGCATCACTTTTTGTGTCCCAGAGTACTTTCTTATTTTCGCCTTTGAATCGAAACTCCTTTAGAGTAGTCAGTGCAGCTTCGGATTCTTTAATTAGTCGATAAAACTTCATCAATTTTTGCAAAGGTTGTGGTTTTTGAAATAATGGGTCAATTCTCCAAGGAAGATTGACATTGTCTTTGATGGCAGCCGATAGGATTATGGGCATTTTCTCAATAGCGTTTTTATGTTCTGTCAAATATTTCATTGCATCCTCCGAATTCACTTGGGTATCAAAGAAAGAATTAAAAGATCCTATTAAAGCTGCTGTATAGACTTGAAGTGGTACTCCAACACAAGAGGAGTAAAAGAGAGTAAATCCGAGAAATAAGGAAATATAGAGAGACTGGAGTATCATGGTTTTAGCTAAATAGACAAAATAAAAAGTAATAACTTGTAACTGGTAACTCCGACTACCTCTGATATTAAAGAATATGATAGTAAATGAGAGTAGAGAGAGAGATTGTAGAAGGATGGTTGGTCTACAAAAGTATAGGTGTGTGTGATAAAATTTAGTACAGAGTAATGGAGTATTTATACAAAATATTTTATAGAACATCATATCCTATTGAGAAAATCAGCTAGNTTTAGTACAGAGTAATGGAGTATTTATACAAAATATTTTATAGAACATCATATCCTATTGAGAAAATCAGCTAGCTTCATGTGGGTAAGTTGGTGGATGGTGGAATTCGTCAAATTGAAACATCATATTTATCAGTTTATCAAAATGAATTATTCTAGAATAAGAATTTTAGTTTGAAAAATAAAAATATTTTAATTAATTTTAAAAGTTTTTTTTCAAATTTTTTTGTTGAAACAGAGGCAGAAAGCCCAATTCTAAGTTTGTTAAGCTCAAGCCATTTAAANTTTTTTTCAAATTTTTTTGTTGAAACAGAGGCAGAAAGCCCAATTCTAAGTTTGTTAAGCTCAAGCCATTTAAAAATTTTACCGCTTCACCATGTATTATAAGAAAATTACACGGCTTTACATTTTTCACAAAGTATTACATTGAGTCTGACAATTCTAAAGTGAAAATCATTTGGGCCCTTGGGCGATATAGGTCAAACTATGTACCACAGGTGCTGAAATGTACAGTATTAAATAATGATGGGATGACCTATACCACTGAAAGACAATTAAATATTATTTTTGAATGGTGAGACTTGAAATATCGCGCTGTATTTTTCATCTAGTTTAATTTTTTTTCCTTTGCGCAGGATTCTTACGCAGGATTTTGATTTACGCACGACTTGGATTTTGATNTCTAGTTTAATTTTTTTTCCTTTGCGCAGGATTCTTACGCAGGATTTTGATTTACGCACGACTTGGATTTTGATAAACATTGTAATTTTTTCTATCGGATGTTTCCCCATTTGGCTTATAACTAGTTATTTCTATTTTACGAGTGGCTATCCATACACAACATAGTTAGCAATCTCTGCCAACTGAAGAGCAACAATTATTCAAAATATGGACATTTATGGATATTGAAAGTATGGATACTTAGGATAAACTTAAANTCTAGTTTAATTTTTTTTCCTTTGCGCAGGATTCTTACGCAGGATTTTGATTTACGCACGACTTGGATTTTGATGAACATTGTAATTTTTTCTATCGGATGTTTCCCCATTTGGCTTATAACTAGTTATTTCTATTTTACGAGTGGCTATCCATACACAACAAAGTTAGCAATCTCTGCCAAATGAAGAGCAACAATTATTCAAAATATGGACATTTATGGATATTGAAAGTATGGATACTTAGGATAAACTTAAAAATTTTTTGTAAAATTTGCAAATTCATGGATAAATTCTTCAATCATTAATTTCTATTTGAACATTGTTTAGGAGATCGAGACCAATGACTCCCAAGTTTCATCTGAATCGGACATTTGCCGTTAAATTATTGCTAATTTGGTGACATGTAGAAGTCAAGCGTCATTTTCAGAGGTACTCTTATCACCAAACTTCGTCTTTAATAAACAACTACTATAATGTTGGTATGTTATTCGTTAAAACGGCAAGTGCCTCAGTTAAGTTAACTTTGTGCGTTTACCTTTATCACAACAGAGTACATGTACTTGATAGGAAAGAATAATAGTCGTTCGTTCCCTCCTCACCTACTTCACCGCGAGTGGCTCGATTTTTCATAAAGTGATATGGATTTTCCANATAGTCGTTCGTTCCCTCCTCACCTACTTCACCGCGAGTGGCTCGATTTTTCATAAAGTGATATGGATTTTCCAGAAATTCGTTAATTTTTAGAATATTGTGCCTGGCAAAATTTGGATTTAACTCTCTTACCGTGAAATTAAAAATTCTAAATCACAATATTAATGTTACCTTTTGCTATATAGCTACGACGGCACAAACTATTGCTTTAATAAAATTAAATTTATATGAAAGAAGATCGAGTCTCGTTTAGGATTTATTGGGTTCTTTAATTAATATAATAATTCCTATAAATATTCTGACTGCGGTGGCGGTGATAGTAGGAATGAGTGAATAAATGAGNCTCGTTTAGGATTTATTGGGTTCTTTAATTAATAAAATAATTCCTATAAATATTCTGACTGCGGTGGCGGTGATAGTAGGAATGAGTGAATAAATGAGACTATCCTTCAACTTTGCTCGGAAAAACGAGACAGTATCAAGTCCACAAGTGAGCTTTTACAATGTGTAGTTATCTAAAATAGAAATATTCATTGATACTAGCGGCGTTGGTTCTACTTGTTTGCTAAATTATTAACCGCGTGAATAGCAAAGCTGGATGGGTTTATACGGTTGTCGCCTATTTGACTGTTAGTAAGTTTTTTCTCCTAGCGACATTACAAAAATCATTATTTGGGAAATTCTAATCCAATTCAAGATCCTCATAACCTGAGCAGCAATCTGCCTTTTCCTTTGAGGGCTGCCATGACAATAACTAAAGATGAGTCTGGGTTGTTTATCCGGAAATAGGGTTTCAGGGAAAGCAGGGTCCATGGAGACTGTTTGTTGTCGCTTCGCTTTATAGGGTCGCGAAGTTTTGGTGTTTGACATGGGAGATTTTTGGGAGAAAATTTGGGACCGTTGTGTACATTTAGTTCTCTATGCATTATTGTCATGAGAAACAAAAACGTGACGAAATATTTTTAAATCACTTTTAATTAACTTCCCATGCCAAACACCAAAACTGCGCGATCCTATGAAGCGGAGCGACAACAACCGGTCTCGATGGATCCTGAGGGAAACTATTGTTTCTGTACAATCTGTCTATATCGGGTTGAAATGGATGTAAAATTTGACGTTTGCTGCATGGACTAGTAAGTATAAGTGGACTAAACGGTTTTAAGATTGATCTGGACTTTGGATTGTTTACTAACAAACTTTAAGCGCCCATGTATA
This sequence comes from Holacanthella duospinosa, assembly GCA_002738285.1. NCBI lineage: Eukaryota > Metazoa > Arthropoda > Collembola > Poduromorpha > Neanuridae > Holacanthella > Holacanthella duospinosa. The sequence continues at coordinate 106,796 of NIPM01000363.1, read as the reverse complement.
TTCCCATTAATGTGACAGTTGTATAACCATTAATACAATTAAAAACTACCAAACTATATTTCAAGACTGTAGTAGAGGTCATAAGGTGTGTGAATAAATGAGACTTTTGCTCAACTTTGTTCCAAAAACGAGACAATCAAGTTCACAAACTATCTTTGGGATGATGACTAATAAATTAAATGAAGGGGGAATTATTAGTTGGTAAGTGCTCGAAACGTGGAGCTCTAAAATCCAAATTCTCATCGATGCTAGCGGCAACGGTGCTTTCTGTTTGCTAAATTATTAACTGTGATTAGCAAGCCTGGATAGGTTTATCCGAATGTACTCTCCACCTTAGTAAAAATTAGTAATCTTATAAAAAAGNTGATTAGCAAGCCTGGATAGGTTTATCCGAATGTACTCTCCACCTTAGTAAAAATTAGTAATCTTATAAAAAAGATTATATAAGAAATTGCTTAATTTTTTTTTCTAATTTATGAAAAAAAATTTTTTTTTTTGTTTTCCAGTGTTGGGGACTTGTTTTTGAAGGGACACATGCGAGCTGATACTAATTTTGAAAATGATGGAAATTTTGCATTTTCAATGATAAATCTTAACTACATCAAAAAGGTTTCCCATGAAGTACCAATTATCAGCTTTGACTTCGCCGTATATTTAGATAGCAATAATAGAACATTTCACTACACACAAGGAGGGTGTGAACTACTTCCTTTCTATTTGCCCCAAGGGATGATTATTCCGTTTGCTTTTCTTCAAACAATCCTCGCACCAAATATGAAACTGGAAAAGAGTGATATTGGCAAAATTACAGCTTTGACATCCTACGGAAAACGATCTACAAATGAAGGATGCAACGTTTGTACTATTAATTAACAAACCAAAAATTTATGATTTCATTGCGGAATGTGCAGCCAAACACGTCGACAACCCTATATTAATAAAGTGGAACACTGAAAAAGTTAAACTGACAGTGGGAAGTAAATTAAATCCAGGACCAAACTGAAAAGGCAAAAATGGAAGCGATGTATGGTCAAAAGCTAGCGGAATTTCCAAAACATATTATAGATCTCATTGATTACTATTTGAAAACGGAAGTATTCAGGTGTGACAAAATTACAACGGGTCAACACCAGGGTTGGCACACAAAAAACACGTTTGTTGAAAACAGTGTTTAAAACCGTTTTAAGCAACGCTGTTTTTTTTTAAACTTTGTTTTAAACAAAACGAGTAACGGAATGCGCACGACGACACATTGAAACTCTTATCGTCTGTTTTCTAAAACTTTCGAAACTTTAGCGTTCGTCTTGACTTAAATTCAATTTCATCTTACACAGCGAATCATACTTTTCCAATAGTTTATATTCAACTCCTGTATTTTCAATACTTGAGTAGTGAACTAACAAAATTAGTTGTCAGGGCAAAAGCTTACAACTGGGAGAAAGAGACGTTTATTTAAAAAAAAACATACTCAACTCTGTGTCGTTCAGTCATTTGTTCGTTTTTTGAGTTTAGTGTAATGTTAAAAAAAAACAGTTTTAAACTAAAAAAATTTTTTTTTTTAATTCACAAGCCATTAAATCAAATTTTCAATAAAAATTTCATGCACCAATTGTAATTGACCACTCATCAAAAAATCTAATGATGAATACTTACGTAAATTAGGAGTTCCATAGTTTATGAAAGTCTGAAACAAAAGTTGCATTGTATAGCTTACTTTGTCAGATAAGGCACAGGCGCAACTAGGACTTGTCGATTATACCCGGGAGGTGAAATTAGTAATGAAAACAAATCAAAATTAATATATGTATGCGGTTTTATTTGACATTTGGTTTTCGGCCTATCAAGTAGGAGGGTGTCGCGCTGTAAATCTATAGTAAAGTTAATTTAGTAATTTTTAAGATTAGTTCGACCGCTTGTATTTTCGGATAGACTGATAAATTATTGAGTGTAGTTTTGCTGGAAAGTTAGGTTTGACAGTTTTTTACAATGTGTATTCTGATTGGGAGTGAATCAGTCTCTAGTCTGATAAAGTACCGTGGTGTCGTAATCGAGAGGGCTAGGACTGTTTTCAGGAATTTTTGTTGTATGGTTTCCAGGTTTTCTGTGTATTCTAAACCCAATCGTAGAGTGCAGCGAATTTTATAATTGAGTCAAGTAGTAACTTTATAGTATTCATGTCCATTTTGTTTTGTTTTCTGATAATATTCAGGACGCACCTTGTGCTGCGATGGCTTTGTTAATCGCCATTTGGCAGTTTTCACTAAACTTTCCTTTCGATTGGAAGCATACGCCGAGGTAAACATATTTTGTGGTCGTTTCTATCTTGTCTCCTGTCCAGTGAAATGTTTCGGATTTATATTTTCTGCCAGAATTTTGACATACTAGAACTTTCGTTTTTTGTAGGTTTATTTCCAACTCTTTTCCCTGAAGAAATTAACAGTTAGGGTCATTTTTTCTTGGAGTAGTTCCTTCGAGTGTGCTACAAGCACGAAGTCGTCAGCATCACAGTAACAGGTGTATTTTGCGCATGTGTAGGTAGAATGCGCAGAGTATAGAGCTTTCGAACCTACTGACTAGGTCTTCGATAAACAAGTTAAAGAGAGTGGGGCTAACGGATTCTCCCTGAAGTACTCCTTTTGAGATGTTGATTGGATTGGTAAGACCAAAGGACATTGAGATTTTTGCTTGTGCGTGGTCTATATATTTCATATATTTCATATATTTCATTCGATATATTTCATAACTATAATAAACTTGCCTGATACTTCCATTTTAACTAGAACTAGCCATAATAGGTTGTGGTTTGGATTATCGAACGCCTGTGCTAAATCGACCAAGGTAAGGAATAGTTTTTTTTCTTTCAAGAGTTGAATTTGTACCATTGAAACTAGGGTGAAGATGTGATCGTGACACGAGTGGTCCTTCCTAAAATCACCCTGAAAGTCCGAAATAATTTTATTCGATTTTGTCCATTCGATGAGACGGATGTTCAATTCTTTTGTAAAAATTTTAAGTACAGTGGGTAGAATGCAGTTAGACGGAGTTGCTCTATTTCCTTTTTTGTGGATTGGTTTGATGATTGACATGCACCAGGACAGTGGTACTCTTCCAGCATCAAAACATAGTTGAAAAAGATTGGTTCGATAACGTAGTAGGACGGGTGACGAGAGCTTCCACACTTCATTTGTCAAGTATTCTTCTCCGGTTGCCTTTTTACTCTTGAGAGATTTAGTGACCAACTTTAACTCTTGTTCTTTGAAATCCGTGTCAANTCACCAACTTTAACTCTTGTTCTTTGAAATCCGTGTCAAGGATTGGGTCATGTGAATTCTCGTTTATTTTTGGCGATGGGTTTTCCAGTTTTTATTTTGGGTCAAACACTGTTTTAAAATAGTTGCACCAGACTTGCATTCCTATGTTGTCAGAGGGCATACGGTGCTCTTCACTCTATTAGTTCTAATTCATCATCTTCATCAACAAAAGCACCATGATATTTCCAGCAACTTACACTCTTTTGCAGAACCACTAAGTGTTCAATTCCATTCTTTGGCTGAAAGATCTTCATTTCGTAGTAATAAACGAAAGTCTTCATTCAATAAATTTTCATANCAAGGATTGGGTCATGTGAATTCTCGTTTATTTTTGGCGATGGGTTTTCCAGTTTTTATTTTGGGTCAAACACTGTTTTAAAATAGTTGCACCAGACTTGCATTCCTATGTTGTCAGAGGGCATACGGTGCTCTTCACTCTATTAGTTCTAATTCATCATCTTCATCAACAAAAGCACATGATATTTCCAGCAACTTACACTCTTTTGCAGAACCACTAAGTGTTCAATTCCATTCTTTGGCTGAAAGATCTTTATTTCGTAGTAATAAACGAAAGTCTTCATTCAATAAATTTTCATAAGCAGTTATTACACTGCAGATGAAATTTATCATTTGAAATTTCAAGTTTTCTAAAGTTCATGATTTCTGAAACAAAAATGTTGGACATAAGTCAATTAGATTGTTACTAACAATTTGTTAGGTATAAAATTACATACTCATGCGTTATTTCCTAAGAAATTCCATCGTTCCTAGCTGAATTTCAAGGAGAAATAGGATTGGATTTGTTTGGGTAGAATTCATCGACGAAAAATACTTTTTTACTTGTAGATAGACTAAGTCGATTCCTAATTGGAGAGACTCGATGGGCTGGATTGAGGTAAGACGCTTCTGGAATTGGTACATGCGGAGAGTAGCTGAGTGGTGGTAGATTTGAATCACGAAGTCGTGATGGTGGAACTCTAATCCACCTCCTTGTTTCTTCCTTCTTGGTTTAGATTCACGTCGAGGACTTCTATTGGTCGTTGTTGTAGCTGGTGGTGTACTCAACAGTCGTCGCGATTTTGACCAATGATGTGTTGTTGAAGAGACTATTTGTGAATGAAGAATGATGATTGGTAAGGATGTGGATTGGATGATAATGAGAACAATTGGTTAAAAATTTATCTGTCTGAGAAATTGTTGTTGATCACTAGAAAGAAAAATTTAGCGCATGAGCAGTCCAAAAAAAGAATTTTTTTAACCTCTTTTTTTCGTGTTTGATATGCCAATAATAGCCAAATTCCAAATGTGCATATTTATCAAACTGTCTGCAGACCCAATTAGATTCAACAAAACATGCTGGTTTTTTATAATTACCAAAATTACAAATAGATTTAGTTTATGACAAACAACTTGGAATAATCTTGAAATTCTAGACGTCTATATCTTACTTAAAATGTGGTTCTTAATCACAAATAATCTTAAGTGCCAAAAATATTCAAATTTTGCAAACTAAAAAACGAAAAGATCCAAAGTTTAAGTATTAGACCATGTTTAGCCTTGACATACTTCATCTTCATCAATCGCCATTTCACCACTTCATTTGATGACACTTTTGATGCTAAATGGTAAGCGTTCATTCAGTCTACAGATTACTTGAAGTTTATAACTTTTAAAATTAACAGGTATGTTTAAAGTTAATAATTTACTCAAAATTAACACCCACGCAACAGATGGCGCTATTTTTTTTTTCCATTGAGCGTTACAGTAATTTGTTTCAGAATTTCAGAATTTAGTGTTTCCCTCCAAGTATGGAAAGTTGCATAAATCGTTTATTATTTCAAATCTAGGTTGATTATTGGCTGAAAAAAGACTTAAAGCACATCAAACCAATATGTAATATAAAAAAAAAAAAAAATTTTTTTTTGTTTTTGTTTGATACCGCGAATCCCGATGATGAAGAGGTTTATGCGATTTTGATGTCTGTCTGTCTACCCATATACCGTCATATTTGAAAGGGATTTTAAGCTATTTACTGTATATAATTTTAAGAATTACAAATTATAAAATTGCCATTTTCAAATTTACAATTTTTGTTTTAAATTCTTACAAGTTTATGTCACTATCGACTCATGATTAAATATANTTTATGCGATTTTGATGTCTGTCTGTCTACCCATATACCGTCATATTTGAAAGGGATTTTAAGCTATTTACTGTTATATAATTTTAAGAATTACAAATTATAAAATTACCATTTTCAAATTTACAATTTTTGTTTTAAATTCTTACAAGTTTATGTCACTATCGACTCATGATTAAATATAACCTTAACCTTCAAAATTTGCGTGTTTTCCTACTTACATTGTATTCTAAAACACAGTTTTATAATTTATGATTTATTTCATTGCCAAATAATTATTCTTTAGAGAGATGTGGCAGGGCTGACACGCCACTTTGAGTTTGACACAGGGATTGCCATAAAAATTTGGTCTCTGGTGGGGTATGATCCCACGTCTTGTGTATTCCGGACCCAACGCACTAACCATTTGTACTACAGAGCCGAACTGTGGAATCCTGTTCTCAAACTCAATACAACTCCGAAACTCTCCTTCCTGGTCATTCATTGCCAGGTAAGGAGTCTACTGTCTCATTTATGAGTACCGTAGTGGGGATTGAGTTTTATGCTCAAATCCCCACAGAGATCTACTGTAAATAAAAAACCTTAAATATATTCCCTTTTTAACAACATGGAAATATAGAGCAAATAAGTCACCAACTCATAAAAAATTAATAATGTTTTGTTTTTGAAAACAGCGTCGAAAAATAGGACTCATTATTAGCATCAGTAGATATATCTACTGATTGACTTGAATATATTCAAGTGTTGAGTTGCAAGATAGACGTTAAGCAACTACCAAGTATTTGGTTACTTATTTTCCAATACTTTTCTTTAACTGAACGTCTTTGGTCTCATCCAACGTTAAAACTTTTTGCAAAATCAGATTTTTTGTTTAAAAATATTATACCAAATTTAAATTTTCTTGCACTTGATAAAATTTTTATTCTCAGTGACCTCCATTAATCCGTAATTTATCGTTTTCATACTGTTTATCAACTTCCTCTTCGAATTATTCCCTACATTAGGAAATTGAAGAATAACATGAAAGAATATGAGGTTAAAGAACTTCACGACATTGTCAGACATGTTGGATTTTATAAATATGTTAGGTTGTAAAAATTAGTTGAACTAGTTTTTGAAAATACTATCACAAATACTGTAATTTGGTCTAAAAATTATTATTTTCTTTTACAAATAATCCATTTATTCAAATTTACAATGATGATTATATTTTTAACATCGGAAATGGAATTAGATATTCCAAACCCTTCAGAACAGGGAATTTACGAGGCAGTTGTATTTAAAAAGTCCGCGGTTACACATTTGTTCAATTTTAAATTTTCACTTCTCACAAGTGATTCTTTGGAGAAAAAAGGAAAAAAAGAAGAAGATTTTTCAAAATTTCCTTTTCAATTCAAATTAGAAATTTCAAAGGAAGGAGAAATTGAAGATGTTCTGAAAATTTCTACAAAAAATTATCCTGGATGACCAATTTCACATTACCCATCCTTATACTATTTACTAAACTCNTTACTTGAAGTTTATAACTTTTAAAATTAACAGGTATGTTTAAAGTTAATAATTTACTCAAAATTAACACCCACTCAACAGATGGCGCTATTTTTTTTCCATTGAGCGTTACAGTAATTTGTTTCAGAATTTCAGAATTTAGTGTTTCCCTCCAAGTATGGAAAGTTGCATAAATCGTTTATTATTTCAAATCTAGGTTGATTATTGGCTGAAAAAAGACTTAAAGCACATCAAACCAAAATGTAATATAAAAAAAAATTTTTTTTTGTTTTTGTTTGATACCGCGAATCCCGATGATGAAGAGGTTTATGCGATTTTGATGTCTGTCTGTCTACCCATATACCGTCATATTTGAAAGGGATTTTAAGCTATTTACTGTTATATAATTTTAAGAATTACAAATTATAAAATTACCATTTTCAAATTTACAATTTTTGTTTTAAATTCTTACAAGTTTATGTCACTATCGACTCATGATTAAATATAACCTTAACCTTCAAAATTTGCGTGTTTTCCTACTTACATTGTATTCTAAAACATAGTTTTATAATTTATGATTTATTTCATTGCCAAATAATTATTCTTTAGAGAGATGTGGCAGGGCTGACACGCCACTTTGAGTTTGAGACAGGGATTGCCACAAAAATTTGGTCTCTGGTGGTGTATGATCCCACGTCTTGTGTATTCCGGACCCAACGCACTAACCATTTGTACTACAGAGCCGAACTGTGGAATCCTGTTCTCAAACTCAATACAACTCTGAAACTCTCCTTCCTGGTCATTCATTGCCAGGTAAGGAGTCTACTGTCTCATTTATGAGTACCGTAGTGGGGATTGAGTTTTATGCTCAAATCCCCACAGAGATCTACTGTAAATAAAAAACCTTAAATATATTCCCTTTTTAACAACATGGAAATATAGAGCAAATAAGTCACCAACTCATAAAAAATTAATAATGTTTTGTTTTTGAAAACAGCGTCGAAAAATAGGACTCATTATTAGCATCAGTAGATATATCTACTGATGCTAATGATGCTATCTTCTTTAACTGAACGTCTTTGGTCTCATCCAACGTTAAAACTTTTTGCAAAATCAGATTTTTTGTTTAAAAATATTATACCAAATTTAAATTTTCTTGCACTTGATAAAATTTTTATTCTCAGTGACCTTCATCAATCCGTAATTTATCGTTTTCATACTGTTTATCAATTTCCTCTTCGAATTATTCCCTGCATTAGGAAATTGAAGAATAACATGAAAGAATATGAGGTTAAAGAACTTCACGACATTGTCAGACATGTTGGATTTTATAAATATGTTAGGTTGTAAAAATTAGTTGAACTAGTTTTTGAAATTACTATCACAAATACTGTAATTTGGTCTAAAAATTATTATTTTCTTTTACAAATAATACATTTATTCAAATTTACAATGATGATTATATTTTTAACATCGGAAATGGAATTAGATATTCCAAACCCTTCAGAACAGGGAATTTACGAGGCAGTTGTATTTAAAAAGTCCGCGGTTACACATTTGTTCAATTTTAAATTTTACTTCTCACAAGTGATTCTTTGGAGAAAAAAGGAAAAAAAGAAGATTTTTCAAAATTTCCTTTTCAATTCAAATTAGAAATTTCAAAGGAAGGAGAAATTGAAGATGTTTTGAAAATTTCTACAAAAAATTATCCTGGATGACCAATTTCACATTACCCATCCTTATACTATTTACTAAACTCAGCTCATCGACTCAATTTGTCAATAATTCAATTCCCTACAAAANCAGCTCATCGACTCAATTTGTCAATAATTCAATTCCCTACAAAATCATTTCCTGATATTAGAGTACCCCTTATTATACTAAACAAAACAAAATTTTATGATCTTCGTTTTTTCTTTCCTGGTTCTGAACATACATATAGTTATTCATTTTTGTATCAAATATTACGAGAAGTACAACCTTGGGGAGCACTAGTTGCACCTTTAGGGTATCAAATTATTGTTATTTCTATATTTTTACTTATTTTGATCCCAGTGATAGTTGCTATTGCGCATGTCTATTGGAACAGTAAAGCTTCGAATAGAGTTGCTTTTCCCTTTCCTTTCTGTTACCATGACGTTCTCAGGTCGTTCCTCGATGGCATTCAAACTTTCTCAATGTTTTTTACCTTGACTTTCTCTTTCCTTTCCCACCTCGTTATTTTTAAATCGTCANGCATTCAAACTTTCTCAATGTTTTTTACCTTGACTTTCTCTTTCCTTTCCCACCTCGTTATTTTTAAATCGTCATGAAATTCTGTTAATCTTGCGATACGATCAACAAAACCCAAGCCATTTATTTGCCTTAGTTCGTTAGCAAGATTTAAGAAAGCATCTGTAGTATAGTCATTAGTCATTACTCAGAGTTGACTCCCAGATTTGGCAGTGATGACTCTTTTCCAACATTCGCAAATGAGCATATCGGACTCATTTATCTTATTTTTTCTCATCTACTTTCAGTATTAAATGAATAAAAAAAAATTAATTTTTAGATTGTCCTACCTGATTTT
>NIPM01000363.1:32272-90033 GCA_002738285.1 Holacanthella duospinosa | reverse complement strand
AAATAATTCCTATAAATATTCTGACTGCGGTGGCGGTGATAGTAGGAATGAGTGAATAAATGAGACTATCCTTCAACTTTGCTCGGAAAAACGAGACAGTATCAAGTCCACAAGTGAGCTTTGACAGGTGGAATAATTAATTAAATGAAGGGGGAAATTATTAGTTGCTTGATGCTTGAAATGTGTAGTTATCTAAAATAGAAATATTCATTGATACTAGCAGCGTTGGTTCTACTTGTTTGCTAAATTATTAACCGCATGAAAAGCAAAGCTGGATGGGTTTATACGGTTGTCGCCTATTTGACTGTTAGTAAGTTTTTTCTCCTAGTGACATTACAAAAATCATTATTTGGGAAATTCTTATCCAATTCGAGATCCTCATAAGGTGAGCTGTAATCTGTCTTTTTCTTTGAGGGCTGCCATTAGTGTTCCGCATGGCTGAGCTTTTGGCGTGAGCCAGAGCCACTGGCTCAATGAGCCATGGCTCATGGCTCACCCGACTGGTGAGCCAGCTCATGAGCCATGGCTCTGGCTCCGCACTTTTGTTGAGCTGGCTCATAAGCGAGAGCCATGGCTCATGGCTCATAGCTCAACATTAAAGAAAAATTTTTTTTTTCACGTTAATATGCACATTTTGCTAAAAGTGAGAATGACCTATTGAGAATAAGCCAACACAAATCATCATTGTTAACTGGCTAAAGACAAATTGACTTTCAGTAACCAGAAATTCCGAAAAAAAAAGTGATGATTTGGAAGAAAAAAAATGAAAAATTAGGGGAAAAGTGGAAGAATTTAGGAGAAAAGTTGAGCCATTGAGCCATGGCTCACAAGTTTCGTTGAGCTGGCTTATGAGCCATGGCTCTGGCTCATATTTAAATTATTACATGAGCCAGATCCATGCACTGGCTCTGGCTCAGAAATTTTTGTGAGCCAGCTCGAGCCAGAGCCATTGAGCCAGCTCATGAGCCAGAGCCATGGAAAACACTACATTACAATAACCAAAGATGAGGCTGGGTTGTTTAACTGCCCATAACTTAAATGATAATTTTCCATCTTAAATAAGTTAAAATCAAAGGCAATGTTCAACAACGGCGGCCCTTTTTTTTCCTCAGCATTTTCTTCAGCAATGAACACATGGTACAAGTTGACAGCTGAAATGGGATTGTGAAGCCATTTTTAGCGAAGTTGAATTCACTAAAAGTGGTGAACCAATCANCAAATAGAGTTAAACTTGCATTATTTGAAGCAAGTCTTATCAATTAAAATGATTCGTGCTATAAGTTTTTGGTTCTATAATACCTACCATTAAATAATTATAATGTCATGAGATTTCTGAAAACTACATGAAATTAGTTTCCAATAAAAAATTACTAAAGTAAATGGTGATAGTTAAGATCTACTTTTAGATGCGTAATCGACTGATATAGTTTGTTTTGTTTCTNATTACTAAAGTAAATGGTGATAGTTAAGATCTACTTTTAGATGCGTAATCGACTGATATAGTTTGTTTTGTTTCTAACTAATTGACAGTCACCTGCTTAGGATACAAACAAATACTGGTTTGATATCGTTTAACCTCCAGACTTCATTCAATAGATGTTACTACTAATCTATTATACTTATTTCTTATTACGTATATCCTATAATATTACTAGAAAAAAATATCTCATTAAATTTTGTCGAATCCGTACTGTGTAATGTTAATGTTAGTAATAAGTCCCTTCTCCATATAACTATTACAATAATTTTCCTACAAAAAATATTCAACATCCGAAATTAACCACAACTTTTTCTAATATCCACGTGGGTTTTCAGAGGTTTTTAAATAATTTTATTGAGTTACATCGAATTTAAACAATAATACAATTTGACAAATTTAACAAAACAATTCAAAATTCAAAATTGTAGACTAGAGGGTGCTTGAAAATCAAATCAATTTTAAATTTTTTAGTATATCTCAAAATCATTTTAACTTGTTCAATCAATTTCGCCTGATAAAATTTCAAATAAAACGATAAATATTTTGTTGTCAGAAGAAGAAGAAAAAAAAAATTTTTTTTTTGACAATGTTTTGATATTCTTAAATTATATTAAATCACTAAAATTCCGAGTAAATTACTTTAAAATTTTCCAACTTTCATAGTTTTTGTATAGAAATGATGAACGCTTTTCACAATTCACAGATACATATAAACTGGTTTAGGAACTTGTTTATATTTTGTTGTGAAATTCAGATACATTACATCTTTAGCGAATGGCATATTCTTTTTGTAATTAGGTTTTGATACTGCATGATCAGTAATATCTGTCTCAATCAATTTAATTATATTCGTACGTCTCTCAGTATCCATACCAGGAATTAGATTCTCAAGATCTTTAGTATATTCCGCCTTACACTCTTGAATTATTGTGTCTTTTGTATCTTGAGAAAGATTCTCTATGAATGTATATACTTCATCGAAAATGGCCACTGCAAATGTTACATCTAACGTTTGTAAACGTTGACCTGTGATTTTCTCTACCATTGTTCGAGTATCTACATTCCATGAAAAATTCATTCTTTTCTTGAGAATGTATGGACGAACAAAATTGATGAGAATTGTCCCTTTGGGTATATGGAAGAGAAGTTTATAGCTAAAGTCTTTGTTGTATCGATTAATGCTATTAGTTTGATCAGTGTCCATTTCGTTACCGATGGTAATGGTTTTAACACCTTTTTGTTTCATATTATTCAGAAAAATCATCAATCCATTTTCAAAATGTCTATTAGATTGAGGATTTGGCCAAGTTCCTTTGTATCCCACTATAAACAAGTCTTCTTTATTAAATCTATTGAGAAAAAAAAATTAATAATTTTTCAAAATAATACAATAAATTCATTATTTGAGAAAATTATTTGTATGGTAAAAAAATAATCCTTTTTAAAGTAGATTTTTTAGGAAATATTGAAATATCCACTTAGAAAATATTAATAAATATCACAATTACTAACTATAGTGGACTATGATTATATTACTAAGTAAGTTTAAGTCGAGGTATTTACTATTAATGGATTCCTTTCCTTAGGTCTTAGGTTTTACTAATTTTTATTTCTATATGGGTTCCAAAAAAAGAGCGTCGAGTGCGTTAAGAATATTCACTATGTCCAGTGTCACTGTTACCAAATCCAAATCCACCAGATTCTCATTGTACATTGGACATTGAGTAATGTTAACTTAACCGTATAAATAAAACAACTTACTGATTATGGTTTTCAATATTTTGAAAAAAAGAACAGTCATAAATTTCGATATAGCTGAACATGTTCTTCAATTTTTCATTTTTTGTTTTAGCTGCTTCGTAGTCTAAATCTTTTAACATAAGTTGTCTTCTAATGTAGTCCAATTCCGGATGACCTGTATATGATGCATCAGGCTTTGGCATTCCTGTTACAAATACATCATAACCCATCTTGTACAATTGGANCCAATTCCGGATGACCTGTATATGATGCATCAGGCTTTGGCATTCCTGTTACAAATACATCATAACCCATCTTGTACAATTGGAGTGCTATGTAACCACTGTAGAAGCCGTTATCATCGTAGCCAACAATGACAACAATTGATTTTTTTGTGAACTTTCGAGTGTCGTTTACTGTGTCCATTACTGTGTTCTGTTCTGTGTCAATTTTTGTGTCCCATAGAGCTTTTTCATCGATTTTTGGATTGAATCGAAACTGCGTTAGAGTAGTCAGTGCAGCTTCGGATTCTTTAATTAGTCGATAAAGCTTCATCATTTTTGTAAGAGGTTGTGGTTGCTCAAATAATTTGTCAATTTTCCAAGGAAGTTTGACATTGTCTTTGATGGCAGCCGACAGGATTAAGGGCATTTTCTCAATAACGTTTTTATGTTCTGTCAAATATTTCATTGCATCCTCCGAATTCACTTGAGCATCAAAGGTTGTTAACATTTTTTCCGTAATATCTAAATGTTCCCTCAAATATTCCTTTGCATCCTCAGAGATCTGTTGGGCATCATAGACAGCATTAAAAGCTTCTACTGTAGCTGCTGTATAGGCTTCAAGTTCGACTTGGACTAGAGCACAAGAGGAGTGAAAGAAAGTAAATCCAAGAAATATGGAAATGTAGAGAGTCTGGAGTATCATGGTTTTAGCTAAAGACAACTAATAACTTCTGACTGGTAACTCCGACTACCTTTGATGACTTCAAATTCTAGAAAATGATATAGAAATGGGATTAGAAAGAGGAATTGTAGACGGATGGTTGGTCTACAAAAGTAGAGATGTATGTGATAAAATTTAGTACAGAGTAATGGAGTATTTATACAAAATATTTACTAAAACGTCATATCCAATTGATTGAGAAAATCAGCTAGGGTTATGTTGGTACGGTGGTAGATAATGGAATCCGTCAAACTGAAACATCATATTCACCAGTTTATCAAAATGAATTTTTCTAGATTAAGAATTTAAGTTTGAGAAATAAAAAAGTTTTACGTCATTTTAAAAGTTTTTTCAAAATTTTTGNGTTCTAGATTAAGAATTTAAGTTTGAGAAATAAAAAAGTTTTACGTCATTTTAAAAGTTTTTTCAAAATTTTTGTTGGAAAAGTGGCAGAAAGCCCAACTCCAGGTTTGTTAAGCTCAAGACATTTGTTTAAAAAATTTTACCGCTTCACCATGAAGAAAAATACTCGGCTTTACATTTTGCACAAAGTATTAGGTTGACTCTGGCAATTCTAAAGTGAAAATGATTTGGGCCCTTGGGCGATATAGGTCAAACCATGTACCACAGGTGCTGAAATGTAGCGTATTAAATAATGATGAGATGACCTATACCACTGAAAGACAATTAGATTTTATTTTCGAATTGTGAGATAATGATCGATGAGAAATATCGCGCTGCATTTTTTATCTAGCTTAATTTTTTTTCTCTTTTTTTTTTTTTAACAAATGAGACTTGGATTTAGGTACACATTGTAATTTTTTTTATCGGATGTTCCCTCATTTGGCTTATAACTTAGTTATCTGTATTNTGGATTTAGGTACACATTGTAATTTTTTTTATCGGATGTTCCCTCATTTGGCTTATAACTTAGTTATCTGTATTCCACGAGTGGCTACCCGAACACAACAAAGTTAGCAACCTCTGACAACTGAAACGGAACAATTATTCAAAATATGGACATTTGTGGATATTTAAAATATAGATACTTATTAGGATAAACTTATTTTTTTTTGTAAAATTTGCAAATTCATCGATAAATTCTTCGAACATTATTAATACCTATTTAAACATTGCTCNTGGATTTAGGTACACATTGTAATTTTTTTTATCGGATGTTCCCTCATTTGGCTTATAACTTAGTTATCTGTATTTCACGAGTGGCTACCCGAACTTTACTGTTCGGGCCGAACACAACAAAGTTAGCAACCTCTGACAACTGAAACGGAACAATTATTCAAAATATGGACATTTGTGGATATTGAAAGTATAGATACTTTAAGGATAAACTTATNCATTTGTGGATATTTAAAATATAGATACTTATTAGGATAAACTTATTTTTTTTTGTAAAATTTGCAAATTCATCGATAAATTCTTCGAACATTATTAATACCTATTTAAACATTGCTCTGGAGATCAAGACGAATGACTCCCAAGTTTCATCTGAATCGGACATTTGCCGTTAAATTATTGTTGATTTGGTGATCTTTAGAAGTCAAGCGTCAATTTTCAAAGGTATTCTTGTGACCAAACTTTGTCTTTAATAAACAATTACTAAATGTTGGTATCTCATTCCCTGAAACGGTAAAGGCCAACTTAGTGCGTGTTCTTGGTCGGAAAGAACAATAGTTGTTCGTTACCTAATCACCTAGTTCACTGTTAGCAGTGTTAGCTAAACCCGGTGTTTTTCCTACAAAAAATCCCATTTAAGGGGTTTTGTGGGTTGTTGCAGGTTTTAGGGGTTTTTGAGGGTTTTGGGTTTTTTTTTTCTAACCCTGCTACGAAACTGGTAAACATAAGATAATTGCGTGGCGCGAATGCCAATCATTCAAAAATGAAAAGTTTTTGCCATACTGCTTTAACGAGTTATGCCAAACTAATTGTTTCTATAAAGTTACCTAAGTCAAAGAAATCCCGTCAAATGTGTTGTAGAGAGATTACTCCTAGTCTAACTGCACAAATCGAGATCTCAGGCATCGGTTGTACTGTCGACCATACAGTAATAAGCAGATGTATAAGCAGATAGTGAATTAAAGTTTAATTATCTTTTTTGAATTTAATTTATGATGTGAAATTTGAATTTCCCACACTTCATTTAGCAAAAACCCAAAACCCCAAGGGGTTTTTGCTTTTTGGGTAGGAAAAAACCCGACCAAAAATCCCGAAAAACCCGTGTCGAAAAACCCACACTGCTAACACTGACTGTGAGTGGCTCGATTATTCGTCAGGGATATGGGTTTTCCAAAAATTCGAAAAAAAAATTTTCGGAATATTGCGCCTGGCAAAATTTGGATTAAATTCTCTTACCGTGAAATTATAAATTCTAAATCACAATATTAATGTTACTTTTTGCTATATAGCTACGACGGCACAAACTATTGCTTTAATAAAATAAAATTTATATGAAAGAAGATCGAGTCTCGTTTAGGATTTATTGGGTTCTTCAATATAATTAAATAATTCCTATAAATATTCTGACTGCGGTGGCGGTGATAGTAGGAATGAGTGAATAAATGAGACTATCCTTCAACTTTGCTCGGAAAAACGAGACAGTATCAAGTCCACAAGTGAGCGTTGACAGGTGGAATAATTAATTAAATGAAGGGGGAAATTATTAGTTGCTTGATGCTTGAAATGTGTAATTATCTAAAATAGAAATATTCATTGATACTAGCAGCGTTGGTTCTACTTGTTTGCTAAATTATTAACCGCATGNATTATCTAAAATAGAAATATTCATTGATACTAGCAGCGTTGGTTCTACTTGTTTGCTAAATTATTAACCGCATGAAAAGCAAAGCTGGATGGGTTTATACGGTTGTCGCCTATTTGACTGTTAGTAAGTTTTTTCTCCTAGTGACATTACAAAAATCATTATTTGGGAAATTCTTATCCAATTCGAGATCCTCATAAGGTGAGCTGTAATCTGTCTTTTTCTTTGAGGGCTGCCATTACAATAGTGTGCCGCATGGCTCAGCTTTTGGCGTGAGCCAGAGCCACTGGCTCAATGAGCCATGGCTCATGGCTCACCCGAGTGGTGAGCCAGCTCATGAGCCATGGCTCTGGCTCCGCACTTTTGTTGAGCTGGCTCATGAGCGAGAGCCATGGCTCATGGCTCATAGCTCAACATTAAAAAAAATTTTTTTTTCACGTTAATATGCACATTTTGCTAAAAGTGAGAATGACCTATTGAGAATAAGCCAACACAAATCATCATTGTTAACTGGCTAAAGACAAATTGACTTTCAGTAACCAGAAATTCCGAAAAAAAAAAGTGATGATTTGGAAGAAAAAAAATGGAAAATTAGGGGAAAAGTGGAAGAATTTAGGAAAAAAGTTGAGCCATTGAGCCATGGCTCACAAGTTTCGTTGAGCTGGCTTATGAGCCATGGCTCTGGCTCATATTTAAATTATTACATGAGCCAGAGCCATGCACTGGCTCTGGCTCAGAAATTTTTGTGAGCCAGCTCGAGCCAGAGCCATTGAGCCAGCTCATGAGCCAGAGCCATGGAAAACACTACATTACAATAACCAAAGATGAGGCTGGGTTGTTTAACTGCCCATAACTTAAATGATAATTTTCAATCTTAAATAAGTTAAAACCAAAGGCAATGTTCAACAACGGCGGCCCTTTTTTTTCTTCAGCACTTTCTTCAGCAATGAACACATGGTACGAGTTGACAGCTGAAATGGGATTGTGAAGCCATTTTTAGCGAAGTTGAATTCACTAAAAGTGGTGAACCAATCAATTTATATTCTACTTTGAATAATTTGTCGTCGTAATTCTTTAGTGTGAGGGACATTACCAATGGGAAAAGATTCAAACAAGCGAGATGGTCATCTTTGTAAGAAAAAAAAACTTCGAAGATAAAAATCTCGGTTTCAAAATTTCCACCATTTCCAATTTTGTACCTACGTTATGGTGGTCTTGGTTGAAAATTATTGCACTGGATTTACAGTTTGACAAATAACTAATGTAGAATCAGATAAAAGAGTGCTTGTGCTATTTACTTTTACACACTACATTGCATTTTTTACATTGTTTATTTTATATTATAAAACTCACGAATTCGGATAAACATTGTTGTTTTTACTTAAAAGCTTGTTGGTATTGACAAGTTTCACAAATAACTGCAAGTTGGTTGACATAATGTTCGAAAAAATGCCAAGTGGTTTGGAAATTTATGTCTTATTTACATTTGTCATTTGGTAATCATTTTGTTCTGACAAAATAAAATGAAATTATGACTTTTCTTGCACTCAACTTCGGAATTGACCCAAAAGATATAAAAACTTTTGAATGTCTTGATGAACAAGATTGTCAAGTGGGAAATTCAAATCGAGACCCAACTTGTGTCGAATCTGCGACAAATGACTGGTCTAACTTTTAATATTACGAAGAATGAGTGAATGGATTTATCCTTAATGTTATGGCTTTCCAGAAATTAAAAATTCTAAATCACAATTTGAATAATGTTACTGTTTCCTATGTAATTTCGAACTTTTGGTTTCAAAAAGTAAAACACCTACATGAAACAAGGTGGTGTCTCGTGTAGGATTCATTGGGTTGTTTAATATTAATTAAAAACTGCCAAACTACAATTTCAGACTACAGTAGAGGTGATGAGAAGATGAGTGAATAAATGAGACTTTTGCTCAACTTTGTTCTATCAAGTCCACAAACAATCTTTGGAACGATGATTTATAAATTAAAAAGGGGGAATTATTAATTAGTAAGTGATCGGCAATCAAGCCACTAGACGTCACTAATAGAAGATGCGAATGACTTTTTTTTGTCCAAATTTTTAATTATCGTTGATAGAGTTTACAATTAACAAGTCATCAAAACAAAACTTCAATAAAAATTTCATGCACCAAGTGTAATTGACCACTCAAAAAAAAAATCTAACGATGAATTCTTACGAAAATAAGGAATTCCAAAGTTTCTGAAAGTCTGAAACAAAAGTTACATTGTATAGCTTACTTTGTCAGATGAGGCGCAGGCGCAATTAGGACTCGTCGAATTACCCGGGAGCTGAAAGTAGTAATGAAAACAAATCAAAATTAATCGTTTACAATAATACACTGACATTCTGAAATGTCAGTGTGTTATCAAAGATAATTAATGATTTCTTCGTATAAAAATTCATCTAAGTTTCAAATAAAATTTCAATCAGAACTGATTGTAATTTCTATAGTTTGTTCGTTCTGATTTTTACCTTACAACTCCCAAACAAAAGGATTATCGTTGACTTGTGCTTCAATTGGTCACTTTTCGTTTGAATTATTAACATTTTCTTCGACGTAGTCGTCATCTTCACTTTTTGTCTGAACTTCTGCATCTTTTCTCATGTCAGAGGGCATACGGTGCGCTTCACTTTATCAGTTCTAATTCATCATCTTCATCAGTAGAATACTCCATGTTATTTCCAGAAACTTACACTCTTCTCCAGAACCACTAGGTGTTGTAGTACTAAATGACAACTTGCTCAAGTTACGCTTGCGCAAAGTNTAAATGCTCAAGTTACGCTTGCGCAAAGTTGTTCCACGAGATATAATATGGTCTGTGGCGCTAGGGGATAAAGCCAATCATGAAAGGAGTTGGAGCGTTAGTTGACCCATGCATCAAACCCATAGATCGATTCTGTTCTTCCANAATACTCCATGTTATTTCCAGAAACTTACACTCTTCTCCAGAACCACTAGGTGTTGTAGTACTAAATGACAACTTGCTCAAGTTACGCTTGCGCAAAGTTGTTCCACGAGATATAATATGGTCTGTGGCGCTGGGGGATNTGACAACTTGCTCAAGTTACGCTTGCGCAAAGTTGTTCCACGAGATATAATATGGTCTGTGGCGCTGGGGGATAAGCCAATCATGAAAGGAGTTGGAGCGTTAGTTGACCCATGCATCAAACCCATAGATCGATTCTGTTCTTCCACAAACTGATGCATAGTTTTGGCCAGGATTTTCTTAATTATGGGGTCATGGATGATAGTTAACGTGAAGTTACAGTTGTCGTCATAATAGTACTATTCGTTCCTATTAAATGAAAATTTCATCAGTTGATTTTAAAATTATCAATCCTTTACTAAAAAAATTTCATTTTGTTTCAAAAACCTTCATTACTTTAAATACCCTGGCTTGTTTACTGAAGCAAGGTAAACCAAGCCAAATTTGCTTAGAGAAATTTATAATCAAATCTAATGGTGGTTTTTTTAGAACTTCCTAACTCCGCAACACAACTTTTGTTTCATGAATCCTTATACGCAAACGCAACAAGTGGGTTCATTTCCATTTTTTGGCTGAAAGATCTTTAGTTCGCAGTTTTAATGGAAAGGCTTCATTCAATAAATGATTTTATTGATATCATTTGGGTTTAGGTTTAAGCCATTCAATAATTTCATAGTAAATTCCACATCTGTGTAACCAATTTCTGCTTCGTCGTCCGTTTTCTCACCGTCATTGTGTGCCTCCAAGAAAAAATCAACCAACCTTATTTAAAAAGGATATTAATGATTAATTAAGTAAAGAAAAATTAACTATTAAATTTATCTTCGTATAACTGACTTTAGGGAAAGTAATTTCGACTCGGATTAAAAAAATTTACTAACTCCTCTATTAAGAAATCGAAAATACATATAGGGAATATTAACTGTATAAATTCATTTAAATTCATCTCGACTCTGACTGCTTCAATAAATTTTTGCAATTATGGTTTTGTCATATTTGTATACTTTACGTGAAAAATCAATTTATGTATNACTGCTTCAATAAATTTTTGCAATTATGGTTTTGTCATATTTGTATACTTTACGTGAAAAATCAATTTATGTATTTTGTTTTCAACTCTTATTTAGAAATGATAATTTTATATTAAATTTTAGACATTTTATAAAATATTTAGAGNTATTTTGTTTTCAACTCTTATTTAGAAATGATAATTTTATATTAAATTTTAGACATTTTATAAAATATTTAGAGTAGTAAAATCAAATATTTAAAAAAGAGACTACTAAATTAAAAAAGGCTTTTTAGGTGTCTCGCCTCTTTATGACTCAAAATGATTTTCTTTCATGTTGACATTTTAATTTGGATATATAACATAAATCAAAATATGAATTTTTTATTTTACTTGACTTTTTTTTACCATGATTAAATATAATAATATAACCAATAGAATTAATTCCAACAAATCTTGATGAATTTTTTTAATTTCCAAATTATTATAAAATCCTTATATAATAAACCATTGAGGTTGGTTGAGGTTAGTTTATATTGAGTGGTATTAAACATTTGATTAGTGGTCTAAACCAATGACTTTAACTTATTCCTATTGGTTGTTAAAATTTGTGGTCAATTAGCCAATTGTGGTTAATATTAAATTGATATATGACAAGTAACACGTCGTCTAATAATTATCTCTACTGCAAGACTTTTAATTCANAATAATTATCTCTACTGCAAGACTTTTAATTCATTTCTAAATCCTCTTCATTTTCATTGATTTATCGGTCAAAATGAGAGGATTTTTAGTAATTTTTGCCTTTTTTGTGTTATATAATTTAGTAGTAGTAAGTCAAGAAGTCAATCCTTCAGAACCTTCCTTGGAAAATAAAAATACTGCTGAAGTAGCACCACAATACGACACAGATGATGACAATTTACATGTAAGTTACTAACTTTCATTAAAATTCGGGAAATTCGTAAAATAAGTTTCGAAAATGCGTTTGGAGAAAGTGTACAATTTTTATTTTTAGAATTTTGTGCATATTTCTGAACCTTGAATTTATTTATTGTATATTTTACTTCACATCAACGTATGAATTGATTATAAATTTTGGGAATGTCATATTTTAATTTTTATCTTGATTTATTTCAATTTAGGGTTTAGGACACTTCTACGCAATTGTGAAGGACACAATAGAATGCGGGTTTGAGAGTTTGAAAGATTTCTTCAAAGGAGTTACTGGCCACGACAATGATGATACCGGCATACACAATGAAAAGGATGTAGAACATAACAGCGATTCAGAGACTACNACTGGCCACGACAATGATGATACCGGCATACACAATGAAAAGGATGTAGAACATAACAGCGATTCAGAGACTACGACGGTTGAACCAGAAAGTACAACGCACCAATCAGAAGGGCCCTCGGATGAATCAGAAGAAACGATGGATGAACCAGAACAGGGAGGGAACAAAGAAGAAACGAGAGATGAATCGGAACACGAAAGGAACGAATTAGAAGAAACANGAAGAAACGAGAGATGAATCGGAACACGAAAGGAACGAATTAGAAGAAACAACGAATGACAATGAAATTAGTGCTGGAGAAGTGGAAGTTATGAATGACGACGAATTTCAAGATGCACCACCTGAATCAACACAAGGTGATGACCTAAGTAATGATCAAGATGAGCCAAATGGGGAAGAGCCAGGTCAAGAAGAGCGAAGTGAGGAGCCAGGACTAGAAAACCCAAATAATGAACCAAATCAAGTTGATTCACCTATGGAAGAGTTAAATGATGAAGAGGAGCCAGGTCAAGAAGAGTTAAGTCAACAACAGACAAACGATGAGCCAAATCANGAAGAGTTAAATGATGAAGAGGAGCCAGGTCAAGAAGAGTTAAGTCAACAACAGACAAACGATGAGCCAAATCAAGAAGAGCCAGTTGACGAGCAAAATGAGAAGTCAAGTGACGAAATATATTTAGAAAAGTCAAGTAATGAGCTACATCTAGTGGAGTCGAACCAAGAAGAGCCAAAACATGAGGAGACAAGTGAAGAAGTGCCGACACTTGAGGAACCAAATCAAGAAGAGTCGACACTTGTGGAGCCAATTCAAGAACCGACAATTGATGGACGAATTCATGAAGATTCAATAACTAAAGAACCAATACAAGAAGATCCCACACTTGAGGAGTTAATTCAATACGAGTCGACACTTGCGGAGCCAATTCAACAACCGATGCTTGAGGGGCGAATTCAAGAAAAGTCAATAGCTAAAGAGCCAATGCAAGAAGATCCGATTCTTGANAAGAGCCAATGCAAGAAGATCCGATTCTTGAGGAGCCAATTCAAGACGAGCCAAATGACGAAGAATCATCACTTGAGGAACCAATTCCAAAAGAATCGACACAATTGGAGCAAATTGAAGAAGAACCGACACTTGACGCACAAATTCATGAAAAGTTGACACTTGCAGAGCCAATTCAAGAAGAATCAATAGTGAAAGAGCCATTGCAAGAAGAATCGACAATTGAGGAGTCAATTCAAGGCGAAACAACACCAGAAGGGCCAAATAAGGAAGANAGGAGCCAATTCAAGACGAGCCAAATGACGAAGAATCATCACTTGAGGAACCAATTCCAAAAGAATCGACACAAGTGGAGCAAATTGAAGAAGAACCGACACTTGACGCACAAATTCATGAAAAGTTGATACTTGCAGAGCCAATTCAAGAAGAATCAATAGTTAAAGAGGCATTGCAAGAAGAATCGACAATTGAGGAGTCAATTCAAGGCGAAACAACACCAGAAGGGCCAAATAAGGAAGAGNCATTGCAAGAAGAATCGACAATTGAGGAGTCAATTCAAGGCGAAACAACACCAGAAGGGCCAAATAAGGAAGAGCCGACACTTGAATTAATTCAAGAAGAGCCGATAGAAGATGAGCCAAAAAAGGAAGAGTCGACACTTCAGGAACCAAGTCAAAATGAGCTAATACTTGAGCTAAATAATGAAGAGCCGGCAATTGAGGAGCCAAGTCACGAAGAGCCGACAGAAGTGGAGCTAATTGAAGAAGAGCCCACAATAGAAGAGCCAATTCTAGAAGAACCAATATTTGAAGAACTAACATCTCTTCTCGGTTAAGATCTTCTACCAATATTTGAAGAACTAACATCAGAAGAGCCAATTCTAGAAGAGTCAATTCAAGAAGAACCGAAACAAGAAGAGCTAACACCAAAGGAGACAATTNCCACAATAGAAGAGCCAATTCTAGAAGAACCAATATTTGAAGAACTAACATCAGAAGAGCCAATTCTAGAAGAGCCAATTCTAGAAGAGTCAATTCAAGAAGAACCGAAACAAGAAGAGCTAACACCAAAGGAGACAATTNTAGAAGAGCCAATTCTAGAAGAGTCAATTCAAGAAGAACCGAAACAAGAAGAGCTAACACCAAAGGAGACAATTCAAGGAGAGCTGACACATGAGGAACCAATTCCCGACGAGCCCAAACAAGTAGAGCCAATGTCTGTAGAGCCTGAACAAGAAGAGCCAATTCGTGATGAACCGAAGCAAAAAGATACAATTCTTGTCGACTCACAACAAGAAGAGTCAATTCTTAATAACCCTGAAAAAGAGGAGTTAATGTTTGATGAGCCAAAACAAGAGGAGCCAATTTATGACGAGCCGAAGAAAGAGGAGCCAATTCTTGATCAGCCGAAGAAAGAAAAGCAACTTTCNGAGGAGCCAATTTATGACGAGCCGAAGAAAGAGGAGCCAATTCTTGATCAGCCGAAGAAAGAAAAGCAACTTTCAGACGAGACCAAACAAGAGGAGCAAATTCCTGATGAGCCAAAAAAAGAGAAGCCAATTACTGACGAGCTTAAACAAGATGAGCCAAATACTGTCGAGCTCAAACAAGAGGATCCAATTCAAGAGCAGACACAAGAAGAACCTGTTGAAGAAGAGACGATATTAGAGCAGCCNCTCAAACAAGAGGATCCAATTCAAGAGCAGACACAAGAAGAACCTGTTGAAGAAGAGACGATATTAGAGCAGCCAATTCAACAAGAACCAACAAAAGAAGAGCCAATTTTAGAAATGTCGAAAGAACAAGAACCAATTCAAGAAGAGTCCAAACCACAAGAGCCTAAACAAGAACCAACTCAACAAGAATTCAAAGCACAAGAGCCAATTCAGGATGTACCAATAGAAAAAGAGCCAATACAGGAGTCCAAACAAAAAGAACCAATTCAGGAAGTATCGACACAAGAAGAGCCAATTCCANGAGGAGCCAATTTATGACGAGCCGAAGAAAGAGGAGCCAATTCTTGATCAGCCGAAGAAAGAAAAGCAACTTTCTGACGAGACCAAACAAGAGGAGCAAATTCCTGATGAGCCAAAAAAAGAGAAGCCAATTACTGACGAGCTTAAACAAGATGAGCCAAATACTGTCGAGTTCAAACAAGAGGATCCAATTCAAGAGCAGACACAAGAAGAACCTGTTGAAGAAGAGACGATATTAGAGCAGCCAATTCAACAAGAACCGACAAAAGAAGAGCCAATTTTAGAAATGTCGAAAGAACAAGAACCAATTCAAGAAGAGTCCAAACCACAAGAGCCTAAACAAGAACCAACTCAACAAGAATTCAAAGCACAAGAGCCAATTCAGGATGTACCAATAGAAAAAGAGCCAATACAGGAGTCCAAACAAAAAGAACCAATTCAGGAAGTATCGACACAAGAAGAGCCAATTCCAGACTCCAAACAACAAGAACCAATTCAGGAAGTATCGACACAAGAAGAGCCAATTCCAAACTCCAAACAACAAGAGCCAATTGAAGAAAAACCTCAACAGAATCTGCCGGAAGAAAACCNAAAAACCTCAACAGAATCTGCCGGAAGAAAACCAATCACAAGTACCACCACCAAAACTAATCGAGCCAACTAACAAGAATGAAAAAACATCTCCACAAGTATAAGCACGTCACAGAGCCATGAAACTTCAGAAGTATTGAAAGCTCACTTAGTGCCTGCGCCACCAAAGACAAACCAAACACTCTTACTTCCAATAAACAACATAAATAATACCTTCACAATTTTCTAGTGACCAATTAGCATCTTTTAATAAAAATAGTTAAATTTCTTTTTTCGTTCGTTACTTCTGGCAATTGAATCAAGCCACTATAGATCAGATTGTATAATATGATAATACAAATTTTAAATATAATTCAACTTATCCATGCATAATCGCTCATTATGATTTTGCAACACAAATTACAGATTGATAGTAAGTAGTACAGTTCTCATGCTGATAATTGAATACTGCGTGATGTCTGCTTTTTCTTAATGAATTCCATTAGCAACAATACTACATACTACAGTGGAATTCGTTTAATGTCACTCCTTCTTCTGTCACATGTCTCTTTGTATCACCAATTTAAAAATTCCCGGCGGATGCCCATGCACTTAAGGGTAAGAATAGGTCGCCTTATGTCATTTCGCCTAATGTCATTTTTCATCTTGAGTCACTCATTCCAACCCCACACATGGAAGTTTACTTCTTTTATTGGCAACTTTCGTGCCATAGTTTGAATTTCATTGATCTTTTTTCTTAATTTCTTTCCAAATTGTATACATTCAACTTACACCCTAATAAAATGGGAAAAGAAAAATCATCACTGAAGAAACATTTTCTTAACGAGAATTTCTAACCGAAAAATTAACTTTCAAAATTAGAGATAGATCAAGTATCACAGAATCCTTTCTCAATATTGAAAGGCACCCATCCGAAACTTTCAAAAGTTCGTTTGTATATAGAGCCACTAAGAATTGTAACATTTTTATTTTACTAACCAGAGATAATCTCATTTTAGTAAATAATTTCAACTAATTTAAAGACAGGTCAGCGAAATTTGTAATCAAACATAGACTCAACGATTTCACCACCAATCGCTAACAAACAAAAATCAAAAAATTAAAAAGTGGATTTTGAGTTTTGAGTAATAGATTAAGTCTAATACTTATAACATCTTTACAATCTACTTAACCACAATATACTGTTTTTTTCTTAGTTTTTTCGTTCCGTGATTCAATCACTTATTTTTATAGTTAGTCCTGCTTCCGGGAGTGTCNCTGTTTTTTTCTTAGTTTTTTCGTTCCGTGATTCAATCACTTATTTTTATAGTTAGTCCTGCTTCCGGGAGTGTCTCGGTAAATTACCATTTTGTATTAGAAATGATACCTTTGACACTTGAATAAAATGTAAAGCAATCAATCAATCAATCCTTTAGTGTGCAGAAAAAATNTCTCGGTAAATTACCATTTTGTATTAGAAATGATACCTTTGACACTTGAATAAAATGTAAAGCAATCAATCAATCCTTTAGTGTGCAGAAAAAAAATTACTATTTTCATTAGGTCAAACTGGTGTAATTTTGAACACTGAGTTAACCATAGTAAAATTAATAGGTAAACCAATATTCACAAATCCGCTTTTTGTCACCAAACACTATGTTAAACACCAAAATTAAAAAAGTTGCCAATATCGCATTATGTCACCTTCGCTTTATATCACCAAAAATTTGGGCTCCCTTGGGGGTGACATTAAACGAATTCCACTGTACATTATAATCCAACATTTTTAAGTAAGGTAACCTTGAATGATACCAAATAATTACACTCCCAAATACCAGGTTGATGATACATAGGTATTTTACTATGTCGCAAATTTTTTTTACAAATAATGTGAAAGAAACCACTCGACCTCAGATAATCCTCTCTCTTTTCATGAACATTATTCTGCAAAATTACAAAATTTACAAAGTACGTGACAGCGGAGTGGTTAGTGTCTCGTTTTCTCGTGACCTTCATCAATCACGATCGAATTTTATAATTAATGTATCGCATGACTCTGAACTTTTCCGACGTCATGATAACTCTATGAGATTTCGGTGATTTTTTTTTTAATCTAGATAGAAATTAAAAAAAAAATTTTTTTTTTTCAGAATTTCAAACACTTTTTGGTTGAATTCTGTTTTCATTTCGACTCCCGACTAAATTTGGAGTCATGCGATACAATGGTGATGAATATCTTCATTATTTGATTTTTTTTCCCCCTACAAGATGGATAATTACATAACTTTAGCCTAATCTATACCTATCTAACCTAAATGCTTCTTTTCATTTTGGATACCAATGGTATTTGAGTTTTTGGTGGGTGAACATGAACAACGAAACCATCACTATTGTTAGCAGTGTTAGTGAAATTGAAATTACCAACAATAGAAGTACAGAAATTTCAAATCTTCCGCCACAATACCATGAGTACAATACTGGTGATGTGACATGGCTTCTGACCTGTACTGCAATCACATGGCTCATGGTCCCTGGAGTTGGTTTTTTCTACAGTGGTTTATCACGGAGTAAAAGTTCACTAATTTTGATCATTTTATGCTTCTATTCAGTATCAGTAGTCTCTATTCAAGTAAGTAACGCAAAAAAAAAATCCCAAATACGTTAAAAAAAATTTTTTTTATTAAAATTTTCTGAAATTTTGGTTTTGGTGCAATACTCTAATTTTGCCTTTTTTTTCTTTCTTTTTTAAATTTAGTGGTACATACTAGGATATTCGTTGTGTCTCTCTACTACCGGCTCTCCATTTATTGGAGATTTGAATCACATGTTTCTTCAAAATATCGATGATAGTCCAGCATTTTCAAATCCAAAAGTTCCTGCTCTTTTAATTTCAATATGGTACTGTCTTTTTGCCGCCATCACGCCTACTATTATACTCGGCGCAGTCGCAGAAAGAGCAAGACTCCTTCCTTGTGTTATTTTCATATTTTGTTGGTCTACATTGGTATTTGACTTTCTAACATATTGGACATGGTAAGGAAACAAAACAAAAGTGGATTAATTGCGTAAGCTAAGAATTTGACAACTTTTTTANGGTCTACATTGGTATTTGACTTTCTAACATATTGGACATGGTAAGGAAACAAAACAAAAGTGGATTAATTGCGTAGGTAAGAATTTGACAACTTTTTTATTGTTTTTATAGGAATCCAAACGGCTGGATTTATACCGAAGGAGGTTAAAAAATTAACAATTTTTTCTAAATTTGTTCAATTTTTGATAATTTTTTTTCTAATTTTACTCCCAAAACAGGTCTTGATTTTGGAGGTGGAACGCCTATTCACATCAGTACCGGCGCAGCCGCATTGGCGTATGCTCTGATACTTGGAAAGCGGCAAGATTCTAGTGAAAAACCACCCCATAACATGACACATGTGAGAAAAAAATTATGAAATTTATTTCGTTTTGTAAGAAACAAAAATTAAATTTTTTAATTTATTTTTATAATTATTATTAAGGTTATAATTGGCTGTAGCTTCATCTGGTGAGGGAAAATTCAAAATTTATTTTAATGATTACTATCAAATAATTAAAATTTTGATATATTTTTTGACAAGCTGAATTTTTTACCCTTGCAGGTTCGGTTGGCTTGTTGCTAACGCCGGTTCAGGTCTACTACCCAACTATCGCGCAGTCGTCGTTTTCGTCACAACCAACTTGTCCGCATCAGTCGGTGGGATTACATGGGTAACCATCGACTACATCCGACATAAACCAAGAAAATTCTCTGCGCTTGGATTTTGCACAGGCGCAGTTGCAGGACTCGTCGCTGTGACACCCGCCAGTGGTTTTGTTTCTCCAACTTCTAGTATTGCATTTGGACTTTTTGGCGCCATCTTTTGCAATTTTTCTCTATCTTGTAAAAAATGGCTTCGGATTGATGACGCCTTTGATGTTTTTTGTCTCCATGGTGTGGGCGGGATTATTGGAAATTTACTTTGTGCTGTTTTGGCACAAAAATCTGTCGCCGCTGTTGATGGAACAGAAATTATAGGAGGTGTACTGTATGATGGACATTGGAAACAATTGTACATTCAGTTAATTGATACCGTAGCAGCATTTACCTGGTCATTCATTGTGACATTAATTATAGTTTTCATTATGAACAAAATACCTGGACTTTACCTGCGCACAACTCAAGTCAATGAAGAGATAGGATTGGACAAAACGGAATTAGGTGAGTCTTTGTACCAACACATTGAAGATTTGAAACTACAACAATGTGCCTGCGCATGTACACAAGTGAAACTTACAAATGGTGTCAACAAATCATTTGTGGGAGATTCAAATACATTGGAAGTTGAGATGACACCAAAATTCAATAATGGAAAGATATCAAGTGGTTTAGATATTCAACGAAATGGGCAAGAAATTCTATCAGCATCGTTATAAGTGTCATCGTTATATTTCATCGTTATAAGTGTCAAACCAATGATAATTTTGAGTTGTGGATATTATGAAAATTCTTGTAAAACTTTAACTCATTACGGTTGTGATTTTATTAATTTTAAAAATAAGAAGCTAAAATTTTTTGGTAATTAATTAACTAAAAGCATCTACTGCATTAAAAGTTATTGTTGGATTTCTTATGAAATTTCGAGGGCTGAGTTCGTTTAGGATCCTTGATTCATTTTTAGATGATAATTATTTTTTGGCCATTAGGTACCATTCACCACTTGGACTGGATTTATTGAAGATTTTTTATAGTCTTCGAGATGCTGGATTTTTAGTATTTGATGAGAGTGAGTATTTAAAAATGGATTTGAAAGATTCAAAAAGGATGAAAAAATATGGAGATAGTTATATTAAAACAAAAGAAATGAAACATGGCAACAATGTAAATTTTAGAAGTAGAGATAAATCCATTTTCTCTTTTTCAATTCTATTCCATTATGTCAATTTCAATAGTTGGAAATTTTTTGTATCGTTACTTTTAAGCCGTGAAATTATACAGGCTGTTTAAAAATTATACAACCTACTGACCTATTGGTGACTGTCTGTACAGGTAGGCTAAAATTGCTTCTAATACGTCGATGGATATTTAATTACATATAAAAAATTTATTAAAACATAAACAAATCTTTATTAAAATCTTGGAAAACTTGGTGGAAATTGTTGAAATTTTTATATAAACACAAAATATTTTCACATTAAAAAATTATTTTCTGAATGGGCTTATTTTTCTATGATTTAGGTATGATTCAAAGTTTCTGAGCTGTACGCGTGGCCGTTTGGTGGGAGGATTTGAGAGAATCCGCAAAACTTTTATCTTATTGTTAGTATAGTGAAGTCCGGGTATAGTGACTCCGTGTATAATATAACTCTGGCTATAGCATACCCCACNCTTATTGTTAGTATAGTGAAGTCCGGGTATAGTGACTCCGTGTATAATATAACTCTGGCTATAGCATACCCCACAGTCCGGTCCCTGCCAAGCAAATGGGAGATTATGTGTTAAGTAGTCCGGCTATAATGAAATCGGCTATACTGAACTTCCGGCCTTAGTGAACCAATCCTACCTGTCCCGAGAGTCATTTTGTCCGGTTATGGTGAACACGCATGAAATATCTATGAATTCCGCAATGAATTTAATCCTTATTCTTCTATTCCCATCTATGCACACGACTTTGATGGAACCTCAGAGTGAGTTTTAGTTAACACTGCAGTTTAAAAGTCAAATCCAGTCAGGAAACATTTTCGTTGTTGCTTAGAAGTACTCGATCTGGTGGGGAGAAGTTCATGGAACGTGGCACAGATCCGAAAAATAATTCTAAACTCACGATGCTTTAAAAGCAATTAAAAGTTTGCGCACTTTAATTTTCTTAAGGTAAATAAGAAAGCTTGGATGAATTCTTTAATTTTTTTCAAAATTCCGTATTCAGAACCTAATAGGAATCAAACTGAAAAGCCCTTTTATTGCTGGACTGTTGTGATTCTCCATTCCTAATTTAACACATATTAAGCAACTCTTCCTATCTGCCAACACAACTAGCCTATGGACCCAGGAAAACAAGCTTCAAAGTCAACAAAGAGCTAGTTCAATTGGAAGGACCAAAAAACTTTACCAAAATCAGTCAAAATTTTACCCAAAGTAGTCTTGCGGGTGTTTCGGAGAAAATAGTGGAAGCTTCGATTCTATGGAAATTCATCATGAGAACATGACCGTATTCAAAGTATTAAGTAAATTTTTATCACCCAATACTTTTCTACATAATCGAGGTAGCTGAATTTATAGTAAAATATTTGGATATAATGAACAATTATTGAATTGTAGGGTCCGTTCACTATACGGATATAATGAACTCCGGTTATACTGAACCAATCCTGCCGGTCCCTACGGGCTCACTAAAACCGAACTTCTCTGTACATCGAACACAAAAGGTGTTAATCTAGTCTTAGCATTCAATATACGCTTCACCTAATCACAATTTATACAATCATGAGAGCAAATTGTTAGTCGATTACCAACAAATAGCCAATTTTGTTCTTATGGAAAACATTTTACAAATTTTATTTCAAAAATTTTGCCAAATTTAACAATATCTGGGTGTGTACCTTTGTCGGAGAAACTAAATTCTTAAAATTCATGGCTCTAATTCAACTAATATTCGTTGCAGGAACGTCCGTCGTGCTCATGTATATGGACCCAAATTCTTATAAAGGTTTTGATGCTCATCAGAAAGCCAATATAAGCTTATAATCTCCGCGCATAATATTGCATAATTTGTTTGTAAATACCGCATAATTTTTAAAAATATCGCGCATAAAAATGGCGTCCTAATAAATAATTTCTGATGTGCGTGATCTCAAACATTGTTGTACAATTTTTGTTATATTCTTTTGATCCGCACTACTTAATGCCAGTAGTCACCTTACCCCATATTACTCACAACTTTATGTAATATCCAAGGGCCCTCAGAATAAAAAAAAAATTATATTAGGCACATTAATATTAAAACAATAATAGAATTTGACAAATATAATGGAACAATTAGAAATCCATAATTTTAAACTAGAGTGCTCGAAGAGTAAACCAATTTTAGCCTGTTTACTATATCTCCAAATTATGTCGGTCTTATTCAATCAAATTTCGACAGATAAGTTACAAATTAAATGTTAAAATTTTTGTTATCAGAAAAAAATTTTTTTTTGACATTCCTAATTTATAATAATCACCAAATTTCAAC
The DNA here is from genome assembly GCA_002738285.1 of Holacanthella duospinosa. NCBI lineage: Eukaryota > Metazoa > Arthropoda > Collembola > Poduromorpha > Neanuridae > Holacanthella > Holacanthella duospinosa. The sequence goes on along the minus strand of NIPM01000363.1, from coordinate 66,966 downwards.
ATAAAATTACTTTTACACTCCCCAATATTCATAGTTTGAATATTAAAATTATACAGGTTGTACTTATTGTGGTGGTGGTGCAAATACGTTCATGTATGCTGGTGTGGGAAATGAGTAATATTTTTCTGCTCGATCGTTACTCAGATAGAAGATGGGTTGATGCGCCACTTCTTTTGCGGCGACGTAAAAAGGTGCTGTATTTAACAATTGAGGCAGTCCGCCCAAGAGGGGCCTATCTCAGAGTAAACAAACGACTTTTTCTCTTAGTTACGAATTTTTGACAAAATTCACCAAATGTCGGAAAATTTAATACTAAAAACCAAGTTTGCAAAGTTAGTTAGAATTTTATTTTATTATTACTACTTTTTCTCAAATTAAGAAGCATTTTTTGTGTTGTGGAACTTAAATTGGAGTATTAGTGCAGTACAGTGGTTATCATTGCGTATCATTTTTTCATTCCCTGAACCCAAGGATGAGGAAACAAGATAAGAGCGAGCGCCTGTCAAATTCAAATTGTATTGCTTTAAAATCAATTGACACACCTGTCCTGTCACTGCTTTTGGTTTTGATTTGTAATCGATTAGTTTACGCAAATTTGTTAGTTTTTGTGGATATTTTCATCATTCAGTATAAAATTATGGAGTTCCCCTTAAAACTAAGTTCAAATGACCTATGGAAATTGAACACACAGAAGAAAAGGTCGATCAATCCAACTCAGCACAAGCATCGCATATTGAAGAGACGAAGAGATTCTGGACACGGATGGACTGAAGCACCGGGAACAGAAGCAGAAGTAGTACATCCGGAGATAAATGCACCACAAGATGTAAGCACTGATTAAACGATAATACATTTTGTTATGTATAATTTTACGTTCTAAATAGCTATCCGGAGATTCTCATGTGGAAATTTCGCATGCATAACCACACTTGTAATTTAGACCAGTCGAAATCGAAATCACCTTTCCATTTGAAAGCGAAACCGAAATCAAAATTCAATTCTCTGTACAAACCGAATCTGAAATCGAAATCGAAATCTAATTCTCCGTAAAATTCGAAATCGAAATCGAAAGCGAAATTCAACACTAGCCATTCGAAATCGAAATCGAAATTAAAAATCCCAAGGTGATCGAAATCCAAACCGAAATTCAAAGTCCCAAGGTGATCAAAATCGAAATCAAAATTCTAAATCGCCAGGTATCAAAATCGAAGTCGAAATCTAAATTAATATTCCACAAGTAGTGTTAAAGGGGCGCAACTCCGTATCCGTACCTTGAGACAAAATTTTTTGCCGTAGCCATACGCAAAACCCAAAGTTACGGTGTATGTCTTGTTAGATAGGTAAGTGGTTTCCCACTTCCTTTAAAAAATTACCCATTCTCAGGGTGGATGGATTCGTCGGTGTGGGAGAAATTCTCCCAGACCGACGCTCCATCCATTTTGAAAAAAAGGGAATGGGAAGTCAGTCCCAAGCTGGCTGTTCCCAACTCATCATATTGATCCCTACTTTTCTTTTTTGTGAATTGGTTTTTGGAATTTGTTTTTGGCTCTCGCCAATTTTGGAAGGAGGTCAGAGGTCACCGGAGCCTCACTCACTTGGTAAGGTGATCCCTTCACCTCTGAACCCCCTCCATTTTCCCATTTTCCCCCTTATTTTAATTAATATCTAATTAATTCCCAAAACCCATCCAATTCCCAACCCAAACCCCGTCACTTCCCCGACCCTATCCCAATATCCCCAAAGTACCAATCCCATTCCCAAATCATTCATAACCTCCCTAATTATTCCCAATTCCCCCGTAAGGCACCCTACTGTCTTACAGTCTATACCTGCTTCCTCAATAAATCGAAATAATGCCTATACCTACACATTAATTTAAAAAAATTCGGTCGGTACTGTACTAGTATTTTAGGTACGGGGTACGCCGCACGTACGTCATACCTACCTTTCTCAAATCGCCAAGCTGTGGAGGGAGAGGATGAGATATTGATATTTATTTATTTTGTGAGAGGAAAGTGTGTGTAAGTTGGAGTGAAGTTTTTAACTTGTTTCATATTTCACATTTTCGCGAGAAGCACGGATATTATTGTGTTGGTGTGAAATACCTGTTCTCATTTCATAAACATAAATACATAAAGTTTGATACTTATTTAGGAAAACAAAATCCATAACCCATAAGGGCGGAAATCGAAATACATTATCCCCGGGGGAAATCGAAATCAAAATAAAGCTCAACTTTCCATTCGAAATCGAAATCGAAATCGAACACTAAGCATTCGAAATCGAAATCAAAACTCGTAACTTTTCTGACTCTAAATCGAAATCGAAACCCATAACATTTAAGGCTATGGGAACCGAAATCGAAGTTTTGATTTCGTTTTCGATTTCGAATGATCGAAATTTCAAATTTTGATTTCTAGCTAAGTTACAAGTGTGTGCATAACCAACTATAAATTGCGCACACATGCCTTTCTACTCCATTGCCGTTATCATTAAATTAAATTTTGGGTTTTGGATTTAACAAAATACTACCACACTTTTATAAACCTAAGAAAACTAGAGAATTAGCTAGGGTGACCTACTTCAAGGCGACCACTATAGACACGACAGCCGACAATTGTCGGGCCTAATTACCCGACAGGTGTCGGGTAAAAAGTAGATTTGTCGGCTGTCGCATCCATAGTACCTAAATTGTCTGTCGGGTGTATCAACCAAATCTACTTTTTACCCGACAGCTGTCGGGTAGTTAGACACGACAATTGTCGGCTGTCGGGTCCATAGTAGTTGCCCCTACTTCAAAATTACTCTAAACTTTTGATAACTTTCTTCTGGTTTAAAAAAGAGATGTGCTATTTCGTCGAACATTTATTTTGTAACATAGTGAAATATTGAATACAATGATAATTCTCTGATCTATTCGTTGGGTGTGAAGTTTGATGTTACCTTCGGATCTGTCACACAATAACTTTGAAATTTTTGCTACGATAAGGCAATGCATGCGGGAGATGTACATATTTGGGATGTTTGCTGAATGGTGAAACATAACGCGACCTTTTTCACCAGTTCAGGGCCACTGACCACAATGGACAGTCCGCAATCTTGATCTCTTGTGTCAACGTTGTGGCGCTATCTGAACGAACTGTCCCAGCAAAACAAAGTCGCCGGGTAAGGTCATACTTGTAAATTAAATTTTTCTACATATCTCCGCAAAAGATTATTGGATTGAACTACTTTAATTAATTAACCTGAGGTATTCACCTATAAATACCATGTAGCAGTGACTGGCGTGGATCACGTTGTCTGTAAGGCTACCATACTACAGATATTCGGAATTTCTTGGAAGCGACTCCGGAATGTTATCGAGAAAAAGAAGAGTTATTGTGCCACAAGATCGGCGCGGGAAGCATGATAATCGCCCCAACCAAGGATACCAACCATATCCAAGGATTTCAAACGCATGAGAGTCATTATCATCGCCAGCGAGATCCTCCTAATACTCGTTATTTAAACCCAGATTTAACCATTCAACTTATGTATAATATGTTCATTCAGGAACAACGAGCTAATGAAGGCCCTGAGTGTGAAGACTGGAAGTACTACGACATCTTCAATCGAGAATATCGAAACATAAAGACATGTTCGCCAAAGACGGACACTTGCGATAAATGTGACGAGTTGAATGCCTCTCTACACGATGCAACCGAAGACGAAAGGGTTGAAATACTAGCCTCGCAGCTGGCTCATCACACTCTTGGTAATTACCTGATTTCTTAGAAAATACAGCCAACCATGAATTATGTGTCATGACCTTTCACGGCAGAAAGACGTAATTCTTTTTTGTAGGGAAAGTTTAAAAAAAATTTATTCAGTTAAAGTGCTGACAGTTTCAGATAAAGCATTGGATACTAAGATAGGTAGTATAAAAAATCAAATCTCTAGGACCAATAGAACAGAAGTTATGATTTTCTGAAAATTAAAAGTTTTACATGTTATTCTGTGACGATGTAACTAAGAGATGGAGGTTTCTAAAGAATATACAAAAATTTCAATTTTNAATGAAATCGGCTATACTGAACTTCCGGCCTTAGTGAACCAATCCTACCTGTCCCGAGAGTCATTTTGTCCGGTAGATCCTCCTAATACTCGTTATTTAAACCCATATTTAACCATTCTGCTTATGTAAAATATGTTCATTCAGGAACAACGAGCTAATGAAGGCCCTGAGTGTGAAGACTGGAAGTACTACGACATCTTCAATCGAGAATTTCGAAACATAAAGACATGTTCGCCAAAGACGGACACTTGCGATAAATGTGACGAGTTGAATGCCTCTCTACACGATGCAACCAAAGACGAAAGGGTTGAAATACTAGCCTCGCAGCTGGCTCATCACACTCTTGGTAATTATCTGATTCCTTAGAAAATACAGCCAACCATGAATTATGTGTCATGACCTTTCACGGCAGAAAGACGTAATTCTTTTTTGTAGGGAAAGTTTAAAAAAAATTTATTCAGTTAAAGTGCTGACAGTTTCAGATAAAGCATTGGATACTTAAGATAGGTAGTATAAAAAATCAAATCTCTAGGACCAATAGAACAGAAGTTATGATTTTCTGAAAATTAAAATTTTTACATGTTATTCTGTGACGATGTAACTAAGAGATGGAGGTTTCTAAAGAATATACAAAAATTTCAATTTTNTTTTTACATGTTATTCTGTGACGATGTAACTAAGAGATGGAGGTTTCTAAAGAATATACAAAAATTTCAATTTTCAAAAAAATCTTAACTTTTGTTCTACTGAACCAAGAGACTTGATTTTTCTACTTCCTATCCTACTATCTAAAATTTTATCCGAAACTGGCAGCACTTTACCTGAAACAATTTTTTAATTTCGAACTGTAAAAAGTTACTTGAATTCCAAATTTAATTGATAGGTTACGTTAAATGAGTTTTGCTACTAATATATTTAGAGTCTGTTTGTTTAGAACTAAAACAAAAAGTGAGAAGAAAATCGACCAAGAAATCAGCCAAAAATGGCCGATACCGATTTATTTTAAAATGACCAATTTGGCATATGTGCCGATTTCAAAATCGACATCGGTTGATCCCTAGTTATTACTCTAACTATGACTCTGGTTACTGACTATCCAGGTTTTTGAGGGTCGGGAGTCATTTGATGACTCCGATTCCTTTGCGTTTGGGAGTTAGTCATGACTGTGGGAGTCTACTAGCAGACTTGTGAGTCATGACTCTTTTCCAACATTTGAGCATATCGGACTTATTTTGTTTATTTTTTCCTGTTTTGTTTTACGTGACTTTGGAGGCATGACTTTGAGAAAGAGTTTNATCGGACTTATTTTGTTTATTTTTTCCTGTTTTGTTTTACGTGACTTTGGAGGCATGACTTTGAGAAAGAGTTTCCATGCCTCATAGTTTGACCTGAGTCGGAATCACTGACTCTGGGAGTCATACCTGGCTCACTAAATGTTGGGAGTCGACTATCAAACTCATAACTCTGACTCCTTGAATGTTGGCAGTCGACTCTGTCGACTCTATACGTTTAGTGAAGGTTCCTTAACAAAGTTTCTTGTAGTCATGGAACCTTGCGTTTGGTGATGAAAGTAGATGAGAAAAATAAGGAAAATGAGTCATATATGCTCATTTGCACCTGTTTTAAAAAAGGCAATCTGCCAAGTTTGTGAGTCGACTCACACGTCTGGAGTAGACTCCCATTCATGACTCTGACTCCCAATAACATCATTTGACTCGCCACTATCAGAAACCCTGTGAGTCAGAATCAGAGTCAGAACTTTGTTGTCAGAGTCAGGACTCTGTCGTCAGAGTCAGGACTCTGTAGTCAGAGTCATGAAGAACATTACTACGAGAGTGGAATCAATTTTTAGATNGTCATATATGCTCATTTGCACCTGTTTTAAAAAAGGCAATCTGCCAAGTCTGTGAGTCGACTCACACGTCTGGAGTAGACTCCCATTCATGACTCTGACTCCCAATAACATCATTTGACTCGCCACTATCAGAAACCCTGTGAGTCAGAATCAGAGTCAGAACTTTGTTGTCAGAGTCAGGACTCTGTCGTCAGAGTCAGGACTCTGTAGTCAGAGTCATGAAGAACATTTCTACGAGAGTGGAATCAATTTTTAGATTAAAAAAAAACTTATATACAAGTTTGAGAATTTACAGACTCCTACTGCCCACCGCCCTCCTTACTGCCCGCAGCTCTCAATACTGCCCGCATCCCTTCCATATAGCACGCAGCTCTTCTTGATGACCGCAACCCTCCCTATTGCCCGTAGCCCTCCCTGCAGCCCGCAGCCCTTCCTATTGTCCCCAGCCCTTGCTACTGCCCGCAGCTCTCGCTACTAACCGCATCTTTACATACTGCTCGCCATCCACCCTACCGCTCGCAGCCCCTTCCCCACTGCCCGCAACCCTCCCTACTGCCCTCAGCCCTCTTTCCTGCCCACAATCCTCCTTACTGCCCGCATCCCACCCTACTGTCCGCAGCCCTCCCTATTACCCACAAGCCTCCCTACTGCCCGTAACCCTCCTTACTGCCCGCAGCCCTCCCTACTTTTCGCAGCTCTCCCTACTGCCCGCAGCCCTCACTACTGCCATCAGTCGTCCTTACAGCCCACCGCCCTCCCTACTGCCCACCGCCTTTCCTATAGCCCGCCGCTATCTCTAATTCCTACCGACCTCCCTACTTCCCTCCGCTGTTCCTACTCCCCGTAGCCTTCAATGTAAAACATTTTGGTTACATAGTATGACAACTATGTACTATTAATTTTAGTGTCCATGCTTATGGACAAGGTTAGTTAGAACTTTTTGGTGTCCATAGATATGGACATAGTTGGTCTGGACATTTTCCCTTGCCTAGGATTATAGACACACTTGGGAAATAATAAAGGTTACATCTGAAATACATGTTGCCAGAATTCTGCTATGTATTTATTTCACAGTAACTAAAAAAAACGTAAATTTTGACTATTATAGCATCTGTTCGATGCTACGTTGGCCTAATTCTCGAGGAATCGATATGGGTCATCTAAATTTACGACATTCATATCTTGCTTTACTGAAAAAGTGTCCATGTGCATGGACGAAGATGGGGATTCTAGAGTTAATCGGCAACATCGCCAAGTTCCTCAAAGAAGTTCTGACGTAAGTGACCGGAGGACATATATTCGCCTTTGGGAGGATGGTTAACTAAAACTTTTCCTACAAAATAAATTACCTGCTTCCTCCCGCAAAAGGGCATGGATTAATATTCTCTTCCCTATGACACATAATTTATTGGTGGACTATGGAACCAATTCAACGAGACTAAAGTTTCCCGGAAATTTTCGGATTACATAAAACTTGTGGTACAGTATCCGTACGGCTAATAATGTTATTAAGTTGTATTCAAAAGTTTCACACAATGCGGATCAAGTCTGGACATTAGTACCAATTAAATACAACAAAGCCTTACTCCTGGATTTGCAGATTCATGTTGTCCGACAGAATCGAAGGAAAATTGAAAGGAGTAAGTTAGACGACCTAGAAAAATTTCATTTCAAACTTCATTGTGCCGAAAGCGCATTACCTTACCCTAATACATGAACAACGAGTCATGGCCTTGTTAATTTCTTCATATGTATTTTTGATTTGCATCTTATAAAATAAAATTTTAATTCGTTTAGCCTGAGGAAAATTTGGATGCACCCAATCATTTCGATGCTGTAGACGACCTTGCGTACGGAACCCTTTGAACTAGTATCATCAGATTAGCTTTATTTCCTTAAAGTAATCTGCATTATTAGATTAAAATGGAAGTAATCTTTAGATTTAGATTGAAATGTAGTTTCTTAGATTTACTTTTGTAGTAATACATCTTTATAGTTATTGCAAAAATTTTCTATACATTTTAGAATTTTTGGATCTGTCTTTTTCTTGTTACAAATAAGTTGAATGCATTCGCAAATTTGCTTTAAAATTTTTTGAGCAAGAGCAAAATTTCTGAGTGCCGACATCAATTGAATTTTGTTATAAATTGCCTTAGTTACGGAGGAAAAATTAGCGAAAACGAGATAGGCCCCTCTTGGGCGGACTGCCTCAATTTATTAATTTCCTCTTCTACCTTATAATCAACCCAATCTTCAGGACTTATTCCAGGAATTAGATATTCAAGCTCTGCAAAATATTCCCCCTTACATTTTGCAACTATGAACTTCTTGTTTTGGGCAGAAAGCTGCTTCAAGAATATATATATATATGATGGAAAACGGCCACTGCAATTGTTACGTTTGGCATTTGTAATTCTTTACCTATTTCTGACAAACGCATTCTTTTGAGTTCTTCATCCGATTTAAATATCAACTTTGGTGTGAGAACTAATGGTGCAAATGTAGTGATACTGATTATTTCTGTGAGACAAAAAGTAGAGTAGCCTGTGTATTTCTACACTGGACCCTGGGTCTCCTTATCTCACAGGAGAGTTTTTAACTCACTTGTCATTATTTCTCGGGATTAAAGCCTCGCTTTGCTACTGTTAGAGTACGAGTCTCCTCACATCTAACCACCGGGTGATACAGAATCCTTTCCACAGAACCCCCCTTCCCAATAACACTGGTTACCAGTGCACTATGCTACATGGACAGGCCTAAATTATCACTAATTTCGTTGGTGAGAGTGTTGTGTACTCGCCTGTCGACACTAATACCCAGGACCCAGGCGTATATGGGCAAAATATAACATATTGTAGCTGTGAGATTTGGGCTATAGAAATTTGTATTGAATGATACAAGAAATAATTGTGAAAAATTCTGTAACGTCCGACATTGCCAATCAAACTTCATTCAATTTTTTAACGCCCGTTGTATGCTTTGAGTACTCCGTTCGATGTCTAGATAAAGTGCAGCATTTTTCGTTAATTCACTAGTTGTAAAAATGTTGCTATGAGAAATTGTAGTATTTGAAACAAAATTAACAAATATAACTGCATATTTTGTACACAACGCACGAAATACGCAAAGTATAAATCAGGTGTAAAGGATCAACAGTTTTTGGAATAATTTAAAGGCACTATTTAGCAGAAAAAAAAAATCTTTTTGACTCCGAAGTTACTACCAAATCTTTCCGAGTCCGAACCAATGACTCCTGAGACGCGGAAATGTTTCTGCTGGAGTCCGAGTACGTAACTTTGAAGCCACGGACTCCGACCAAAACCGGCAGCCTAGCGAATGCCACTTATTTCTTGTTTACTTTTTTTTCTTAAGGTAATGCTAATTACATACGTTTCTTAAGGTAGTGTTCAAAGATTTCAGTTTTGAGTGATAGGATGGTTATCCTATCCAATAGAAAATGTAGGAAAGGTCCGTCCAGAAAATATTGGATGCGATATGCGGAATCAGGAATCAAAATTCTTTAAAATGATATAATTTCTTACTAAGATCTTTTAGGACACGTCCTTTTCAATCACTAAAACAAAATTCATTGCAACATAAAATAAAATATTTGTGTCGGATGGAAAAGTGAATTTGTGATTGCCCATCTATGCTCCCTATGTTGAAAAAGTGTTTTCCGGAAGTTGTAAAAACTAATAAACTACATTCAAAATCATGAAAATAGCAAGCTAACCTTGACGACTGATGCTTGGTCTTCCTTTCGACACCAATAAATCTGAAATCCGTTGTTTCTTCGCTTTTAAAGAGTAACTTGAAAACCAGCAAAATTTTCCATTTAAAACTACACTGTATGATGAAAAACAACTCCTTTTCTAAGTGAGAATAAAATGCGTGAAATAAAGCATAGTGCAGTGTTCATTCTCAAGAGCCTACTGTATCCTCTAACNCAACTCCTTTTCTAAGTGAGAATAAAATGCGTGAAATAAAGCATAGTGCAGTGTTCATTCTCAAGAGCCTACTGTATCCTCTAAACCAGTACACCTAAACTCGTCATCTTATGTGAGAGAGAAAACTAGAGTAGCCTGTGTATTTCTACACTGGATCATGGGTCTCCTTATCTCACAGGAGAGTTTTTAACTCATACTTGTCATTATCTCTGGGGATTATAGGCTCGCTTTGCTACTGTTAGAGTACGAGTTTCCTCAGATCTAACCACCGGGCGATACAGAATCCTTTCCACATTTCATTGGGTATATGACAGCGAATTATTTCTTCACTTGCACCTTTGTAGCGATGTTGACCATAAATATTATGGAAGAGCAAGGGATTATCGATAGAAATGGTTTTAATACCTCTTTGTTGTTGTATCTTATTCAGAAAATCTATTGTTGCAAGAGCAACTGTTGAATCATATTGAAAATCGGTTCCACTTCCTTTATGTACCTTTATATACAGGGGCAGGTAATAACAACTGACAGGGGATACCCCACACTCCTACTCTTATCCTCAACCATAAATGGGCAAGGAATATCCCACTTTATAGATGAATTTAATATGAATTAACATTTCATGTTGATTCTGAGAGTAGGCTCGCGAAATGTGCCAAGAAAACCTTGATTGGTCTCGTTCAATAATATTTGGCGACGAATGTAATGTATCTTTGGATGGTGAAGTCAATCGAAAAAATTTTACGTAATTTACTCTAGGCTTATTTATTGGATATTTTGCAACTTCTTTCAATTTTCTTTGTTTGCGATACTTTCCTAAAGTATTGGGATGAAAACAATCCGAGTTGGGCAGCGGCAGTTAAATCGCAGAGTACGCATAAAATCAATATGTGATGCGGGATTATTGGTAACAAGGTTGTAGGACATTATTACTTTGATGGAAATATCACCACTGCTGCTTATGTCACAATGTTGGAGTCCAGAATTATTGTTGAATATCAACTCGCCGAAGCGGAGTAGGNTTGATGGAAATATCACCACTGCTGCTTATGTCACAATGTTGGAGTCCAGAATTATTGTTGAATATCAACTCGCCGCAGCGGAGTAGGGTTCCGCATGGCTCAGCTTTTGGCGTGAGCCAGAGCCACTGGCTCAATGAGCCATGGCTCATGGCTCACCCGAGCGGTGAGCCAGCTCATGAGCCATGGCTCTGGCTCCGCACTTTTGTTGAGCTGGCTCATGAGCCAGAGCCATGGTTCATGGTTCAACAAAAAAAAATTTTTTCCCCCGTTAATATGCACATTTTGCTAAAAGTGAGAATTACCTAGTGAGAATAAGCCAATACAAATCATAATTATGAACTGGCGAAAGGCAAATTGACTTTCAGTGACTAAAAATTCCGAAAATTAAAAAAAAAGTAATGATTTGAAAAAAAAATGAAAAATTAGGGGAAAAGTGGAAGAATTTAGGGGAAAAGTTGAGCCATTGAGCCATGGCTCACAAGTTTCGTTGAGCTGGCTCATGAGCCATGACTCTGGCTCAAAATTACTATATGAGCCAGAGCCATGCACTGGCTCTGGCTCAGAAATTTTTGTGAGCCAGCTCGAGCCAGAGCAAGAGCCATTGAGCCAGAGCCATTGAGCCAGCTCATGAACCAGAGCCATGCGGATACTACAGCGGAGTAACCGCCTTGGCCATTGTATTGAAATGTATGGTTGTCATTTCGAGCATATGATAAACTAATTTAGTGTACAGACCTACCTTTAAAATTAACTCTAAATGCCCATTTGTGTAAGTTTGAAAGGGTGCTTGGTAGGAGTGTGGGGTATCCCCTGTCAGTTGTTATTGCCTATCTCTGTACAAGTCACCAGTACAGCATTATCCAAATTAAGCCGTGCAGTAGAAAGTCGCTTTCACCCAAAAAATTTGAGACAGCAACTGAATTGTGCGAAATTTGGAGGGAATGAGGTTGGCGGGTTGGATTTAAGCAAAAAGGCAGCAAAAAAATACTTAGAAAAAATTTCACAACCGTGTTATGTGTCCTTCTTGAGCGACGTAATGACCTATACAAATGTTGCTTAGAATAGTTCAGTGTCCAACTTCTTCTAATAAAAATTTTCCCTGTGATCACATGTTCAATTTTTTTTTAATTTTTAAAATTAAAAAAAAACTTGGAAAAATTTCAACGTTTCAACAGCTATCGGAGGCGAGCGAAGCGAGCCGGAGATTGCGCCCCTCCATTTCTTTCGCGTGTCAACAAAATACTGATGAAATATGTTATTAACAACCTAACCTAACAACCTACCGAATCCTAATCCTAACAACGAATGCATATTAATTGTTCCAAAACTTCAAAAACTTCAACAGTTGATCAAAGAGAACAAGTTTATTAGAAAAAGTTGGTCATTGAATTATTATAAGCAACATTTGTATATGTCATTACGTCGCTCAAGAGGGACACATAACACGGTTGTGAAATTTTTTAAGTTTGTTTACATTTTAAAATTAAAAAAAAACTTGAACAAGTGATTACAGAGAAAAAATTTATTAGAAAAAGTTGGTCACTGAACTATTCTAACCAACATTTGAAGAGGTAATTTCAACGCTCAAGATGGACACAACATATTTGTGAAATTTTTCAACGTTTTTTTAAATTTTCAAANGGTTAATGTAAGCGGATATTCGAATTCGTCAAATTGTATCATGAGTATTAATCAGTTTATCAAAATGAATTATTTAACTAAGAATTTTAATTTTAAAAATATTAATTTTTACAAAAAAAAAAATTTTTTTTTCAACAATTTGAAATAGGATACAATTTTTATAATTTATTAGTAGATTCCGCTGAAATTGGAGGTGACTGACTCAGTTGTTAACTTTGTACATTACTTTTTATCACAATAGTTAGAGCGCATGTTCTTGACCGCCACATAACAAACGTATCGTTTGTTCTCTCATTTACTTCACTGATGGTGGTTCGATTTTTCGTCAAAGTGTATAAATGAGTCGCCAAAAATTGGTTAATTTTTAGAATATTGCCCCAGGCAAACTTTGGATTAAATTCTTTAACAAATTAGAATCGTGCGACAATTTTTGACCTAGAAAAAAATGAACTAAAGTATCATAGAGATTTATGGTATCTTGAGCAGTCCATACTGTGTGGAAGTGTCTGGTATACAATAATTTTTTGTTAAATGTCAAATTAAACATTGTAGCTAACAATTTGAATGGTACTTTTACTAGCTTCGACGACAGTTCTTTATGGACACAGGTCATGTCTCCTATTGAAGGTATTGGGTACTTTATCATAATTGATAGTAAAACTCAATTCCAGACTGTTGATGAGTACGAATGAGTAATTAAATGCGAATTTTGTCAACTTTTTTACAAATAACCCGACAGTATCAATTCCAAGGTTGCTATGAGAATTAATGTAGAATAGCATATATGCTATTTATATACTATTCTACATTGTTTCTCATAGCAATCTTGATCAATTCCATAAGCGATTTATGACACGAGGACTGATAAATTAAATAATTGGGGTTATTATTAGTTAAATTCTACGTTTTGCTAAGTAGCTTCTTCGACCACACAAACTTTTGATTTCAATAATTAAAATGTACATGAAAAAAGTCGTGTCACGTCTAGGATCTATTGGGTTATTGAATTTAATTAATTACTAACAAAAGTAAAATATTCAGATTGCAGTTTTATTAGATTATTAAGTAGGAATTAGTAAATAAATGATAATAAATGCCTAAATGTAAGTACCTAAACCTAATAACCTAAAATATATCTATCCTCTAACTCTAAGTACCTAATAATCTAAACCCTACCGTATTAAATTAAATCTAAGAACCTAACCCTGACAAGCGAACTTAAACATTATATCTAAACCCTAAGAAACTAAACCTAACATACTCAACCTAAATCTTAATCACCTAAACCAAAGGACCTTCAATAATCTAAATCCTAAGATCCGAAATAAACCACATCCTATCGTGTGGCTACAGCTAAGGTAAAAACAAATGCAGTAGTTTTTTTCTCACTTTTCGGTTGGTCTGTTTGATTTAGGTGTTTTGACACCCAGTCAAAACCTACACGTGCATCAATAGGCACCTGAATATTTATGCAATATTTTAAGATATAAGCTTCTGCTGTTCTGCATGACTCCCAGTTTGGCCACTGTCAGTCATTGACTATGGGAGTTTATGACTCTGACTCTCTGAATGTTAGGAGTCGACTCTCGGAGTCATCTCTGACTTATTGAATTTTGGGAGTCNTTTATGACTCTGACTCTCTGAATGTTAGGAGTCGACTCTCGGAGTCATCTCTGACTTATTGAATTTTGGGAGTCGAATTGTAGAATCAATTTTTGCAATTGGTAATGTGACGGTGACATAAACATTTTCAATTTAGGTTTACCTGAGTTCCTTCCTCACGGTGAAAAGAAAACTCAATTCAAATGTCATCAACTCTTGTGTGAAAACTGCCGTTGTCTTTGAATAAATACAATATTTAAGATCTTACGATTGGTTTAAACTGGAATTTAGTTTTTATCTTAATATTGCATAAATACTCAGGTGCCATTTAATCACGTGTAGGCTCTGACTGAGTGTTAAAACACCAGTATCAAAACAAAGCAACCGAAAAGTGTAAAAAAACTACTGCATTTGTTTTTACCTTAGCTGTATGTGTATTTTTCTAATCTTTAATCATATGCCTTAGTAGGCTTTATTACTATGCCTCCATTAATTTTTAACTGCTTTAAACCGTAGGGTCAGTTGCTAGATATTGCTTATGAATTCACAATTATTTGTTAACCCGATGAAGAAAGGGTGAAATGTTAAAACGCAGTTGAGGTAATGATGTGTATCAACAGATAATAAAAACTTGTTGCGACTCGTGAAATTCGGGAATACCTAGGCAATAGCAATCAAAAGAATTATGAAGTCAATATACTGTTTCAAATAAGAAGGCGAAATTTTTGAGAAATGATTTTGTGGAAAATCAAAAATTGATTCTGTCACACTCTTTCACACATTATGAATTGCTCAAATTATTGTAAACCGTTACGACAAAAGTTTAATTTACTTTCGGATTTTTGCCTTCTTATTTGAACACACTAGAGAAGAGCTTGGAAAAGGAATGCAAAAGGGAGAAATCAAAGAATGTGGAACCCGGAAATAGAAAATATAGCAAAATCTTTTATTTTGGTCTTGGAAACACCAGGGTTAAGAGGAGGTTCGAGACGATAATACTTTTGATATTTTTGTAACACGATAACAATAAAAAGTGGAAATTAAGTGGTCATATTATGTTTGAATATTATATGCCCTAGAAATTAATGTTTTCTATGGTCATATCGGCAATATAGTTCAAATTTTGGTAGTTGCAAAAAATAATATATATTCACGTTTGACTTTATAGTTTATTGTGCTTTGTGATGTCTTGCTCCTGTGTTAAGTTTTTGATGCTTTTCAGCTAAGTGCCAGTTGTTATGAATTCACTACTATTTGTTCGCCCGATCAAGAGAGGGGGAAATGTTAAAACGCAGTTATTAGGTACTGACGTGTCAACTGATCATAAAACTTATTGCAACTGAAATTCTGAAATATCTTGACAATAGCAATCAAAAGAATTATACGTCAAAATAGAGAAGAGTTTGGAAAAGAAATGCAAAAACAGGAATCAAAAAATGTAGAACCCGAGAAGATGGGATGAAATACAAAATAGCAAAAATATTTTTACCCAAGTCTTGAAAAGACTAAAAGTTTTACTTGGACATAGGTTTATTATGACATATTGCGGTAATACAAAACTTAGAATAAGAGAAGTAGTGAGAAAGATTATGCAGGCATAGACAAAATTAAGTACTCAATGTACCAATAGTTACTTCCTGGTACTGCGACAAATAAGTATGAAATCCAAAGTCACTTATGGTGCAAACGGTATTAAACCTCGGGTAACACTGTGCAATGCCTTAAGGGTTTCAAGTAAAGGGTCAACGTTTTGAATTACCACGGTAACAAGCGTCTACTTATTAGTTGAATGTTATAAGTTTGACAACTCCAGAGCATAGTTATTATGTAAGTATATCTAAAAAAGACCTAACCTATCTACCTCAAATAAATATAACCCTAACAACACAACCTTTGCAGCCAAGCAATAAACTAAATGTAATGACCTAAACCAACTACCTAAATCTAAGTGCCTAAACCTAATCACATAAAATATATCTATCCTTTCCACCCTACCACTACCAAATAAAATCTCAGAACCTAACCCTGACAAGCCAACTTAAACATTTTATCTAACCCCTAAGAAACTAAACCTAACAGACTCAACCTCAACCCTAATCACCTAAACCAAAGGAATTCAATATTCTAAACCTTACGATCCGAAATAAATCACATTTTATTCTGTGGCTATGCACATTTTTCAAATCTTTAATCATATGCCTTAGTAGGCTTTATTACTATGCCTCGATTAAATTTTAACTGCTTTAAACCGTAGGGTCAGTTGCTAGATATTGCTTATGAATTCACAATTATTTGTTAACCCGATGAAGAAAGGATGAAATGTTAAAACGCAGTTATGAGGTATTGATGTTTATCAACAGATCATAAAAACTTGTTGCGACTCGTGAAATTCGGGAATACCTACCCAATAGCAATCAAAAGAATTATGAAGTCAAAATACTGTTTCAAATAAGAAGGCGAAATTTTTGAGAAATGATTTTGCGGAAAATCAAAAATTGATTCTGTCACACTTTTTCACACATAATGAATTCCTCGAGTTAATGAAAACCGTTACAACGAAAGTTTTGTTAAGTTTCGAATTTTTGCCTTCTTACTTGAACACTCTAGAGAAGAGCTTGGAAAAGGAATGCAAAAAGGAGAAATCAAAGAATGGGGAACGCTTGAAGACGGGATGAAATAGAAAATATAGCAAAATCTTTTATCCTGGTTTTGGAAACACCAGGGTTAAGGGGAGGTTCGAGGCGATAATACTGTTGATATTTTTGTGACACGACAATAATAAAGATTTGAAATTGATAAAAAGTGGAAATTAAGTGGTCATATTATATTTGGATATTGTATGCCCTAGAAATTAATCTTTTCTATGGTCATATCGGCAATATAGCTCAAATTTTGGTAGTTGTAAAAAATAATATATTTTCAAGTTTGACTTATAGTTTATTGTGCTTTGTGATGTCTTGCTCCTGTGTTAAGTTTTTGATGCTTTTCAGTTAAGTGCCAGTTGTTATGAATTCACTACTATTTGTTCGCCCGATCAAGAGAGGGGGAAATGTTAAAACGCAGTTATTAGGTACTGATGTTTATCAACTGATCATAAAACTAGTTGCAACTGAAATTCTGAAATATCTTTACAATAGCAATCGAGAGAATTATACTTCAAAATAGAGAAGAGTTTGGAAAAGAAATGCAAAAACAGGAATCAAAAAATGTAGAACCCTGGAAGATGGGATGAAATACAAAATAGCAAAAATATTTTTACCCAAATCTTGAAAAGAGTAAAAGTTTTACCTGGACATAGGTTTATTATGACATACTGCGGTAATACAAAAATTAGAGTAAGAGAAATAGTGAGAAAGATTATGCATGCATAGACAAAATTAAGTACTCAATGTACCAATAGTTACTTCCTGGTATTGCGACAAATAAGTATGAAATCCAAAGTCACTTATGGTACAAACGGTATTAAACTTCGGGTAACACTGTGGAATGCCTTAAGGGTTTCAAGTAAAGGGTCAAAGTTTTGAATTACCACGGTAACAAGTGTCTACTTATTAGTTGAATGTTATAAGTTTGACAACTCCAGAGCATAGTTATCATGTAAGTATATCTAAAATAGATATAAACCTATTTACCTCAAATAAATATAACCCTAACGAGACAACCTTTGCAGCCAAGCAATAAACTAAATGTAATGACCTAAACCAACTACCTAAATCTAAGTGCCTAAACCTAATCTCCTAAAATATATATATTCTTTAAACCCTACCATTACTAAATAAAATCTCTGAACCTAACCCTGACAAGCCAACTTAAACATTTTATCTAACCCCTAAGAAACTAAACCTAACAGACTCAACCTAAATCCTAATCACCTAAACGAAAGGACTTCAATATTCTAAACCTTAAGATCCGAAATAAATCACATTTTCTGGTGTGGCTATGAATATTTTTCAAATCTTTAATCATATGCCTTAGTAGGCTTTATTACTATGCCTCGATTAACTTTTGACTGCTTAAACCGTAATTTATTTTTTTGAAATAAAAATGAAACGGACTGGGTCTTGAAATGTATTTCTGAAACTATAAATTGACACCAAAATATTGATATGAAATGGACAGGAATTGAGCTGGATCTTGACTGCATCTTGATAGAAATTATGGAAGTCTAAACCGGAAGTAACTGAACAGTAATTGGAAAGTAGATCCCAACATAAAGGTTGTGGATTCCAATGATAAAAGAAAATCCAGTGGAAGGATTTGAAATTTTTAATTGAAATTTTATACTTTTGATACTTTAGAACAAACCGAAGAGTCTCGCACTGACCATGCATCGGCACATGTCTCTCTTATGTTTCGTACACATTGATTTAGATTTTATAAACTCATTTGAAGCATGTTTGAATCAAAACAAATTCGTACCAAATTTTACGCAGTATAGTTGCACACTAAATCTAACTCTTCTAAAGTACTGCGATTTAAATTAAACAAAAAATCCTGTACCCTAAGACCATATTAGTATAATTTTCAAGTTGGTACCCAAAAACGAGTGACAGAAAGTCCAGTTCCATGTCACATGTTTGTTGATCTTATTCCATTTTTTAATTCGACCGCTTCCTCATGTATAAGCAAAATACTAAAAGTTGCTATGCACTTTTTGCACATAAAGTGTTACTTTGACTTTAGCAATTCTAAAGTGAAATTAATTTGGGCCTTGGGCGATACAGGTCAAAAACATACTGCATATGCTGAAATGTTCTGTATTAAATAAATTAAAGACAATTAAGTATCAATTTCCTATAGCGATAATTAAAATAACGCACTGTATTTTTCATCCAGTTTAAAATATTTTTTGTTTAATATTTCTTTTCGATACTCATAAGCTGGGAGTTGGATTTTGGTGCACATGACAATTGTGTCTATCTTATGTTTCTTTATTTAGCTTGTAATTTTTTGTATTTCTGGAGTGGTTAAACCTGATGGAAGGTCAATATACACCAAGAAGTATAGATATTTAAGATAAACTTAATTTTTTTGCGTAATTTGCAAAAAAAAAATCAGTTTTGAATTTCTATTTCGTTTGTGCTCTACCTACAGAAATTTTTTTGAGTTTTTCCATCTTACATTACACTTCTTTTAGTTTCATATGAAATTAAGAAGAGTGGTAGTATATACACAAGAGTCCGAATCTGGATGTCAAGGAAAGATGCCCCACATGCGAGCTATTCTACGATGATTATTTACCTGTCTTTCAAATATATGTCAAAATTTGAACATTTTTTTCAGATTAATGCTAAAGACTGCACGATTTTTAGTTTATCATAGAATGAAGACTAAGTATTCGTACTTATCTATCTAACTAAGTTTGAAAAAATAATTTACTTGTTTACAGTTTACTTGGACAAACCAAATACAAGTCATATTATCATGCATTCTAATAGATTCGTTGTCCACGGTACTGGTCAACTTATATCAACTCATATGTAATCTTTTTCACTGCCATACGCTGTTAAATAAAGCATGTTGTAAACTGTGCGTTGTCCATGCGTTGTCTGGAGAAAGTGAAATGTTATTAATAAATTTTGTTTTAAGTGTCAATTTCGAGCAAATTTATTGAAATTGTTAGTAAATTACCGAATAATGCTGTACTTTTTCCAGATTACGGACAGCATAAGCAAAGTATGAAATGTGCACTAATTCGCAATCACACCAAACAAGTCGTGAAGGATATTCAAAATTTATTATTGTAGAAGGCTAAATTATTTGATTACAAATTAACTTTGCTGTCCTCTAAAAGTTCAAAAATAAATGTTTCGAAGATTAAGCATCATAATAATATTCTTGTTAATTTTGATCACATCTAGAAGCCAATGGTTAATTTTCACAAACATACTCCTATAACCAAACTGCATCTTTTGAACAAATACTTTATAATGGTATAATGTTATTCGCTGAAACTGCAGGGTACTTCAGTAATGTCAACTTTGTACGTTCCCCTTTATCACAATTGTTAGAGCGTATCTGATCTTGACCGAAATCGAACAAAAGTGTCGTTCGAACCCTCCACTTTAGAGTTGTGAGTTTCCAGAAATTTGTTAATTTTTTGAGTATTGTCGCAGGCAAAATTTGGGTTAAATTAACCGTCGAATTAAAAATTTTAGATCACTATTTGAATGGTAGTTTTTACTTGCTTCGACGACACAACTTATTCGATATATGCAAAAGATTTTTGGGTTAATTTGTCTCTGGTGAACATAGCCTAAGCAGTAATAGTGCAGAACCTTCACTACTTCCTTCTGTATAAGGAAAAAAATTTTTACTAACTACTTCTGGGGATACCTTGTTATGGCAAGGGAAAAGTAAAATGAAGTTTTTTGTTCGCCGTTAGATTGACCGACAGAGAAACCATGTTTCTGGATATCAAATNCCAGGTAAGGAGTCTACTGTCTCATTTATGAGTACAGTAGTGGAGATTGAGTCTTATGCTCAAATCCCCACAAAAGTGAAATGTTATTAATAAATTTTGTTTTAAGTGTCAATTTCGAGCAAATTTATTGAAATTGTTAGTAAATTACCGAATAATGCTGTACTTTTTCCAGATTACGGACAGCATAAGCAAAGTATGAAATGTGCACTAATTCGCAATCACACCAAACAAGTCGTGAAGGATATTCAAAATTTATTATTGTAGAAGGCTAAATTATTTGATTACAAATTAACTTTGCTGTCCTCTAAGAGTTCAAAAATAAATGTTTCGAAGATTAAGCATCATAATAATATTCTTGTTAATTTTGATCACATCTAGAAGCCAATGGTTAATTTTCACAAACATACTCCTATAACCAAACTGCATCTTTTGAACAAATACTTTATAATGGTATAATGTCATTCGCCGAAACTGCAGGGTACTTCAGTAATGTCAACTTTGTACGTTCCCCTTTATCACAATTGTTAGAGCGTATCTGATCTTGACCGAAATCGAACAAAAGTGTCGTTCGAACCCTCCACTTTAGAGTTGTGAGTTTCCAGAAATTTGTTAATTTTTTGAGTATTGTCGCAGGCAAAATTTGGGTTAAATTAACCGTCGAATTAAAAATTTTAGATCACTATTTGAATGGTAGTTTTTACTTGCTTCGACGACACAACTTATTCGATATATGCAAAAGATTTTTGGGTTAATTTGTCTCTGGTGAACATAGCCTAAGCAGTAATAGTGCAGAACCTTCACTACTTCCTTCTGTATAAGGAAAAAAATTTTTACTAAGTACTTCTGGGGATACCTTGTTATGGCAAGGGAAAAGTAAAATGAAGTTTTTTGTTCGCCGTTAGATTGACGGACAGAGAAACCATGTTTCTGGATATCAAATTCTTGACGGCGTAATTCCGTTTACTAAATCATGGCAAATGTCNCACGTATGTATAGATATGTTGCTGGACTGTCTGGCTACGCGTGCGAGCTTCTCAGATTCGGTATTCGGTGAAGTTACGGTACTAGATTATCAAGACTTATTATTATTCTGATGAAGAGAGGGGGAAATGTTAAAACGCAGTTATTAGCTGATGTTTATCAACAGATAATAAAAACTGGTTGCAACTCGTAAACTCCTTGAATATCTAAGCAATAGCAATCAAGAGAATTATAAAGAGAAAATACAGTGTTCAAATAAGAAGGCGAAATTTTTAGAAATTTTGCAGAAAATCAAAGATTGATTCAATGTCACAGTTTTCCACACATGAATTGTTCAAGTCACTGAAAAACGTTACTACGAAATTCTAATTAAGTTTTAAATTTTCGCTTTCTTATTTTAACACACTGTAGAAAATAGTTTGGAAATAGAAATGCAAAAGGAAGAAATCAAAGAATGTAGAAGCCGAGAAGACGGGACGAAACACAAAGTAGCAAAAATATATTTACCCTGGTTTTGAAAAGAGTAAATAACTTTTGTGGACATAGGAAACTATTGAGTTTGTGTAGATATGGGGCGATAATATAAAATTTATAGTATGAGCAATAGTTTATTCAGAGATAGCCATAGTTTAGTACACATCGTATCAAAAGTGACCACCTTGTATTGCTTTAGGTATGTATAAAATAAAGAGTCAACTTTGGTACAAATAGTAACAAACTTTGGCTAACCTTATAAAATGCTTTAAGCACCATTTAAACAATACTAAGGTGATCGTGACCTAACTACCAAGTTTCATCTGAATCTAGCATGCGCCGTTAACCAAACTTCACTTTAAGAACAAATACAATGGTATATGCCATTCGCTGAAACTGCAGGGTGGTTCAGTTAGTGTTAACTTTGTACATTCTTCTTTATCACAATATTTAGAATGTATCTGTTCTTGACCGAAACGAATAAAAGTGTCGTTCAATGCCTTCACTGTGAGTGGCTTGATTTCTCTACAATTCTGGGTCTCCAGAAATTGGTTAATTTNAGTGTCGTTCAATGCCTTCACTGTGAGTGGCTTGATTTCTCTACAATTCTGGGTCTCCAGAAATTGGTTAATTTTCTGAGTATTGTGACAGGCAAAATTTGAGTTAAATTATCATAGCGTCAAATTATATTTTTTAGATCACTATTTGAATGATACTTTTAACTGGCTTCAATTACACTTTTTCGCTATATTCAAAGAATATTTGGGTTTGCATAGCCTGAGCAGTAATGACGCACAACCTTACTACTTATTTCTGCATAAGGAAATTTTATTTCCAGTATCTTCTGGTGATACCTTCTTATGGCAAGGTCAAAGTGAATTGAAGTTTTTTTTTTGTTCGCCGTTGCAGTGACCGACTGAGAGACCGTTTCTGTCTATCAAATTCTTGACGGCGTAATTCTGTTTACTGAATCATGGCAAATGTCTGCATATCTATACTGTGCTCTCACAAATGAGTGCTTCGGTGGTAGGAGTTAAGTGTCGTTGATACATTAAAAACAAACTTTTCTTAAGGAATATAATTTAATCTGTCAGATGGGGATGTCAGATGGAATAATTAATTGTGCATGGACCTTAATTTCTATCTGGACAAATGAAAAAGACAAATTCTAATAACTTGACTGCAAATTACAATAACAAATTAGATGTAGGGAATTCAAAACATGAAGCAGTTCAGTCTGAATCACTACTACCATAGTTTGAAAATTATGACTGCGCTGGAGATGACGAGTAGGATAATGTAAAAAATTGGGACTATTGTTTAACTTTCAATATACGAAAAAAAAACAGTTGGAAGTACACAACGCTGTTTGGCACGAAGACGTAGAACTTAAATGGAGAATTGTTATTTGGTAGGTGTTCGAAATGTCCAGCTTCTATTTTACAAATCTTCAGTAATGCTAGCTGCATTGGTACTTTCTGATTTGCTAAATTATTAACGTCGAATAGCAAAGTTGGATGGGGTTATACGTTTGTTGTGTTTGTCTGTCAGTAAGTATTCTTTCCAAGCGAAATTATACATACAAAGAAATATTTTGGAATTGCTAAACGAGATCCTCATAAAGTGGGCTGCAAATTCCCTTTTCCTTTGAGGCATGTTTTGAAAATAATCTCAGAAGAAAACCCGAGTTTTTCATCCGAAAGTAGTCTAGGCGAAAGTACCTACTGTTTCTGTGGAATCTGTCTATGCCATGTTGAGACGGATGCAAAATTTGACGTTCGGTTGCAAAGATTATTTAGTAAATTATTCAGTATTAGATTGAAGTTCAACCTAATACTCAATAATTTACTTGCACTTTACCAAGATTACGGACAGCCAAAGCAAAGAATGAAATGTGATCTAATTCTACGATAACTCCAAATAAGCTCGTGAAGGAGATTCAAATGTTGAATTATAATAGAGGTCATAATAGTTTGAATTTAAGTTAACTTTGGTGACCTATTGAGGTAGAGGTTAAATGCTTCGAAGATGAAGCCTCATTATACCTTCTGGAGATACCTTCTTATGATATAAACAAAGTGAAATGAAATTTTTTTTTGTCCGCCATTGGAGTGATCGACCGAGAGACACTTATCTGGTTATGAAATTTTTGACGGCGTAATTTCATTTACTTAATCAGGATAAATGTCTTTCATACGCACTCTCTCTGAAATAATTGCTTCAAATTGAGGAATTGGGTGTCGCTGATGCCTTAAAAGAAGTAAACTTTTCTTAAGGAATATAATGTAATCTGTCAGATGGGGATGTCAGATGGAATAATTAATTGTGCATGGACCTTAATTTCTATCTGGACAAATGAAAAAGACAAATTCTAATAACTTGACTGCAAATTACAATAACAAATTAGATGTAGGGAATTCAAAACATGAAGCAGTTCAGTCTGAATCACTACTACCATAGTTTGAAAATTATGACTGCGCTGGAGATGACGAGTAGGATAATGTAAAAAATTGGGACTATTGTTTAACTTTCAATATACGAAAAAAAAACAGTTGGAAGTACACAACGCTGTTTGGCACGAAGACGTAGAACTTAAATGGAGAATTGTTATTTGGTAGGTGTTCGTAATGTCCAGCTTCTATTTTACAAATCTTCAGTAATGCTAGCTGCATTGGTACTTTCTGATTTGCTAAATTATTAACGTCGAATAGCAAAGTTGGATGGGGTTATACGTTTGTTGTGTTTGTCTGTCAGTAAGTATTATTTCCAAGCGAAATTATACATACAAAGAAATATTTTGGAATTGCTAAACAGATCCTCATAAAGTGTGCTGCAAATTCCCTTTTCCTTTGAGGCATGTTTTGAAAATAATCTCAGAAGAAAACCCGAGTTTTTCATCCGAAAGTAGTCTAGGCGAAAGTACCTACTGTTTCTGTGGAATCTGTCTATGCCATGTTGAGACGGATGCAAAATTTGACGTTCGGTTGCAAAGATTATTTAGTAAATTATTCAGTATTAGATTGAAGTTCAACCTAATACTCAATAATTTACTTGCACTTTACCAAGATTACGGACAGCCAAAGCAAAGAATGAAATGTGATCTAATTCTACGATAACTCCAAATAAGCTCGTGAAGGAGATTCAAATGTTGAATTATAATAGAGGTCATAATAGTTTGAATTTAAGTTAACTTTGGTGACCTATTGAGGTAGAGGTAGAGGTTAAATGCTTCGAAGATGAAGCCTCATTATATATTCTGGAGATACCTTCTTATGATATAAACAAAGTGAAATGAAATTTTTTTTGTCCGCCATTGGAGTGATCGACNTGGTGACCTATTGAGGTAGAGGTTAAATGCTTCGAAGATGAAGCCTCATTATACCTTCTGGAGATACCTTCTTATGATATAAACAAAGTGAAATGAAATTTTTTTTTGTCCGCCATTGGAGTGATCGACCGAGTGACACTTATCTGGTTATGAAATTCTTGACGGCGTAATTTCATTTACTTAATCAGGATAAATGTCTTTCTTACGCAGTCTCTCTGAAATAATTGCTTCAAATTGAGGAATTGGGTGTCGCTGATGCCTTAAAGGAAGTAAACTTTTCTTAAGGAANTCTGAAATAATTGCTTCAAATTGAGGAATTGGGTGTCGCTGATGCCTTAAAGGAAGTAAACTTTTCTTAAGGAAAGCAATGTAACCTGTTACGACGGGCGAATATTTACACATGGACCTTAATTTGTGTCTGAGACAAATGAAAAAAGATAAATTGTAGAAACTTGACCTTAAACTAACAATACAAATAAGATACAGGAAAGTCATAGCACGAAGTAGTTCAGCCTTCACCACCGCCACCACAGTCTGAATATTTAGACAGCGTTGGTGGTGACAAGTAGGAATAAGTCAGTAGGAAGTTCAAAAATACAGTTTGTCTCGAAGACTGATGAATTTAATGGAAATTCGTACGTAAGTAGGTACTTGAAATTTGTGCTTTCCAAATTTCCAAATTCTCAGTGATGCTGGTGGCTTTGGTGGTACATGTTTGGTAAATTATTAACTGGAAATAGCAAAACTGGGAGGGTTTATGTGGTTTTCTTGTCCGTCCGTAAGTAAGTCTATATACACTAAAAGACTAGGTTTAGAGAATTAAGGAAGAAGGGTATTGGTTAAAATATTCAACTCACTTCTACCGAGCTAATTTGATATTTTTGTAAAACAGTGGAAATATCCTGAAAACATTACTGTTCTAGTTCATTTGGAACTGCATCGTGCTATGAATCTTTTGCATCTAATTTCTATCGTTAGTTTGGGAGTCAAGTTACTCCAATTTGTCTCTTTTAATTTCTACCAGGCTCAAACAATGATCAATGTGTAANTTAGTTTGGGAGTCAAGTTACTCCAATTTGTCTCTTTTAATTTCTACCAGGCTCAAACAATGATCAATGTGTAATTTCGCGCCCGATAACGGGTTGCATTTCATTTCATAAGAAAAGTTTATTATTTGGTTATCTGCAAAAAAAAATTGATAATCTGGTAAGTAAAAAGCGAATTGAAAAAAATTTTTTTTTTCTTCAATTTACGCTTTCAGATTATCATATTTTTCTCGGTACCAAGAAAATTGACATAACAGTACGATTTTCAAATTTTAAAACCTCAAGTAATTTTCCTACAACTGTTGAATACTACTTTTTCAACTTTCAATACTCAATTATCAAATTTTTCATTTGAAATCTTCAAGTATCTCAGTCACTGAAGACAACAACAAGTCGAAACGTTTGGTATTTTAAATAAACGGTGTTTTTGATACAACTAGAATTACAATACAACCCTAATTGTTCTTACTAAATTTTTCACCAAGTTTACGAGTTATTACCCAAGGGAAATTTTTAATCTCGGACAATCTAAACATAAAAATCCAAAAAATTGGGTTTAAATTTAAAAATAAAGCAGATTTATTAGATTTTATATTTAAAAAACGATTTTCGATTTGTCTAAACAGTACCTTTCTTCTCCCTGTTACTAAAAGTTACTACATAAATTTAACCAATCAGATCTCCAGTTTAAACTTCTAAACTTCTACACAGTACCATATTATCTTATGACTAATTTACTGCACCCAACGCATTGGGTGTGGCGACTAGTCATAAAAATAATATGGAGCTTAACCTAACAACCTAGAATCATAGCAATGGTTGTAAGGGTTTCTTATTTGACATTATGAAATTCATACGAACAATCGAATAATTCAATAGAAATTTGGAAATATGACATTTACAACTTTTAATACAATGTTATCGGATCTTACTTGTTCTTAGTTATCTGACTCGTACATATTCCGAATCCATATTAAATTTCGGCAAGATTTTAATTATGTTGAATTCATTGACCAATCTCATATTCAACTTTTTCGAAAATTTTCTTATTTTGTCGAGTATTGAATAAATTTTAATTCCTTAAATTGATTATTTTTAAAATTTTACTGATTTTAAAAATATTCAAATCTAAGTTGTCTGCGCTTTGTAATTACAACTTTATAGCAAAAATTGAATTGATTAATTGGTCTTATAAACCATTAGAAATGATTTCAATCTGACCGGGTTAAAAATCTTTTCAAAATTATAGTGCGCATGACACAATTTCATTCGGCAATCAAACTCAGAATTATTGACCCCATCGACTTTCTCGATGGGGTGTTTTTTATAAAAGTTTGATTTATCAGAGTTTGATTAATCAAAGTCAAAATTTAACTCTAATTAAGTCAGTTATAAAAACTTAGATAGTCAACTCAAGCACTCAAGAAAGAATGAATTTCTTAAGTAGAGTAATACGATTATTCAAAATACAAAAAAAAAATAATTATTAAACTTTCTTCTATCAAAATTACCAATTTCTAAACACCGAAATTTCTTGGCACAAGCTTAACCTAGGTGATTCGAGTTACTCCGTAGAATAAAAATATTGACACAAAACTGTTTTGCATACTATTGTTTGAAATTATTTAAAAAATTGAAACTAGAATTTTGCCAGGATTGAACCTTAAAGCGCAGATATGCACTACATCTGAACATGAACCAGAGTTATCTAGAGTACTATGTCTAAGCGCTAATCTCAAAACCCTTACTACATAACTAAACAACTGTAAATATAAAAATAATATAAATACCATCTCCGAATCCACTAACTTTCATCAGTTACTACAAATATTTCCCTACCTACTAAAGTACTCATTTACTACTAACTAAAACGAAAAATTTTAATTTCCCTTATCTAGTCTTTGAGAAAAGTGAAACTTGAAGTCAATTAACAATGGCACTTTTTGCTGTCAAAGTTTATCTTTTTCTTTGTTCCATTATTGTCATTTTCGAACCTTCCGTTGCTTCTTATCCAAAGGGAATAACGGAATTGCCACTTCTTTCTTACTCCGACACAAGCTTGATTTACAAAGAATACGAGAAAACTCTTGACAACATACCTGGTGAAACAGTCGATAAATCTTTAGACGGAGGTATAGATATTTTCGGAGATTCCACAATTGAGTATTTTATAAAAAATGAAATGCCGAAAGATGACAAGCAAAACTCAAGTAAACCCAAAGAGGATGTCCATAGTAATGTAAATCGATTTGTACGCCTTCTCGATGATGCAAGAGGTGCATTTGAAGTTTATAAGAAAATATTGGGTTTCTTCGACATCAACAAGAAGATTATGATATTTTCTGGCTACGGGGCACCCGGCTTCAAAAGTGCTTACATAGCCCTACGTCTAAAACAATTGGGTTACACAGTGATTGTCGTGTCGTACCCAAGCAGTCATGGCAGACGGGAGTTCCACTTCTCATGCAATCTGATCAACAGTGCATTAGATAAAGCTAAATCTAATATGAACCAGAATTTAGATAACATTAAACAAATTATTGCCGCTAATAATAAGACCGAAGGTGTACTTATACTTTTCCATGTCCCCAATGATACCCAAGACCCTGATAAGACGATAATTAAATCCGATCGTACGGAAATATTTGAGAATATTGAAGAACTTGCAAAGTAAGTACATTTTGATTTACACAAATTGCAAAGTAAATTTTGGAAGTTGATTTATAAATTACAGCTACGTTCTTAACATTTAACGATGTTTATTATATCAATATTTCATTCTCATAATAATTTCCACCAACAACTTCAATGCCGTTTAATCCTTAAAATTCGACCAAATAAGAAATTAACTTTTTTTTTCTAGTTTTGTGTAGAATTCAGCATGATAGAATAAGAAAAGATATTTCTTTAGAATTTTTTTAAAGACTTGATTTCACTACTCTATTATTATAAACTGTAAAATATTTAAAAAATTTAACATCAAATTTTTATCAATTATTCTAAATATGGATTGACTATAAAATATAAAAATTATTAGTTTTTTCCGTAAAGTATGCAAATATGAGAATACCATATATACTCACAAAAATTTATAGAAATAATCAGAATCTAGATGAATTTATATCAGTTAATAGAGTTAATATTTGTCATGCATTATACAATTAATATTTGGGAATATAGGATTTTAATTTTTGAATTCGAGTGGAAATTTACTTTCTCTAAAGTGAGTTTTAGACAAAGGTATCTATGGTTCAAAATGAGATTTAAAAATTGATTTATTTAAAAAATTCAAACGTGCATCGTGTACTCATGCACAATTGAGTAACTGATATGATGATTGTGATTAACTTTATTAATTATTAATTAAAAAAGGGATTGTACACAATTCTTGGAAGGTCATAATGAAGGTGAGAAAGATGGCAAACAAGCAAAAGATCACACGGACTTGGATTTTACTTCGGCACTCTTGGTACCTAAGAAGGAAGAAGTACCTAGGAAGGACATGAATATTGTCAGTATCGGCCTACCGTTGAAAAATTATTTTGCCCATAGTATTATTACGTTCGATTTTCCTACTGCGAAAGAGAAGAATACTCAGACGTATGTAGTAATTAACCAACGGTTTTGGTACAACCTGGTAACAAATAGTCCAAATGAAGCATGGATCGCAGTAAAGGATAGAAATTCGTACACACTTGACGAACTTTTCGACAATGTTGTATACACAATGAAAATGGCTTCAGTGATGAATGCAGAGTCACGTACATAATTTCCATAAACTTATTACCTTGTAAATTTACGTGACACCTATGGTTTCTACAAGAAGTTTTTATAAAGAAGACAATCCCAATCTTACCAAATGCATCTCTAATAAATCTTCAGTAGAAATCATAGTTGAAACTTTTTTTTTTCTTCTCTAAAATATATCGAAGTGATGTATATTATATATATTCAATTCAATGTATTTGTAATAAAAATTAAAAAAATATATAATAATTTCTTCTTTACTCATTGACTTATATTTTAAAAATAGAAAGATATTATTGAAGTTGTCTATTTCTTCAGAATCAATATATACTACAATGAAAATCAATTTGAAGATCATTATTTGCAAACCAAAAAATTTGAATCTTATAACCATTTGGTCTTACATATAAAGCGTGCTCCTCCAATACTAAAGACATTAAGCTCACCCGGTCAAAACGAAAAAACAAAAGTTTTAATAATGAAATTCTACCATTATTTTATAAACGCTTAACTGTGTAAATATCATCTTTTTTTTTTCAAAAAAGGTTTTTCATGTGCACAGAGTTTAGTTTTAGTAATTTATATAATATATATATATAATTAGTTTGATTACTACTAAAGTTTTTTGTACTTACTTATGCACATGCGTAGAGACTTGGATTTGGATACACATGGTAATTTTTTCTATCGGATGTTTTTCGGTTTCGATTTAGCTAAANATCGGATGTTACCCGGTTTCGATTTAGCTAATTAGATGCATTATGTGCGTAGCTACCTGAACTCAACAAAACTACTGACCACTTACAACTGAAAAGGAATTTATGTTTTTTACAAATGTAGCATTCCATTACGGAAGGTGAACATATGTCAGGGCGTATCGCTATTTGGCATCAACTAAATCTATTTATAATTTTTGTAATGATAAAAAACGAGCATTTTTTATTGAATCTAATTGAGTCGGCAGACTATAGAAACCGCATACATTAGACTGAAGTTTACATTTTCTGCAAACAAAAAAAGGTTGATAGACCTCTTCAATAAGAAACAACTGGTAGAATTTGATAAATTTGCACACTTGAAATTTGGTTATTGGTTATTATTGACATATCAAATACGAAAATAAGAGGTTCAAAATTTTCTTTTCTTGAACTGCTCATGCGCATGAAATTTTATCTCTTGGAATTTCGAGAAAGTAGACTTGTAAAAGAAGTATTAGTATAAATTCGGTTTCCATTGAGCTCAGAACTTGATGGGCATTTGACCTTGGCACACTAAAAAGTTCTACACAAATGATATAACGTTGAATTGAAAATGCAAACCACCGTTTAAACTTTATGTAAAAAAAAATTGACAACGAAGAATCCAACTTCTGTAAAAGGAAGGTCACTACAGTGAGAAAAAATTGAGAAAAAATTTTTACACTAAAAATTATGTTTTTTTTTGAAGTTCATTAATTAATTTGTTGTTACGACTTTGACTATTATGTATTTTAGTTTCAATAATTTCTCAGACAGATCAATTTTTATCCCAGGTCACTCCGTCACCAAGCGGAATAGAACGTGCGTGGTGGAAACGCTCCTCTAGTGTCTGGAATTTTAGACGTCAGTAATCCGTACATCGAAAATATCTAAAAAATTTAGACATTTTGAATTTTCTATGCATCGGAGAATTCAATGTTGTCTGTCATTTTAAAAATAAGAACAAGCATGACTTTTGTAATCTTCCAACAACTAGAAAAACATAGGAATAAGTACAGGGAGTTTAATCTTTTTTTGCACNGCGTATCGCTATTTGGCATCAACTAAATCTATTTATAATTTTTGTAATGATAAAAAACGAGCATTTTTTATTGAGTCTAATTGAGTCGGCAGACTATAGAAACCGCATACATTAGACTGAAGTTTACATTTTCTGCAAACAAAAAAAAAAGGTTGATTGACCTCTTCAATAAGAAACAACTGGTAGAATTTGATAAATTTGCACATTTGAAATTTGGTTATTGGATATTATTGACATATCAAATACGAAAATAAGAGGTTCAAAATTTTCTTTTCTTGAACTGCTCATGCGCATGAAATTTTATCTCTTGGAATTTCGAGAAAGTAGACTTGTAAAAGAAGTATAGTATAAATTCGGTTTCCATTGAGCTCAGAACTTGATGGGCATTTGACCTTGGCACACTAAAAAGTTCTACACAAATGATATAACTTTGAATTGAAAATGCAAACCACCGTTTAAACTTTATGTAAGAAAAAAATTGACAACGAAGAATCCAACTTCTGTAAAAGGAAGGTCACTACAGTGAGAAAAAATTGAGAAAAAATTGAGAAAAAATTTTTACACTAAAAATGACGTTTTTTTTTAAGTTCATTAATTAATTTGTTGTTACGACTTTGACTATTATGTATTTTAGTTTCAATAATTTCTCAGACAGATCAATTTTTATCCCAGGTCACTCCGTCACCAAGCGGAATAGAACGTGCGTGGTGGAAACGCTCCTCTAGTGTCTGGAATTTTAGNTCCCAGGTCACTCCGTCACCAAGCGGAATAGAACGTGCGTGGTGGAAACGCTCCTCTAGTGTCTGGAATTTTAGCCGTCAGTAATCCGTACATCGAAAATATCTAAAAAATTTAGACATTTTGAATTTTCTATGCATCGGAGAATTCAATGTTATCTGTCATTTTAAAAATAAGAACAATCATGACTTTTGTAATCTTCCAACAACTAGAAAAACATAGGAATAAGTACAGGGAGTTTAATCTTTTTTTGCACNGCATGACTTTTGTAATCTTCCAACAACTAGAAAAACATAGGAATAAGTACAGGGAGTTTAATCTTTTTTTGCACCCATTTCTTCCAATTTCATCGTAGCTCCTCCCAACCCATGCTGCTGCTAGCAATTGAGTGTGCAAAAATTTCGTCATGCTTTCTAGGGTGCAAAAAAAGATTAAGCACCCTGTATAAAATTTTGAAAATTTTCGATGAAAGGAAACTCCATAGTCTCCTCAACAACATATTATTGGTCAACATCACGACGACTATGTAGTACACCACCAGTTACTGCAACGACCAATCGAAGTCCTCGACGTGAATCTAAACCAAGAAGGAAGAATTCTATTGGTAGTAAACCACACAAGTAGATAAGGAAGTGGATAAGAGTTCCACCAATAAGGACCAAGGGTTTCAAATTTACCAACACTCAGCTACTCCCCGCAGGTAGCAATTCAGGAAGTGTCTTGCCTCATCCCATCCCACCGAGCTTCTCCAATGAGGAACCGACTTAGTCTATCGACAAGTAAAAAAGTATTTTTCGTCGATGAATTCTACTCAAATGAACCCAAATCTATTTCTCTTTGAAATTCAGATGGGGATGATGGGATTCCTCAGGAAATAACGCATAAGTGTGTAAGTTTTATACCTAACAATCTAATTGACTTATGTCCAAATTTTTTATTTCAGAAACCATGAATTTTTGAAAACTTGAAATTTCAAATGACAAATTTCATCTGCAGTGTAATAACTGCTCATGAAAATTAATTGAATTAAGCCTTCTATTTTAATTGCGAAATAAAGATCTTTCAGCCAAAAAATGGAATTGAACCCACTTGTTGCGTATAAGGATTCATGAAACTTTTCTATGCAACTTCCCAATTGTTCAAGATTCTTTTGGCGGTACTGATTTGATTTTAAATTTCTGTAAAGCAAATTTGGTTTGGTTTATCTTGCTTGAGTAAACAATGCAGGGTAATTAAAAATTTCAAAATTTTTGAAACAATCTGAAAGTTTCTTAGTAAATGATTGAAAATTTTTAAGTCAAATGATTAAATTTTTATTTAATAGGAACGAGCAGTACTATTATGATAACAACTGAAACTTCACGATGACTATTATTCATGAGCCCACAATTAAAAAAAACCTAGCTCAAACTATGTATCAGTTTGTTGAGGAACAGAATCGATTTGTGGGTTGGTACAAGGGTCAACTAAAGCTCCAGCTCCTTTCATGATTGGCCTACCCACAATGGCTACAGAACATTTTGCATCTCGTGGAACGACTCTGTGCAAGCGTAACTTGAAGATGATGAATTGGAAGGGTTTGAGTGAAGAGCACACCGTATCACATGAGAAAAGATGAAGAAGTTTAGACAAATCAGTGAAGATGACGACTACGACAATTTTTGAAAAAAATAAGAATTACCTTTTATTGTAGTAATTTTGCATCATTGCCCAACTTTTATGCCTTTAAAACATAAACTTATAGTGGTAATTTCTGTAATGCTTTCTCGCGTCATTCAACAGTGTTGAACCTTTAGTGTCTGCCTTGATCTAAAAATCACTTCCACTTTATCCTTTCTACATGCTCCTCAGATGAAGACCTAGCCCGAATTCTTTCCTGTACCAATCAAAAAGCCGGCGCTTGGTTAGAGTCATTACTCTCCCCCCAACTTGGAACCCTTCTTTCTGATGAAGTTTTTAGAATTTCTTGCGCGATACGCCTTGGCTCTTTAATTTGTTCTGCTCACTTTTGTTCTTGTGGTTTAGAAGTTGAAGAAACAGGTCGTCATGGTCTTTC
>NIPM01000363.1:3931-32027 GCA_002738285.1 Holacanthella duospinosa | reverse complement strand
TTTTTTTTTACTTCTGATGGACAACTTTGACAAGGTTTGTAGTAAAGATGATGACCGTAAAGGAACAGCTTCGACAGGAATCGATGACAGGAATGCTCAGTCCAGTGATTCCCAATTAAACAAATGGTCCAGTAAGTAAGATGACACAAGAAATAATTCAAAATTGAAGGAGCAAAAAAAGAAATTCAAAAACACCTAACAAACCTAACAACCTAACAACCTAACAACCTAACTACCTAAATGTAAGTACCTAAACTTAATACTTTCTAAACTTAAGCTTTCCATCTAAACCCTAAGGAACTAAACCTTACACACTAATCTNCTTCTGTTCTTTTAATATTAATTTTTTTTATATTTGCATTAGGTAAATAAAATCAAGTTAATCACTTAAAAAAAATAAAATCAAAAAACGTAATCACCTAAACCAACTACCTAAATGTAAGTACCTAAACTTAATACTTTCTAAATTTAAGCTTTCCATCTAAACCCTAAGGAACTAAACCTTACACACTAATCTAAAACCTAAACTCTAATAACCTAAACCTAAACACCTCAATAATCTAAACCCTAAGATCCTAATTAAATCACATCTTATGGTATGGCTTCAGATATTTTTCAAAACTCTAATCATATGTTTTAGTGGGCCTTATTACTATGCCTAGATTAACTTTTTACTGCTTTACACCATAGTATCAGTTGCTAGATATTATCTATGGTAAGATGGAATTGGAGATGGAGAGGATAGGCTTTGCGAGTTGTCTATAGCAGGGTATAGTCAGAGGTCAATCAAGTATAGGAAGTAAATGAGAAAAATGGGATTCGAAATTGACTGTCTTGAGAGCGATGATGACCGGACGAGGGATGGGGTAGAGAGTTATGAGTATGACAAACCAAGATTTTGTAAGGCATTGGAACCAGACTCCAGGCGCTTCAAGAGGGCGTCTGTCGTCTGGACAGTAGAAGATAGTGACGCAACGAAATTGGTGAAAGGTCACCTTTCATCCAACATATGCCCGGTGGTGAGGGAAGCGGCGACCTCGACGCTGGTAAAGAAAGTTTGGGTACACGTATGTATAGATATGTTGCTGGACTGTCTGGCTACGCGTGCGAGCTTCTCAGATTCGGTATTCGGTGAAGTNCAAGTATAGGAAGTAAATGAGAAAAATGGGATTCGAAATTGACTGTCTTGAGAGCGATGATGACCGGACGAGGGGTGGGGTAGAGTTATGAGTATGACAAAGCAAGATTTTGTAAGGCATTGGAACCAGACTCCAGGCGCTTCAAAAGGGCGTCTGTCGTCTGGACAGTAGAAGATAGTGACGCAACAAAATTGGTGAAAGGTCACCTTTCATCCAACATATGCCCGGTGGTGAGGGAAGCGGCGACCTCGACGCTGGTAAAGAAAGTTTGGGTAGACGTATGTATAGATATGTTGCTGGACTGTCTGGCTACGCGTGCGAGCTTCTCAGATTCGGTATTCGGTGAAGTTACGGTACTAGATTATCAAGACTTATTATTATTCTGATGAAGAGAGGGGGAAATGTTAAAACGCAGTTATTAGCTGATGTTTATCAACAGATAATAAAAACAGGTTGCAACTTGTAAACTCCTTGAATATCTAAGCAATAGCAATCAAGAGAATTATAAAGAGAAAATACAGTGTTCAAATAAGAAGGCGAAATTTTTAGAAATTTTGCAGAAAATCAAAGATTGATTCAATGTCACAGTTTTCCACACATGAATTGTTCAAGTCACTGAAAAACGTTACTACGAAATTCTAATTCAGTTTTAAATTTTCGCTTTCTTATTTTAACACACTGTAGAAAATAGTTTGGAAATAGAAATGCAAAAGGAAGAAATCAAAGAATGTAGAAGCCGAGAAGACGGGACGAAACACAAAGTAGCAAAAATATATTTACCCTGGTTTTGAAAAGAGTAAATAACTTTTGTGGACATAGGAAACTATTGAGTTTGTGTAGATATGGGGCGATAATATAAAATTTATAGTATGAGCAATAGTTTATTCAGAGATAGCCATAGTTTAGTACACATCGTATCAAAAGTGACCACCTTGTATTGCTTTAGGTATGTATAAAATAAAGAGTCAACTTTGGTACAAATAGTAACAAACTTTGGCTAACCTTATAAAATGCTTTAAGCACCATTTAAACAATACTAAGGTGATCGTGACCTAACTACCAAGTTTCATCTGAATCTAGCATGCGCCGTTAACCAAACTTCACTTTTAGAACAAATACAATGGTATATGCCATTCGCTGAAACTGCAGGGTGGTTCAGTTAGTGTTAACTTTGTACATTCTTCTTTATCACAATATTTAGAATGTATCTGTTCTTGACCGAAACGAATAAAAGTGTCGTTCAATGCCTTCACTGTGAGTGGCTTGATTTCTCTACAATTCTGGGTCTCCAGAAATTGGTTAATTTCTGAGTATTGTGACAGGCAAAATTTGAGTTAAATTATCATAGCGTCAAATTATATTTTTTAGATCACTATTTGAATGATACATTTAACTGGCTTCAATTACACTTTTTCGCTATATTCAAAGAATATTTGGGTTTGCATAGCCTAAGCAGTAATGACGCAGAACCTTACTACTTATTTCTGCATAAGGAAATTTTATTTCCAGTATCTTCTGGTGATACCTTCTTATGGCAAGGGCNCATTGGAGTGATCGACCGAGTGACACTTATCTGGTTATGAAATTCTTGACGGCGTAATTTCATTTACTTAATCAGGATAAATGTCTTTCTTACGCAGTCTCTCTGAAATAATTGCTTCAAATTGAGGAATTGGGTGTCGCTGATGCCTTAAAGGAAGTAAACTTTTCTTAAGGAATATAATGTAATCTGTCAGATGGGGATGTCAGATGGAATAATTAATTGTGCATGGACCTTAATTTCTATCTGGACAAATGAAAAAGACAAATTCTAGTAACTTGACTGCAAATTACAATAAAAAATTAGATGTAGGGAATTCAAAACATGAAGCAGTTCAGTCTGAATCACTACTACCATAGTTTGAAAATTATGANTAATCTCGGACAATCTAAACATAAAAATCCAAAAAATTGGGTTTAAATTTAAAAATAAAGCAGATTTATTAGATTTTATATTTAAAAAACGATTTTCGATTTGTCTAAACAGTACCTTTCTTCTCCCTGTTACTAAAAGTTACTACATAAATTTAACCAATCAGATCTCCAGTTTAAACTTCTAAACTTCTACACAGTACCATATTATCTTATGACTAATTTNAAATTTAACCAATCAGATCTCCAGTTTAAACTTCTAAACTTCTACACAGTACCATATTATCTTATGACTAATTTACTGCACCCAACGCATTGGGTGTGGCGACTAGTCATAAAAATAATATGGAGCTTAACCTAACAACCTAGAATCATAGCAATGGTTGTAAGGGTTTCTTATTTGACATTATGAAATTCATANAATAATATGGAGCTTAACCTAACAACCTAGAATCATAGCAATGGTTGTAAGGGTTTCTTATTTGACATTATGAAATTCATACGAACAATCGAATAATTCAATAGAAATTTGGAAATATGACATTTACAACTTTTAATACAATGTTATCGGATCTTAAGCCTAGTATCCTTGAGCTCATTTTTCCGGAAAAATGGATCAGATTAGAAAAATGTTGAAAAAATTGTCTTCGCGGTATCCACGATCAATTTTTTTCTGGAAAAATTTTGTCCCGTGACAAAAAACCACTTCNTATTCAACTTTTTCGAAAATTTTCTTATTTTGTCGAGTATTGAATAAATTTTAATTCCTTAAATTGATTATTTTAAAAATATTCAAATCTAAGTTGTCTGCGCTTTGTAATTACAACTTTATAGCAAAAATTGAATTGATTAATTGGTCTTATAAACCATTAGAAATGATTTCAATCTGACCGGGTTAAAAATCTTTTCAAAATTACATAAAAGAGACGACCTTATATTATAATATTTTTTTTAATTGTTATATTTTTATTAAAAAATATTTTTTCTTTCTTCTTGTTATCTAATATTCTTGTTAATTTTGATCACATCTAGAAGCCAATGGTTAATTTTCACAAACATACTCCTATAACCAAACTGCATCTTTTGAACAAATACTTTATAATGGTATAATGTCATTCGCTGAAACTGCAGGGTACTTCAGTAATATCAACTTTGTACGTTCCCCTTTATCACAATTGTTAGAGCGTATCTGATCTTGACCGAAATCGAACAAAAGTGTCGTTCGAACCCTCCGCTTTAGAGTTGTGAGTTTCCAGAAATTTGTTAATTTTTTGAGTA
This sequence comes from Holacanthella duospinosa, assembly GCA_002738285.1. NCBI lineage: Eukaryota > Metazoa > Arthropoda > Collembola > Poduromorpha > Neanuridae > Holacanthella > Holacanthella duospinosa. Next base: position 27,699 of record NIPM01000363.1, on the reverse strand, counting down.
TTGTCGCAGGTAAAATTTGGGTTAAATTAACCGTCGAATTAAAAATTTTAGATCACTATTTGAATGGTAGTTTTTACTTGCTTCGACGACACAACTTATTCGATATGTGCAAAAGATTTTTGGGTTAATTTGTCTCTGGTGAACATAGCCTAAGCAGTAATAGTGCAGAACCTTCACTACTTCCTTCTGTATAAGGAAAAAAATTTTTACTAAGTACTTCTGGGGATACCTTGTTATGGCAATGGAAAAGTAAAATGAAGTTTTTTGTTCGCCGTTAGATTGACCGACAGAGAAACCATGTTTCTGGATATCAAATTCTTGACGGCGTAATTCCGTTTACTAAATCATGGCAAATGTCTGCATAACTATACTGTGTTCGTTACACAGCCTCTCTCAAATGAGTGCTTCGATGGTAGGAGTTAAGTGTCGTTGATACATTAAAAACAAACTTTTCTTAAGGAATATAATGTAATCTGTCAGATGGGGATGTCAGATGGAATAATTAATTGTGCATGGACCTTAATTTCTATCTGGACAAATGAAAAAGACAAATTCTAATAACTTGACTGCAAATTACAATAACAAATTAGATGCAGGGAATTCAAAACATGAAGCAGTTCAGTCTGAATCACTACTACCATAGTTTGAAAATTATGACTGCGCTGGCGATGACGAGTAGGATAATGTAAAAAATTGGGACTATTGTTTAACTTCAATATACAAAAAAACAAAACAGTTGGAAGTACACAACGCTGTTTGGCACGAAGACGTAGAACTTAAATGGANTTCAATATACAAAAAAACAAAACAGTTGGAAGTACACAACGCTGTTTGGCACGAAGACGTAGAACTTAAATGGAGAATTAAAGACAAATTCTAATAACTTGACTGCAAATTACAATAACAAATTAGATGCAGGGAATTCAAAACATGAAGCAGTTCAGTCTGAATCACTACTACCATAGTTTGAAAATTATGACTGCGCTGGCGATGACGAGTAGGATAATGTAAAAAATTGGGACTATTGTTTAACTTCAATATACGAAAAAACAAAACAGTTGGAAGTACACAACGCTGTTTGGCACGAAGACGTAGAACTTAAATGGAGAATTGTTATTTGGGAGGTGTTCGAAATGTCCAGCTTCTATTTTACAAATCCTCAGTAATGCTAGTTGCATTGGTACTTCCTGATTTGCTAAATTATTAACGTCGAATAGCAAAGCTGGATGGGGTTATATGTTTGTTGTATTTGTCCGTCAGTAAGTTGTCTTTCCATGCGAAATTATACATACAAAGCAATATTTTGAAATAATTGCTAATCGAGATTCTCATAAAGTAGGCTGCAAACCCTCTTTTCCTTTGAGGCATGTTTTGAAAATAATCTCAGAAGAAAAGCCGAGTGCGTTCATACGAAAGTAGTCTAGGCGAAAGTACCTACTGTTTCTGTCAGTGTGGCGAAGAAAAAAAACATTTGTTTAAAACAGTGTTTAAAACATGTTTAAAACAACTTGTTTTTTTTTTTAAAAACAGTGTTTTAAACAAACTGAACCTTAGATGCAACACACACGATAAAATCCCTATTCGTATTTTTTTATTAATATTGCACTACGCATTAATCGATGTCCTGACGACTACCCGTCTAGCAGGTTCTTTTATAGCTGATGTTACAATTCAATTTTTTTACATGTACAACACTTCCTTAAAAATTAAATACCAATTTCAGTTTTTTCTTACGTTAATCTAGGTCGTGTGTGTTGTATTTAATTCGGAACTGGGATTTTCATGGTTAAAAACAAAACTTAAAAAAAACGGTTAAAAAACATAAAAAACATAAAAAACATAAAAAACGGTTTTAAACAATAAAAACGTATTTTATGTTTTTTAAATAAAAACGTTCACGTAATGGTCTTACTACGCCAAATATTATGTTAACTTTATCATTACATTGTACAAAAAAAATGTTCCAAAATTCCAATTTAATCGTAACTTTTTTTGAAGTTGTCGCAAAGACGTGATTGAACAAATCCACCTCTCTACTTTCACATGGTCCTTGTTAAATTGCATACACTATTACCAAAAAAAAGTTTATGTAGTTCAATTGACAAATATTTATGGCAGCTCGCTTGCACCAGCAAAAAGCATGGGTAAAAAGTAACTTCCTGTGCTGACCACATTGCATGTGGGTTGGAGTATATTTAGAAAGGATTACATTTTGGGTTACTGGAATGGTATTACAAAACTACTATACTTTTGTGGAAACGAAAAAAATTTTAATCTAAATTTTTAGAAAGAAGTTTGACAAGTTTTGGTGAAAATTTAAAAGATTTTTTATTTTTTTTTACAAAAAAAGTTACTCACTATGTTTAGAATAGACGAGCGGGTTTAATGTTTTTTATGGTCATAACGGCAATATAACTAAAATTTTGGTGATGCAAAAAATACTACACATTCAAATTTGACTTATTAGTTTATTGTTTTTTGTGATGTGTTGTTCATGTGTTAAGTTTTTAATGTTTTTCAGCTTAGAGCCAGTTGCTGTGAATTCACTACTATTTGTTCACCCGATCAAGAGAGGGGGAAATGTTAAAACGCAGTTATTAGGTACTGACGTGTCAACTGATCATAAAACTAGTTGTAACTGAAATTCTGAAATATCTTGACAATAGCAATCAAGAGAATTTTGACGTCAAAATAGAGAAGAGTTTGGAAAAGAAATGCAAAAGAAATCAAGAGAAATGACAGAAATCAAAAAATGTAGATTCCGGGAAGATGGGATGAAATACAAAATAGCAAAAATAGGAATTATTTTACTATCGTGGACCGGAAGGGATTTTGACCCCCTTCCCCTCAAAAATCCCCCCTACCCCCCTGATCACAAAATTTTTTTTTTCGAAGCGGACTTCAAAAAGAAAGTTTAGAAAATTTTTTATCGAAATTTGAAAAAAAAAATTTTTTTTTTCACGAAAATTCATTAAAATAATATATTCACTAAATTTGAGCTAACAACCTAACAACCTAACAACCTAACAAATACTCAAATTTAGTCAATATATTATTTGCATGTATTTTGGTGAAAAAAAATTTTTTTTTTTAAATTTTGAAAAGAAATTTTCTAAATTTTATTTTTTAAGTTCGCTTCGAAAAAAATATATTTTTGTGATCAGGGGGTAGGGGGGATTTTTGGGAGGAGGGGGGTCAAAATCCCTTCTGGTCCACGACAGTAAATTCTTACCGAAGTTACATATAATTTTAACCTTAAATTATAAAAAATAAATTAAAAATTTTAATTTTCGTTACATACAAAACAACATAGAATTTATAACATTTGATTTAATTGTGTCACGTTATGGGGCATTTTTCACTTTAATCTTGACGCCTACCAAGATCACAGCATAACTCAATGTAGATGCTGCAGTACTGGTGTGAGAAGGCATTCCAATTCCAAAATCAAGATCTTTGTGAGAGTAAAATTATCAAAAAATTGTTATAAATTTTAACCTCCTTTGGTATAAATCCAGTCAACAAAATGTTAGGGTTAACACAAGGAAAGTGTCATGCTCATTCTGCGACTGCGCCGATTNGCATAACTCAATGTGGATGCTGCAGTACTGGTGTGAGAAAGCATTCCAACTCCAAAATCAAGATCTTTTTGAGAGTAAAATTATCAAAAAATTGTTAAAATTTTAACCTCCTTTGATATAAATCCAGCCGTTTTATAAATCCAGTCAACAAAATGTTAGGGTTAACACAAGGAAAGTGTCATGCTCATTCTGCGACTGCGCCGATTATAATAGTAGAAGTGATGACGGCAATTAAGCAGTACCATATTGAAACTAAAAGAGCGGGAACTTTTGAATTTAAAAATGCCTCACCGTCTTCGTCAATATTTTGAAGAAACATNATTGAAACTAAAAGAGCGGGAACTTTTGAATTTAAAAATGCCTCACCGTCTTCGTCAATATTTTGAAGAAACATATGCTTCAAATTTTCAAAATTTTCAAAATTCAAAATTAGAGTATTGCACCCAAACCAATATTAATTAAGATAANTATGCTTCAAATTTTCAAAATTTTCAAAATTCAAAATTAGAGTATTGCACCCAAACCAATATTAATTAAGATAATAATTATCACAAATACTGTCATAAAAGTGTGATTTGTGTACTGAAATTCAAAAAAAAAGTGTTCGATTTGAGTATTTGATTTAAACGACTTACGACTTAAAACATNATTTGTGTACTGAAATTCAAAAAAAAAGTGTTCGATTTGAGTATTTGATTTAAACGACTTACGACTTAAAACATATTTAAAACAGTTTGTTTAAAATATATTAAAATTCACCAACGAATCTTGGCTTTGACGCAAGTCAACTACTCCNTATTTAAAACAGTTTGTTTAAAATATATTAAAATTCACCAACGAATCTTGGCTTTGACGCAAGTCAACTACTCCGCCAACTATCAATTGACAACAAAGTTTTTGTATAAATTCTCCATTACTCTGTATCAAATTTCATCAGATACCTTCCCTACTTTAGTAGATGAACAGTACCAGTAATCAGTACAGTACAGTATCATCAGTTTCCCTATACCACTCCTCGCTGAATTGTGAGTTGTAACAATTCTTGCAATTTAAGTCACCAAAAGTACTCAATTACCTACTAAGAGTTATACTTTCATTAAATTTTTATATAAAAACATGAGACTCAAGGCTTTCTACCTCTCTGCCTTGCTCGGTGTAACCCTCTTTCACTATCTTGCCGCTGGCACTGGTGTTGAGACAGGCCTTCAATTGTTTACTGTNTGAAAAACAGTTGAGCCAACTAGATAACAGACTGAACTATAGAAAGACAATAGAATTTTGGAAAAAGTTAAATTTATCAGTAGAATCTCTTAGACATGAAAACTTGAATTGGTTGAAAACTAACCCCAAAGTTTCTGAAACTACCATTACGAGAACAGAAAAATTTTTGGAATTTTTGAAATCCGAGGCATGTATAAACTTATTCGATTCTTCAAAAACAATCCCAAATTGGGCAAAATATGATCGACTCACTGAAGAAGGTGAAAATATATTGGAGACTTTATGGTACTTAAAGCTTAAGGGAAGGAAACATAAAGTTCTTTGGGATCCATGTGAAAGTAAAAAAAAAATTGTTGTAATTTGTGGTTTTGGCGGGAACGGTTTCAACGCTTCTGTAGTGGCACTCGGATTAAACGAACTTGGTTATAATGTAGTTGTCATGGGAATGCCGAATTCGGATGGATCAAGAAAAGGATCTCCGGAGTTTGGCGTAAATAGAATACACCTTATCGTGAAACATATTTACCACATTAAATCACCTTGGTTGAAAGCGTCGTTTGAATATATCGAAATTAATGCTGAAGATATTGAAGATGGGAACATTATTAAAACAGAAATTCCGTAAGTCAATTTTTTTTTTCAAATATCATATTAACAACTTTACACAAAAATTGAAAAATATCATGAATCGGATTCTTACCTTCTAAAATTAAAAATTTGAAATTACATACCAAAACTATCAACTCATAACGAACTATTAAAATGACGCCTAAAAATTTATAAGGTTTATAATTTATGAAAACTTCAAAATACAATAATTCTCTAAGTTCCTATAAATTTTTGATATTAAATTATTATTCAGGTCTTACATCATTTTAAATGTCATTTTCAGAAAATTTTATTATATAATAAATTATTTTCTTAAATATGAATTCAATTCAAATTTTCTTAAAAACAATTTTTTCTTTACTAAAATAATTTAAATTTTATAAAAATTGTTTTTATTTTATATTTCTGAAAATAATAAATTTAAAAAATACTTTAGATCGTTTTATAATAATTAGTCATGTTCTTTAGATACCTTCAGTATAAATTTAAATGCATTTACGTAAAATAAAAAATATGTTTTTTATAAAATCCTCAATATGTTATTTATTATAAAACAAAAATATTAATAAGTTAACAAAATTTTCTTTTAAGTCATATACATTCACTCAAGAAGTAAGGATGATGGGATATCAATTAGAAAATAAATGATGTATAAATTTCTATAAATATTTAAATAAAATTTAAAAGTAATTATAAGTCATAGTTTCATGAAGTATACCATAGTCACCAAAATTCTAAAACCCTACTTGTAAATTTGACTCAAGTGTGTAGAAAAATGAGTCACTGAATCATGACTCTCTATGAGTAAAAAAAAGGCAAATATTTCTCTGTCCTTTAGTAAAAATTAGTAAACTTAATAAAAGCTAAAAATCAAAAAATTTTATACTAAAACGTTTATAAAATTAAATATATATTCTAATTTATAAATAAAATTTTTTTCTTCTTTTTTGTTTTCAGTGCTGGGGACTTATATTTGGAGGGACACATGGCAGCTGGTACCAATTTTGAAAGTGATGCAAAATTTGCAATTTCAACGATCAATTTTCTTAACGGCATCAAAAAAACTACGCCAAAGGTACCAATTATTAGCATTGACATCCCCGTACTTTTGGATGGGAATAATGGTACATTTCGCTACAAACAAGGAGAGCGTGAGCTACTTCCTTTCTATTTGCCCCATGGGATGATTATTCCTTTTGCTTTTCTTCAAATGATCCTCGCACCAAAAATGAATATGAAATTTAGTGATGGCAAAATTACAGCTTTGATACCTGACCAAAACGATCTACAAATGAAGGATGTAACGATTGCATTAGTAGTTAACAAACCAAAAATTTATGATTTCATTGCGGAATGTGCAGCAAACTCCCTCGAGAACCCTATATTAAAAAACTGGAATACTGAAAAAGATAAACTGACAGAGGAGGTAAATAAAATCGAAGACCCAACTGAAAAGTCAAAAAAGCAAGCGTTATATGGTCAAAAGTTGGAGGAATTTCCAGAACATATTATGAAACCTATTGATTACTATTCGAAAACGGATGACTTCAGGTGTGACAAAATTTCAACTGGAAAAGGCAAAACTAAAACTGTCTTGTACCTAAAAAATGACAATTTACATGATTACGAAGTGTTGGAAGAATATTTAGATATTATTAGAAATTAGAATTATGTACACTCATACTTGTAATCTCAAGTTTTCAGAAAAGTTATTCTCTTGTTGTTCTTTAGAATGCTTGTGTTCAAAACTGGTTCAAACTAGTTAGGACTTAAAATCTTCCTTATTACTCTGAGTCATACGACCTCGTAACTAGAATGTATGTTTAAAATACTTCTGTGGCCTTAGAAGGGTCAATTCTAAAACCTATATAAATCTCATTTTTCAGCTTAATAAAGTCAGTCAAAAAGGCCGTTACTCTGCCCAATTTTTATTTTAATTGTCCACGATTCTGAGTTTAAATCTAACATGGTAGCAGAGCGTGGTTTAGGACAATAGAACAACAGATAGTGAAGTCACAGCAGAGTTAAAGAAAACACAGTGAACTCACAGTAATGCTAATACTTTTAACACCTTGAAGAAAGTGTGAAGTCAGATTCAGGCAAAGTTGAAAGTGAGAACACTTCAATCAGGAACCCTATTCTAACGGAATCTTCAGTGATCAGGTGAAATTAGTAACAATTACATTTGACTGTCAGTTAAAAGTTTGACTAAGTGCAACATAAGAAAGACGACCTAAGTCTCTTTCTTGGATAGTGGAACACTGAAACCTCAGTTCACTGGAGTTGGAGAAAGTGGTGAAAGCCCACTACCCGTAAGGGAAAGTAAGCAATCTATATCAAAGTCTCGCATAAAAATAAAACAAAACAGTAAAGCAAGGTCAGGTGAAAAGCCATTTTTACGAAGACCTTTTACGAAAGTCATTACTACGAAAATTGACAGTCTATATTGCTTCTTCACTCCCGATTATTTCATATATACCTAATTGGAGTTGGACTCATACCATCCGAATTCAGAAAGCTCCTTAAGGTTCACTCAGTTTCTCGGGTGCGCGGGGTCATTCAATTAGGGTGAATTGTGAAAAAATCAAAGGCGTTGTGCTCTGACTTTATAGACAAATCAATTGAGTGATTGGTCAATAGCAATGGCAAAGAAAATAGACACAAGTCATGTTGTTAAGTTAGATGATAGTAACTACGAGAGATGGCGGCTGCAAGTTACTTTAGTTTTGAAAGCTTCAGAAATCTGGGAGGTGGTCAGTGGAGACTCCCTCAGATCCGTTTGCGCAGACGATGCAACGAAGTTACTGTGGGATAAGAAGGACATACTGGCTCAAGCCATTATTGTCCCAACATTAGACAAGCAACAGACTAATCATATTTATTCGTGCCTAACTGCCAAAGACATATTTGATAGACTTAGAGAAATTAATTCTGACAATAGCACATTGAACAAGCAGCATACACTGTGTGCTTTTCTCAATTACAAAATACAGACAAATCAATCAGCATTGTCAGCCTACCTCGAAATCCAACAGTTGGGAAGAAGTCTCAACGAACTGGATGTCATGATGGACGAATCGACTATTGTCACAAAGATTGTTTCCGCTCTCCCGGATGTAAATTTCTATGCATTCAAGAAGGCATGGGATAGTGTCCCAGACACGTCCCAAACAATGCCTATGCTTCTCTCACGCCTTCGGAAGGAAGAACTGGAAAGAAGAGAGACTGAGCAAACTAGAAAGGACAGCTCTAAACACACCGCCGCTTATAACACTTCAGGAACTAAGTGGAAGGATGACGGAGGCAGAAAATTTTCCGGTCCAAAATCAAACATTGCAGAACTTAAGAAGAAGAGCAAGTGTCACAACTGTGGTAAGATTGGACACTGGCAGAGGGAGTGCCGTTCTGAAAAGAAAAAGCAAGTGACATTTCCAAAAGAAAAGCCGGAAGCTTCCAGGACTCCATTTCAGAATAGAGACAAGACTGTAGGTAGTGCGTTCATGATCAATGTCACACAACAGCAGACGGATAGTAATAGTGATTGGTGGATAAGCGACAGTGGTGCGTCACACCACATAAGTGGACAAAGAGACTGGTTCGAGGACTTCACCCCTTTTGTCATTCCCAAACCAGTTCAATTGACTGACAAGAATTCAGCTACAGCATTGGGGGTTGGTGTCATTCGACTTGAGGCCTTCATGCAAGGGGACTGGATCCCAGTGACTATAAGTGGAGTGTTATATATTCCAGGTGCAGTGAACCTGTTTTCTGAGATCGTCATGGCTCAGAAAGGATATACAATTGTTCGAAACAAAAATAAAACAATCTTTTATGAAGAAGGTCAGAGTGCCGGCCCTGAAGCTTTGTATAAGAACAACATGTACATCATGAATTTTCGCAAAGTTAGGTCATGTGCCCTGTCATCTTCTACAGTGAATAATACCAAACTTTGGCATGATCGCCTTTGCCATGTAAACATGAACTACATCATGAAGACCTTGAAGAATGGAGCAGCTACTGGAATCAATATTTCAGAACTTGTTCAACACTTCAATTGTGAAGAGTGTCATTTTGGAAAGGAGTCAAGAAAACCTTTCCCGCCTGTACATGAGAAGATAAACAGCAAGCCTGCTGAAATTATACACGCTGATCTGTCTGGAAAAATGCCGACGCCATCCCTTGGAGGATCTCAGTACTTTCTGGTTCTCAAAGATGACTGCAGTGGATTCCGTCACGTGACTTTCTTGAAAACCAAAGATGAAGTCATATCATCCATTAAAGAATTCATCCCATTCATACAAAACCAGACTGGTAATAAAATAAAATTCTTTAAGTCTGATAATGGGACTGAGTTTGTCAACCAGACTCTAAGTACATATTTCAAAGAACAAGGAATTGTTCACCAAACGACTGCTCCCTAGTGTCCCGAAACGAAAGGGAGAGTGGAGTGAGAAATGAGAACGTTGAAAGAGGCCGCCCGAACTATGCTGAAGAGGAGTGCATCCCCTGAATTTCTATGGGCTGAAGCGATTGCGACCAGTGTCCATATCTACAACAGGATCCTCTCTAAACAGGCCACCACATCCACACCATTTGAACAAATTTTTGGAAGAAAACCAGATCTGAAGTATCTTCGGGTGTTCGGATGCAAAGCCTACTGCCAAATTCCGAAGGAAAGAAGACTGGTGTGGGACAGCAAGGGCAAAGTGACAGTGCTAACTGGATACGACAGTATCTCCAAGAAGTATCGTCTCTACGACAATGAATCCAAATCCATAATTCTAGCCCGAAATGTGAGCTTTGACGAAAGTTATGTTGAACAGTACATAACTATTATGTAACCTCATAATAACAATGAAATAGCTAACCCTAAAGAAGAAGAAGAAGGAATTGAAGAGGATACAGATAAAGATGAAGAAGAAGAAGAAATTGAAGAGGATATAGACAAAGATGAAGTTGAAGAACTATCGGAGGTTAGTGACACAATCAAATAGGGTAAACAAGACTTNGAAATTGAAGAGGATATAGACAAAGATGAAGTTGAAGAACTATCGGAGGTTAGTGACACAATCAAATAGGGTAAACAAGACTTATCAAAAGAGGAGCCACATGAACAAGAAAAGTTAGTAACTATCTTTATCAGAACTCCNGATATTAAATTATTATTCAGGTCTTACATCATTTTAAATGTCATTTTCAGAAAATTTTATTATATAATAAATTATTTTCTTAAATATGAATTCAATTCAAATTTTCTTAAAAACAATTTTTTCTTTACTAAAATCATTTAAATTTTATAAAAATTGTTTTTATTTTATATTTCTGAAAATAATAAATTTAAAAAATACTTTAGATCGTTTTATAATAATTAGTCATGTTCTTTAGATACCTTCAGTATAAATTTAAATGCATTTACGTAAAATAAAAAATATTTTTTTTATAAAATCCTCAATATGTTATTTATTATAAAACAAAAATATTAAATTTTCTTTTAAGTCATATACATTCACTCAAGAAGTAAGGATGATGGGATATCAATTAGAAAATAAATGATGTATAAATTTCTATAAATATTTAAATAAAATTTAAAAGTAATTATAAGTCATAGTTTCATGAAGTATACCATAGTCACCAAAATTCTAAAACCCTACTTGTAAATTTGACTCAAGTGTGTAGAAAAATGAGTCACTCAATCATGACTCTCTATGAGTAAAAAAAAGGCAAACATTTCTCTGCCCTTTAGTAAAAATTAGTAAACTTAATAAAAGCTAAAAATCAAAAATTTCTTATACTAAAACGTTTATAAAAATATTTATATATATATTTTCTAATTTATGAAAAAAATTTTTTTTTTCTTTTTTTTTTTTCAGTGCTGGGGACTTATATTTGGAGGCACAAATGGGAGGTGGTACCAATTTTGAAGATGATGCAAAATTTGCAATTTCAACGATCAATTTTCTTAACGGCATCAAAAAAACTACGCCAAAGGTACCAATTATTAGCATTGACATCCCCGTACTTTTGGATGGGAATAATGGTACATTTCGCTACAAACAAGGAGAGCGTGACCTACTTCCTTTCTATTTGCCCCATGGGATGATTATTCCTTTTGCTTTTCTTCGAATGATCCTCGCACCAAAAATGAATATGAAATTTGGTGATGATGGCAAAATTACAGCTTTGATACGTAAACAAAATGATCTACAAATGAAGGGTGTAACGATTGCATTAGTAGTTAACAAACCAAAAATTTATGATTTCATTGCGGGATGTGCAGCAAACTCCCTCGAGAACCCTATATTAAAAAACTGGAATACTGAAAAAGATAAACTGACAGAGGAGGTAAATAAAATCGAAGACCCAACTGAAAAGTCAAAAAAGCAAGCGTTATATGGTCAAAAGTTGGAGGAATTTCCAAAACATATTATGAAACCTATTGATTACTATTCGAAAATGAAAGGCTTCAGGTGTGACATAATTTCAACTGGAGGAGTCAACACTAAAACTGTCTTGTACCTAAATGACAATTTACATGATTACAAAGGATATCCCGAAAGCTCGTACCCCATCAACTATCCTATTATACCTTAACACCAATCTGTATGAATCTTTTGCTAAATTAAACAATTTGACAAAAAATTTTTACTTCTCAACGTTCCCTTCAACGTTGCTTATGCGTAAAAATCAAAAGTAACGAAAAATTGTTATCTTTTTTTGTCTTTTTCCTCATAGCAAGCAACTTTAATTTCCTTCTTAAATAGCATTAGAAAATTTACACATTCGATTTGTCTAAAAGTTTTCCCCATATTTTTCTGCTAAAAATAATTATTATTATTGAATTTGGTCTACAGATATGTAATTTTGACATAGGTACTAAAATTATTCCGTCTTTATTCTCACGCATTCTCAATTTATCTAAATTTTGTTCTTTCTGAATTCTTCTTCATTAAATTATAATTTGAATTTGATTTAATATAATTATGATACAAAAAAAAAGAAGAAAAAATTATTTATTTATTTTTTAACATTAAAAGAAAATGGTAAAGAGATTAACACAAGGGACACGGAAAGTTGATATCAGTTGGTAAATCAAAAGGCATAACTTTTAAGTTAAATTGAATCAAATTAAGCTTTATCAAAATTTTGGTAAATTTTTTTTATTCCTTGGTAAAACCACAATGAGGAATAAATACAAAGCCAAGCTTCAAGTCTGTTTGCCTATTATACTAGTAAAGTCAAAATTGTTTTCTGTAGTCAATAATTCTTTGATTTAGGCTTTAGTCAACTTTTAATATAATTTTTTTGGAAAAAATAATTATTGTTTTTAAATTCAAAAGTTGTTACTGGATATGATAATTGAGTCATTGTTTAGTAGCCCGGTTTAGTGATAGAAGTTATGTCAAATTGAAATAAAATACAAGGTTAACGATGATGTGAATATCAGTAAACATAATGGTTTTAGAGTACCTCATTGCCGTTGGACAAAAACTTATTACTTGTTTTAAAATTTTAGAAATGTACACTGGAAACTTAACTGAATTNTTATGTTTTAAGGGCATAAAAGTTCGGCAATGAAGCCACTAGAGATCACTCCAATAAAACGCAGGGATGATTTTTTTCTCAAAATTTTGATTTTCGTTGATAGAATTTTTAATTTGCGGTTTTTAATTAACAAGTATCATCAAAACAAATTTTCATTAAAAAATCTCTTGCATCAAGCGTTACTGACCACTCAAAAAAACATGTCATACCTAACGATGAATTCCTATAAAACAAAATGTTTCAAAGTTCCATTGTATAGCTTGCTTTGTCAGATGAGCCGCAGGCGCAACTAGGATTTGTCGACTTACACGGGAACTGAAAGTAGTAATGAAAACAAATCAAAATTAATCGTTTGAAATAATACACTGACATTCTGAAATGTCAGTGTGTTATCAAAGATTATCAATGATTTATTCGCATAAAAATTCATCTAACTTTCAAATAAAATTTCAATCAGAACTGATTGTAATTTCTATAGTTTGTCCATTCTGATTTTTACCTTTTAAAACTCTCAAACAAAAGGATTATAGTTGACTTGTGCTTCAATTGGTCACTTTTTGTTTGAATTATTAACATCTTCCTCGACGTAGTCGTCATCTTCACTATATGTCCAAACTTCGGCATCTTTCTTTCATTGAACTTTTCTCATGTCAGAGGCCATACGGTGCGCTTCACTCTATCAGTTCTAATTCATCATCTTCATCACTAGAATACTCCATGTTATTTCCAGAAATTTACAATCTTTTCCAAAACCACTAGGTGTTGTAGTACTAACTGACAACTTGCTCAAGTTACGCTTGCGCAGAGGTGTTCCACGAGATATAATATGGTCTGTAGTCGTTGTGGATAGGCCAATCATGAAACGAGCTGGAGCGTGAGTTGACCCTTGCACCAAACTNAGCTGGAGCGTTAGTTGACCCTTGCACTAAACCCCAGAAACTGATGCATAATTCGAGTTAGGTTTATCTTAATTATGGGGTCATGGATGATAGTCATCGTGAAGTTACAGTTGTAGTCATGATAGTACTGTTCGTTCCTATTAAATAGAAATTTAATCAGTTGATTTTAAAATTATCAATTCTTTACTAACAAAATTTCATTTTGTTTCAAAAACCTTGATACTTTAATTACCCTGGACTGTTTACTGAAGCAAGATAAACCAAGCCAAATTTGCTTTAGAGAAATTTATAATCAAATCATTACCACCAAAAAAATCTTGAAGGATTGAGGCGTTGTGATGAAAAGTTTCATGAATCCTTATACGCAACAAGTGGGTTCATTTCCATTTTTTGGCTGAAAGATCTGTAGTTCGCAATTTTAATGGAAAGGCTTCATTCAATAAATTTTCATGAGCAGTTATTATAGCAGATGAAATTTGTCATTTGAAATTTCAAGTTTTCTAAAGTTCATGATTTTTGAAACAAAAATATTGGACATAAGTCAATTAGATTGTTAGGTATAAAACTTACACACTTATGCGTTATTTCCTGAGGAATCCCATCGTTCCTATCTGAATTTCAAGGAGAAATAGATTTGGATTTATTTGCTTAGAATTCATCGACGAAAAATACTTTTTTACTTGTAGACGGACTAAGTCGATTCCTAATTGGAGAGACTCGATGGGCTGGATTGAGGTAAGACCCTTCTGGAATTGGTACATGCGGAGAGTAGCTGAGTGGTGGTAGATTTGAATCACGAACTCGTGATGGTGGAACTCTCATCCACCTCCTTGTTTTCTTATGTGGTTTACTACCAGTAGAATTCTTCTTCCTTGATTTAGGTTCACGTCGAGGACTTCTATTGGTCGTTGTAGNATGTGGTTTACTACCAGTAGAATTCTTCTTCCTTGATTTAGGTTCACGTCGAGGACTTCTATTGGTCGTTGTAGTAGCTAGTGGTGTACTCAACAGTCGTCGCAGTTTTGACCAATGATGTGTTGTTGAAGAGACTATTTGTGAATAAAGAATGGTGATTGGTAAGGATGTGGATTGGATGATAATGAGAATTATTGGTTAAAAATTTATCTGTCTGAGAAATTNAATGGTGATTGGTAAGGATGTGGATTGGATGATAATGAGAATTATTGGTTAAAAATTTATCTGTCTGAGAAATTGTTGTTGATCACTAGAAAGAAAATTTTAGCGCATGAGCAATCCAAAAAAAGAATTTTTTTAACTTCTTTTTTGTGTTTGATATGTCAATAATACCCAAATTTCAAATGTGGAAATTTATCAAATTCTACCAGTTGTTTCTCCTTGAAGAGTTAAATCAACCTTTTTCTTTGTTTGCAGAAAATGTAACTTCTGTCCAATTTATGCGGTTTCTATAAGTCTACAGACCCAACTAGATTCAATAAAAAATCCTGTTTTTTTATCATTTCCAAAATTACAAATAGATTTACTTTATGCCAAATAGCGATACGCTCTTGCATATGTTCACCTTCCGTAAAGGCAAGTTATGCCTGATCCAAACTTGCCTTTCTCCTATTGTGCTCTTAGGGAAAATACGGTGCGATTAGAAACTTTGAACAATACAATCACTTTTTCCCAAAACAACTCTATTCACAATTTACTGAATATTTAGCATAATACTGCATTTTCCCTAGAGCACGATGAGAGAAAGGCAAGTTTGGATCAGGCATTACATTTGCAAAAAAAAAAAAGTTTCTTTTCAGTTGTATGCGGTCGGTAGCTTTGTTGAGTTCGGGTAGCCATGCACAGAATACATACAATTAGCGAAATCAGCACCGGGAAACGTCCGATAGAAAAAATTGACATGTGTACCCAAACCCCAGTCTCTGCGCATGAGTAAGAACAAAAAACTTTTTACTTTGATGACAAAAACTACAATGCGATAATTGAAGTCTGAGAATTCTAAATTGGTAGGGTTTGATGACATTATGGCTGTTGCATATAAAGTTATCACTATATGAGACGTAACAACTTGGAAATTGTCAAAAACGTTAANTGACATTATGGCTGTTGCATATAAAGTTATCACTATATGAGACGTAACAACTTGGAAATTGTCAAAAACGTTAATTTTAGTAAGTTTAATTTTAGTTGGATTACTTTCAGTACCAATTATTTGCAGGTCGAGTATTGGAAAAGTANAAGTTTAATTTTAGTTGGATTACTTTCAGTACCAATTATTTGCAGGTCGAGTATTGGAAAAGTAAAAAAAAAAATTTTTTTTTTCTTGTTTTCGTTTAATAATGACAAGCAATGGAACACGGATGGTTAATTTTCAGCAGGATCAAAGCGCAAAACAATAATTTTACAAAGTTTAGTGTAAGAATTTGTTAATACAATTTATAAACTTCATCCAAAACACTTANAAAAAAAAAAATTTTTTTTTTCTTGTTTTCGTTTAATAATGACAAGCAATGGAACACGGATGGTTAATTTTCAGCAGGATCAAAGCGCAAAACAATAATTTTACAAAGTTTAGTGTAAGAATTTGTTAATACAATTTATAAACTTCATCCAAAACACTTAAGTTAAAGATGGTACAATACGACAGACAATCCGTGGGACTTTTGAAACTAAACTTGTAAAGTATAACCTCAAATTTTGAATTTGGGAATGAAAGTATATTGAAATTGAACAAGTGTTTCCAATGAAGTTCTTGGATAAATTTGTCAGTTCTTGGAATAATCTTGAAATTCTTGACGTCTATATCTTACTTAAAATGTGGTCCTTAATCTTGTCAATCTAAGTGTGTCAAAAATATTNTGAAATTCTTGACGTCTATATCTTACTTAAAATGTGGTCCTTAATCTTGTCAATCTAAGTGTGTCAAAAATATTCAAATTTTGCAAACTAAAAAACGAAAGGAATTCAAACCATCAGTATTAGACCATCTGCAGCCTTGACATAGTTGCAAATGTAACCCTCAATCGCCATTTCACCATTTTACTTGACACTTTTGATGCTAAATGGTAGTCGTTTATTCAGCCTACAGATTACTTGAAGTTTACAACTTTTAAAATTAACAGGTATGTTTAAAGTTAATAAATTACTCAAGATTAACACCCACGCAACAGATGGCGCTATTTTTTTTTCATTGAGCGTTACAGTAATTTGTTTCATATTTCAGAATTTAGTGTTCCTCTCCAAGTATGGAAAGTTGCATAAATCGTTTATTATTTTAAATCTAGATTGATTATTGGCTGGAAAAAGACGTGAAGTACATCCNCGTTTATTCAGCCTACAGATTACTTGAAGTTTACAACTTTTAAAATTAACAGGTATGTTTAAAGTTAATAATTTGCTCAAGATTAACACCCACGCAACAGATGGCGCTATTTTTTTTCCATTGAGCGTTACAGTAATTTGTTTCATATTTCAGAATTTAGTGTTCCTCTCCAAGTATGGAAAGTTGCATAAATCGTTTATTATTTTATATCTAGATTGATTATTGGCTAGAAAATGACGTGAAGCACATCCAACCAAAATATAATAGGATTCAAAGGATTCAATGTGCATTGAAATATACCATCTTTATCATTAGGATCATTGAAAATATTTCTTGCTAAACTGAATTTGGGTCCTTGTTGTATTTGTTTTCATTTATCATAAGTAGTTTGACACACCTCGGTGTTCAGATCTTCGTAAAATTTTTCATCAACTACCAAAGTCATCTTCGATACATTTCCCAGAAGACTGTTGTAATATACTGGTAGAGGAAGACTGTCAAAAAATATACATAGATTGACTGTACCAGCCAAAAGCCCGTTGAGACTGATGATGATTTTGTTGGAATTTTTCTTGATGTCATTCAATAATTTCTTAGTAAATTTCACATCCGTGTAATCATTTCTTGATTCGATTTTTGTATTTTCACCGTCACTGTGAGCCTCCAGGATAAAATCAACCTACCTTATGTTAAGAAGACAATTAATGATTAATAAAGTTATCCATAATCATCCTTTCAGTTCCTCATTTAAGAATGAATATGATATATACTTGATTATTTTTTAACTAAAAGAAATCAAATTTTACATTTACCTTCGTAAAATTGACTTTAGAGAAAGTAATTTCCACTCGGATTAAAAAAAT
Organism: Holacanthella duospinosa; assembly: GCA_002738285.1. NCBI lineage: Eukaryota > Metazoa > Arthropoda > Collembola > Poduromorpha > Neanuridae > Holacanthella > Holacanthella duospinosa. Next base: position 9,686 of record NIPM01000363.1, on the reverse strand, counting down.
TTACTAACTCCTTTATTAAGAAATCTAAAATACAAAGGGAATTGGCGAATATTAACTATTTAAATTCATATAAATTCATCTCAGCCATTGCTTCAATAAATTTTTGCTAGTATGATTTTGTTATATTTACATACTTTACATAAAAAATCAAATTATGTATTTTGTGTATTCAGCCCATATTTAGAAATGATAATTTTATATTCAATTTTAGATATTTCTAAAATATCTAGAGTAGTAATTCAAATATTAAAAAAAAAGTATAAGTTGGAGAGCATACTGCTCTTTGGGATATATTTTCTTATTTTATCAGGCTAAATTAAAAAAAATTAAAAAATAAAGTCAATTTGTTGTTTAATCAAAATTTCTCTACATCAATGAAGATGTTCNTAGAAATGATAATTTTATATTCAATTTTAGATATTTCTAAAATATCTAGAGTAGTAATTCAAATATTAAAAAAAAGTATGTTGGAGAGCATACTGCTCTTTGGGATATATTTTCTTATTTTATGACGCTAAATTTAAAAAAATTAAAAAATAAAGTCAATTTGTTGTTTAATCAAAATTTCTCTACATCAATGAAGATGTTGGTAATAAATTGAATGATTGTGAGAATAAAATATTTATATAATAAATATCTTTCAATGTTGAGAGTGGAGATCTAAAAAATAATCAACTTCCAAAATTTAGTTTAATGTAAATCAAAATATACTTACGCTCCAGCCTTTGTTATCTCATCGTGATGTCTTATGAATCCTTGTAACATCAACCCCATAATCGAAACCGGGAACAATTATACGATTAAGTATACCATTATCGAGGAATTGATGTAANCTTCAATAAATTTTTGCTAGTATGATTTTGTTATATTTACATACTTTACATAAAAAATCAAATTATGTATTTTGTGTATTCAGCCCATATTTAGAAATGATAATTTTATATTCAATTTTAGATATTTCTAAAATATCTAGAGTAGTAATTCAAATATTAAAAAAAAAGTATAAGTTGGAGAGTATACTGCTCTTTGGGATATATTTTCTTATTTTATCAGGCTAAGTTTAAAAAAATTAAAAAATAAAGTCAATTTGTTGTTTAATCAAAATTTCTCTACATCAATGAAGATGTTGGTAATAAATTGAATGATTGTGAGAATAAAATATTTATATAATAAATATCTTTCAATGTTGAGAGTGGAGATCTAAAAAATAATCAACTTCCAAAATTTAGTTTAATGTAAATCAAAATATACTTACGCTCCAGCCTTTGTTATCTCATCGTGATGTCTTATGAATCCTTGTAACATCAACCCCATAATCGAAACCGGGAACAATTATACGATTAAGTATACCATTATCGAGGAATTGATGTAAATTTAATTTATTAAACATCATCTGGCATCTTTGACATTGAATCTTGGAGAGATTTTAGTTTCAATTTTCCGATTTTAGTTTCAAAGTTTTACTTTTTTCAAAGACTAGGTAAGGGAAATTTTAATTTTTCTAATTTTTCTCTTTTTTTAGTAGTAGATGACTACTTAGTAGGTAAGGGAAATATTTGTAGTAACTGATAAAAGTTAGTGGATTTGGAGATGGTATTTATATTAATTTCATATTTAGAGTTGTTTTACTCATGTGTTTATTATTTTCCAACTTGATGTGTAGTACTGTAAATTATTATGGTTCTTGATCGGTGGTAACTGAATCTTTGACATTGAATCTTGGAGGGATTTTAGTTTCAATTTTCCAATAATTTCAGACAACAGTATGCAAAATANTACCATTATCGAGGAATTGATGTAAATTTAATTTATTAAACATCATCTGGCATCTTTGACATTGAATCTTGGAGGGATTTTAGTTTCAATTTTCCAATAATTTCAGACAACAGTATGCAAAATANCATCTTTGACATTGAATCTTGGAGGGATTTTAGTTTCAATTTTCCAATAATTTCAGACAACAGTATGCAAAATAGTATCAATAATTTTATTCTATGTAGTAATTGGATAGGAACCACTTATGTTAATCATTTGTTAAGGAACTTTGACGTTTTGAAATTGGTATTTTGTATAGGAATGGTTAATCATTTTTTAGTATTTTGAATAAACATAACTCTGACTCATGAGGAGACTCTTTCTTGAACGTTGAGTAGACTATCTAAAGTTTTGTATTTGATTCTGACTCTGTCTGACTCAGAGTCAAATTTTGACTATGGTTCATCAAAAATACTTAGAGACGAGGAGTCGACTTCAGTGAGTCAATNTGACTCAGAGTCAAATTTTGACTATGGTTCATCAAAAATACTTAGAGACGAGGAGTCGACTTCAGTGAGTCAATCACTCTGACGCTGGAGTCAAAGTGAGTCATGTGCAATATAATTTTGAAGATGTTTATCNTGACTCAGAGTCAAATTTTGACTATGGTTCATCAAAAATACTTAGAGACGAGGAGTCGACTTCAGTGAGTCAATTGGTGAAGTTTTGTTTCAAACCCGGAGAATTTTTTAATACCCGGATTCGAGTATTCTCCAAAATGAATAATTTTCCAAAATTCCTCACGTATTTTAGTGCCCAATTATAATTTTTTCCATCCAAATCGGTGAAGTTTAATTTCTAACAAGGAGAATTTTTTAATACCCGGATTCAGGTATTATCCAAAATAAATAATTTTTCAAAATTCCTGACGTAATTTAGTGCCCAATCATAATTTTTTCCATCCAAATTGGTGAAGTATAGTTTCTAACCCGCATAATTTTATAAATAACCAAATTCGAGTATTTACCTAAGGTATTTTCCAAATTAAATTTTTTCCAAAATTCCTGTCAGAATATATCATCCTTTCGTAATTATTTCCATCTCAATTGGTGAACTTTACTTTGTAACCCGGGATTTTGATAATACCCGAGTCCGGGTATTTCCTAAATTAATAAATTTTTCAAAAATCCTGATCAAATTTTGACACCCTATACTTTTTTTTAATTTCCGAAAAACCAAAAACTAAATTGTTTCACTTCATTGAAGGTCAAAGTTGTTATTTTGAGTTTACACTATACTATTACTCTCCCTTTCGACAGTGAGGAAATTGGACGATCTTATTTCGGCTAGTAATGTATTGTGGTTGGGAGTTTCAAAAGGTAAAAATTAGAACGAACAAACTATAGAAATTACAATCAGTTTTGATTAAAATTTTATTTGAAGTTTAGAAGAATTTTTATACGAAGAGATGATTGATTATGACATCTCATAATGTCAGTGTGTTATTCTAAACAATTAATTTTGATTTGTTTTCATTACTACTTTCAGTTCCCGTGTAAATCGACAAATCCTAGTTGCGCCTGCGGCTCATCTGACAAAGCAAGCTATACAATGAAACTTTGAAACATTTTGTTTTCTAGGAATTCATCGTTAGGTATGACATTTTTTTTTTGAGTGGTCAGTAACGCTTGATGTATGAGATTTTTTAATGAAAATTTGTTTTGATGATACTTGTTTTTTTTTTTGTTTTTTTTTTTTTAAATACAAACTTGATTTTATTTTCCTAATGCAAATATAAAAAAAATAATATTAAAAGAACAGAAGTGGATATATTGAAAAGCAAGTTAAAGATAGAAAATTTCTTCCAAATGCTTTCCTTTTTATAAGAGTGTCCAAAATGGAAGTGGCGTTTCCTCTTTGAATAGCTAGACTTATTCGCTGAATCAGAAACGATGTAGAACGAGGTTCTCCGGAAGCGATTTGAATGTAATTGCTAATTTTCTTAATCAAGTTCAGACCTTTGGGTCCCCATACTCCGTTTGACTCGACAGCGATAGGAACGAAAGTGAATTTATTCTCTGGCAGAAAGTTGTATTTTTTAATCTTCCTCTCTTCAGCAATGATAGCGGCAGCACCAGGGTCTTGTTTGGTGTATGAGATGTATGAATGGGCGAATGTATCCACACAAGTGAAGTCCCAGACCAATGGTTTTCCTCTAGACCAGGGGACGACTGTCATTCCATCTGGGTGTTTTCCGTCTTGTCTTGAAAGACCTGGAGGTTCAGATTACGAACCTTTAGGGGCTGAACGAAGGGATCTGAGGATGATGTCGTTTACCCCGTCGTGTCTTGCCAATCTTCCAGAGGCTTTCTTGCATGAAAGACCATGACGACCTGTTTCTTCAACTTCTANCGTGTCTTGCCAATCTTCCAGAGGCTTTCTTGCATGAAAGACCATGACGACCTGTTTCTTCAACTTCTAAACCTCAAGAACAAAAGTGAGCAGAACAAATTAAAGAGCCTTCCGCATAGCGCGTTCTTTAAGATTTTTGAAGTAGTCAAAGAAGGGTTCCAAGTTGGGGGGAGGGTAATGACACTAACCAAGCGCCGGCTTCTTGATTGGTAGAGGAAAGAATTCGCGCTAGGTCTTCATCTGAGGAGCATGTAGAAAGGATAAAGTGGAAGTGATTTTTAGATTGAGGTTCTTCCCAAGTTTTCTGGAATTTTCTTAAAGGACATTCAGGGAGATTCTCAGAGTATTTTAAGGTCCAAAGGTTTTCTGCAGTCTTCACAGAAGGGTCGATTTGAAAATTGTTAGGGAGCAAGGCAGACACTAAAGGTTCAACACTGTTGAATGACGCGAGAAAGCACGGAATCGCCATGTCAACTGCGTGTTTGATCCCAAAACCGCCTTGTCTGATAGGGAGTGATGATTGAATCCAAGCTTGATCTGAGAGATTTGAGTTAATTATGTTTTCAAGAATAATCTTCAGCATATCATCGTATAAATTACTATCGTATTATAAATCGTAATCGTATTTTTGATTTTATTATTATTAAAAATAGTAATTTAATAATAATTAATAATTAATAANTTATAAATCGTAATCGTATTTTTGATTTTATTATTATTAAAAATAGTAATTTAATAATAATTAATAATTAATAATTGGATATTAAATTTGGTTGTCAAGGAAAGTCGTGTTTTTGAACTTCTTTTTTTTGCTCCTTCAATTTTGAATTATTTCTTGTGTCATCTTACTTACTGGACCATTTGTTTAATTGGGAATCACTGGACTGAGCATTCCTGTCATCGAATCCTGTCGAAGCTGTTCCTTTACGGTCATCATCTTTACTACAAACCTTGTCAAAGTTGTCCATCAGAAGAAAAAAAAAACTTTCCTAAAAATTTAAGCATTCAAAATATTGTTGGGTACTCATCAACAACCTTCAACTTCCATAATCTCCTTGGCAACATCCAATATTACTTACAAAGCTAAGTCAATTATTTAACTTAGTATATGTTGGGTCCACCACAACTTTCCTGCTGAAAAATTGAGATACTATCACCACTTTTATATCTATCTAGGATTGCAGGGATTTGAAACAATTGTTTTACTCAGATCATTACAACTAGAAGCCTCATCCCAGTTGACCATCCTGTTTCAGAAGCTTTTGACATCATCTAACAATACTCTCAAAGCTAAGTCATTTAATAACTTAGTATATGTTAGGTCCTCTACACCTTTTCCCTTTTGAAAAAGTCTTTGTCTATGATAGTGTTGTAATTAAAAATAGATCCTAAACAGGCTTCCGAAACCGTTCATTCATTTTGGCTACTTAATATTTGGACAAATCCGAAAAATTATTTTCGACTAAACTTTGGAGAATAATTTTCACCTTTACAAAAATTGTTTCCAAAAATTGGCTGAAAATGGCTTCCTCATCCTTAGGTTATACTAATCCTTCTAATCATCCTATCCCCTCCAAATCCTCCAAAA
>NIPM01000362.1:162047-200737 GCA_002738285.1 Holacanthella duospinosa | reverse complement strand
TTGCACCTTTTATTCAACATCTTAAAATTTAAGTACATTATGATATATAATTTCTAACAAAATATGTTAAGTGCTCNTTGCCAGTTGCATACTCTAAAAGCTGACCAGGTCTCTATGGTGGGATATTAGTGTAACTTTTATTTTATTTTGTTGCACCTTTTATTCAACATCTTAAAATTTAAGTACATTATGATATATAATTTCTAACAAAATATGTTAAGTGCTCGTATTGGATGGAATTTCATTTTACATTCTTCATTAATCTTCAATAATTTTTTCATACTACAAAAATCTTGTTATCAAGATATTTTTAAATTAATATAGAATTAGCCGTGTTAAGTAACACGATGTTTTGCATCAAATTGATGATTAATTGATCTGCATTATGCAAGACAGGTTGTGAGTTGGAACGTAGTGGAACATAATTTAGACATTACCGCGTCGAAGCGAGTAACAAATAACACATTAGTCATATTTTTATAGTTATCTTGACATACTAGAAGTTTTTAATAAATTTTTTTTAATAATAGGTATTGAAAGTGTAATGCTACTCTTTAAAGTTTCACAAATTCTGAGTTCGGCATATTCGGATAAAAAATTCTATATCAAAATCGAAAATTCAACAAAATCTGTACTTCGTAAATTAAACTGCTGTTCATCATTCCATATTAAATAATAATTTAGTACGCTTGTTGCCAAAAGTATGTTAAATTTCTAAATTTAGCATCATTTTTTATAAATATTTTTTCAGAATATTTAAAAAAGTATCCCGCACACCTATTGTCACATAACAGTGTTGTTGTCACGGTGACAAATTCTGACATTTCTCTGTACCTAATATACGAACATTATTTGTATATAAATATCATTTTCCTATATATTAAAAAAATTTTATACCCCCTTGATGTCACGTGGCACTTATGTAATTAAGCTTCGAGATGTGTGATTGTCAACATGCCATTTAGAAAAGCTTTCTGTGAATATACAAAATTAAAATCAAGTTTTAAGGTAGTCTTTGGGGCTACGCTACATGTTCGAATGTTACATGCACCACCTAATAGTTTGTGCTTTTCTGAATAGTACCTAAAAATGTTTTTTTTTAAGTAGCACGGCAGTCACAATGCAACGATGCCATTTCCGTGTTAACATTTTTAGAGTTTGGCCTAGTTTTTATGAAAGTCCAAAAAAAAAGTTATTTCCGTACAATCGTGGTCCCAGCCTACTGTGTTGGACTGGATGACACTTATGACTTGGCCGACAACTTGGTGTAATTTTTTGGAAATATCTCAAGTAAATTAATTGAGTAAGAATTCATTTAAAGGATCAAAATGTATCAGAAAAACTAACAAAATCTGAAAATGGCGTAAAATTGTTAGTATTGTTTTCCCCCTATACGACGCCTTTCACCTTACGTTAATCTTTTTACAGGTTTTACATTATTCAAAGTTTGAAGACAACGATTAAAAATAAAAAAAGGAAAGGAAAATTTACTAAATTAGTTTATTTTGAAATTCAATGAATGAACCCTCAGGATTACATTTTTGTTAGATGATAAATTATGATCCTTAGACCTTGAAATCTATGATGTATCTACTAAATTTGACATTATTAATGTATTAGACAAACCTTGAAAAATCAAAGAAATTTATTTATTTATTTTTCAATGATTCAAGTGTTGTAGCTTTCTGTAAGCGGTCAGAAAAGGTTGATGGTAAATTTGAAAACATTCAATTGTACAGCTTACCCAAAATATGAATCCAACTACTGCATGTTGAAGTTTGGTAAATTTTGGAGAGACTAAAATAAAAATACGCAAATACATTTGGAAATTGAATTACGTTATTCTAATTATGAATTTCTTTTAGTTCCAAAACAAACATCAGGCCTGAAGTTTTCATTTTTTTAAATGAACAACAAAATTATTTTTGTTGGTAANCAAAATATGAATCCAACTACTGCATGTTGAAGTTTGGTAAATTTTGGAGAGACTAAAATAAAAATACGCAAATAAATTTGGAAATTGAATTACGTTATTCTAATTAATGAATTTCTTGTAGTTCCAAAACAAACATCAGGCCTGAAGTTTTCATTTTTTTAAATGAACAACAAAATTATTTTTGTTGGTAANGTAGTTCCAAAACAAACATCAGGCCTGAAGTTTTCATTTTTTTAAATGAACAACAAAATTATTTTTGTTGGTAAAGAAACGAAAAGGAAAGAAGGTGAGGAATTGATTTTTGTGTGAAATTAAATAAATACAGAATATTAAGTACAGTGTGTTCGAATAAGAAGGCGAAAATCCGGCACTAGCGTTTTTAAAACTTCCACAAATTAGAGTCTTGTGACACCTTTTAACTGAAGAAAAGTTAACAAAACTTTCGTAGAAACGATTTTCAGGAACTTGAGTAGTTCATAATTTGTATAAAATTTTGACATATAGTCAATTTTTTATTTTCCACAAAATCATTTTTCAAAAGTTTCGCCTTCTTATTCGAACGCACTGTATATAAATACTTATATTACATAATTAAATAATATAAATACAGTGTGATCGGGAGTCATTTTTGATGCATCTAAACGTCAAATGTGACCCACATTTGATATGCTGATATGCCCTCTGTTAAGCTGTTTGAGATTTAACAGATGGTAGTCATTAAAAACGNGACCCACATTTGATATGCTGATATGCCCTCTGTTAAGCTGTTTGAGATTTAACAGATGGTAGTCATTAAAAACGGCCGTCTTGTCGATTTTTGCATTTAAAATTTACCTAAAGAAAATGCTAAATAGTAAATCATTAATTGAAAATTTGTTTGAGCGAGTGTATTTAAGTAAAAAATTTAAATGACATTACCAATGTAACAAATTTGCAACACGATAAATATATTTTCAGTAGTCGGTGGCTATAAAAACCTATATTTTTATAACGATTAATTTGAGTCGNGACCCACATTTGATATGCTGATATGCCCTCTGTTAAGCTGTTTGAGATTTAACAGATGGTAGTCATTAAAAACGTCCGTCTTGTCCATTTTTGCATTTAAAATTTACCTAAAGAAAATGCTAAATAGTAAATCATTAATTGAAAATTTGTTTGAGCCAGTGTATTTAAGTAAAAAATTTAAATGACATTAACAATGTAAGAAATTTACAACACGATAAATATATTTTCAGTAGTCGGTGGCTATAAAAACCTATATTTTTATAACGATTAATTTGAGTCGTNCAACACGATAAATATATTTTCAGTAGTCGGTGGCTATAAAAACCTATATTTTTATAACGATTAATTTGAGTCGTACCTGTCGTAGTGTTATAACGCAGTTGAAAGCTATTTGAATTCCAATTTTGTTTGCATTTGACCAGATTTTCAAAGAACGATTGCACCAGTTTGTGAAATANAAAGCTATTTGAATTCCAATTTTGTTTGCATTTGACCAGATTTTCAAAGAACGATTGCACCAGTTTGTGAAATAATGTTTATTAAAATGCAAAACCATGCAATTGTGATTTGTTGCAAATTAAGGAGTTCAAAGGTAAAAATGAGCCAAACAACCCTCTAATATTTTGGCTTGTAAAAAGCATTGCCATCTTATAGCTTACTTGTCCGATGTTAGATCAGAAATAACTANAAAGCTATTTGAATTCCAATTTTGTTTGCATTTGACCAGATTTTCAAAGAACGATTGCACCAGTTTGTGAAATAGTGTTTATTAAAATGCAAAACCATGCAATTGTGATTTGTTGCAAATTAAGGAGTTCAAAAATAAAAATGAGCCAAACAACCTNTGTGAAATAGTGTTTATTAAAATGCAAAACCATGCAATTGTGATTTGTTGCAAATTAAGGAGTTCAAAAATAAAAATGAGCCAAACAACCTTCTAATATTTTGGCTTGTAAAAAGCATTGCCATCTTATAGCTTACTTGTCCGATGTTAGATCAGAAATAACTAGATTGGATAAGATAATTGCAACCAGAAGACTACTAATACAGATTCTTCGAAAACATTTTTGATTTGAAATTTATCATCATTTCACTTTAAATATTCACGAGTAATATAGTTTGAGTTGAGCGATAAACCAATGTGTGAAGAGTTTTGACTCTAGCCTGAAGACAATTTGCAGGATATGATTGCTTGACATATGAATCATTCGCATTGAATCAAAACAAGATCTGGTTCACAAGCGCATGTCCCATAAGTAAAGAAAATTTCAAATTTTGAAATAATTTTTATGAAATCGGTACTAATGAAATATTCTATTTGTCTCACCAAGTGCACTAATACATATTCCGATTAGATAAATCACACATGGCTCGTCGGAGTCGCTTGAAGCCGATTTTTCGAATCATCTTGTTGGCGTGTTCCATTGTAGCTTCTCATCATTCTTTCACAAATTTTTTTGAAATTCTGTTCCAAATTAGCTTAAATGAGTGGATATTTTTGGTGGATTCGGTCGCTTAGAGTACTCCTGTTTACACTCTGCTCAAAACTTCTCGATTCTTCTTTTCTGGTGGACGTTTGGCGGGTTTTCATTTTTTGGGAGAAAGTTCACTTTCTCCGACTCGAGATACAACTTCACAGAATTTGCATAATGACATATAGCTAGGTCCACACAACCAAAATATCATCCAAATTATGATGCTGATGGATGAAGGGAAGTAACTGCTTTCTTAGACACTCGTTCAAATAAACTTTTTGGTTCATGAAGCCCGTTGAAATGAATAGGCTTGACACATTCCCGAATTCATCAATCGCTTGCCAAACCATGACTTNGTTCATGAAGCCCGTTGAAATGAATAGGCTTGACACATTCCCGAATTCATCAATCGCTTGCCAAACCATGACTTTTTTCGGAAACTTTGAAATTCCTTTGAATTTATCTTCAAATCCTAGTTGAGAGTGTTCTTTCGCATGTGCAAACTTACGCCCTGGTTGCTGCGACGGATCCAATATAACATAAGTTTCATCGTCAATAACCAAAATTCTCTCGCGTATTTTTTGGTAGATACCGCCAAGTCTTGTCTTTACTTTGGATTCCTGGTCTTTCACATATTTTGGAGATTTTTTTTGCGCGCTATAATTCCTAGCGTCTCTAGTTTGATTCGAGACACAGTATTCCGAGAAAGATTGAGTTTTTTGGCAGCAGCGCGTACAGGAATGGAAGGACTCTTGATAAAAACTTTCTCCACTTTCACTACCTTTCTCGGAGACGATTTTACTGCGAGAGACCGGAAATATTTTTGTAATTGGTGTCCCCNCTCCACTTTCACTACCTTTCTCGGAGACGATTTTACTGCGAGAGACCGGAAATATTTTTGTAATTGGTGTCCCCTGCTTTAAATACTTTTTCAAAATTCGGTATATCGAACCGGTCCACTCAACCTTACTCTTGAAGTGTCGAAATGTGTCCTTTTCATTCAAGTGACCTTTGTTTTGAAAGTAGTGAACAACCCGACTCCCAAACCACTCGTTCTCTTTTCGCTTCATTTTTGATACTGACTCCTATCACCTCGGATGTTTTTATGGTTTGAAAAGCACACTTTGTTCTATGAAATATAATTAATTGGTGCGGAAATTTGCTCGCCAAGTTAGCTTTCATGGTCAAAATAGATTATTCTCTTTACTGTTGGGACATGGTTTAATTTAAGTTAATGGGTTCAATTTAATATATAACTTTGTTTACTACTCTTTATCAATTTCTAAGTTATGGTAGCTGCTAAACTTTATAAATCATATTCCCGATTTCGGTTAGTTATTTTAATATGACTAAATGATATTTGTGAGTTTTTTAGAAAATATTTAGGCCACGACTTTATTATATGGATCCTTGACATAAAAGTTGAATCGTCTATTGAACAATAAATCAAGACTTGTGAGTTTTATTTTCTGTAATAATTATTTAGAACAATTAAGGAAACATTGAGCAGAGTAACAGCCTCTCTAAATAATAAAAGGAGATTTCTATGTAAAATCGGGCAGAGTTTCAGACTAAAGAATATTACCCATTTAGCTCTACTTTTATAGGTTTCAGTTGGAAAGTTCTTGAGATAAATTTAGTTGACACAAAACTAAGTTTACAGATAATCTACTAACATTGGGCCTTAAAGGCACGAACAAACAGTGTGAAAGGAAAGCTTAGTCATAAGGATTACAGTGACTCATTGCTTCGTCCAAAAGTTCAAGGGAGTCGTGATTGTGAGTCATCACTTCTTCTTACAAGACTTAATGATCACATGTACAGTTTGCAAGCAAGGCAGTGTTGCTTATGTTCAAGTTTTATTTTTGACAACATTATATGTTGCAGGCACATTATGGATCTGATTTGTCGGTCCGTCCACGCCCTAATTCGACAACTACTTGATGATCGAGATGGGGTTTTGAATAATAGATAGACCATGCACTATTAAACACTAGACACCTTCAAAGCTGAGCCATTTACCGTCAACTATGACCTAGTTTGCGCAAAGTATTCCCGAGAGTCCTAAGATCCATACTAGTAATGGATGAATCGGAATGGGGTTTTCATTGCTGGATAGCGCAATCTCCAAGCATTCTCACACGTACAGTGTGCGTTGTGCGTGCGAAGTGGAATTTGACTAGCTGTTGGTGAGTGGATGGGAAAGTGCACGGACAAAAATGAAGTAAATGTAGAGAGATGGTGGAAAGTGTTGAGGTATGACAAAAGGTGAGCGTAAGATCAGGGAAATGCCAGGGGAGAATGGTTTAAGGAAGACCTATCCACATGTTAACACTCACAACTTACGATAAATTTCTTCTGAGTAGATCAACCACTGTGGAATAGCATTAATTACTACAAATGTCAACGAATAATGAAACCCTAATGCGTATGTCAACAAACATTAAATGACTACACANAAGTAAATGTAGAGAGATGGTGGAAAGTGTTGAGGTATGACAAAAGGTGAGCGTAAGATCAGGGAAATGCCAGGTGAGAATGGTTTAAGGAAGACCTATCCACATGTTAACACTCACAACTTACGATAAATTTCTTCTGAGTAGATCAACCACTGCGGAATACCATTAATTACTACAAATGTCAACGAATAATGAAACCCTAATGCGTATGTCAACAAACATTAAATGACTACACAGGTCAACTTCCACTACGCACAAACTTTGTATAATGAGTATGTAAACGATCTAAAATTTAGCACTACCCATACAACGACGTTACTTGTATTTAACGTTGAAACAACGTTAAATACATAGTGCGCCTATCAACTATCAATGAATCCAAACAGCTCGTATTGATTTCCTACTGCGCATGTCTAATACAATGCAAGATGTAATTTACTATGTCAAATTTGTATTTTACGTATGCATAGTACTCATGTAAACAACCACTTCATGAAGTAAGCTTCTTATTTGTATTAACAATGCATCCTGCATACGTAAATAACTAATGAATGTTAATTGCGTAATTCAACGAACAATTAATGCCTTCTAGACATGTTATCGATCTATCATTGCATATTACACATGTTATATACCACTGAGCACTTACATTGGTTACTACCCATGTCAACGACTAGATCGCTACTGTTAAACTATTTACTTTGCGGGCAAACATTGCATGCTACGCATGTCTAGGACAACTGAATTACTACTGTGCATGCCTAACAACAAAATTGATACAGTGCATGTTAACGCTGACTTGGGAATTCCTCTGAAACATTTGTGTGGTATGACCTGCTTATACGAGGATCGTATCTTCTACTCGGGTTATTCTGGTCTGCTAACTTTACTTTCTGATCTAATGGTGGGCTAATGCTCATCGGCCTACTTTACGATGTGATCTGCTTGTCGGCTTACTTTAATGTCTGATCTGCTGTTCGGCTAACTTTATCGTGCTGAGCTGCTAGTTGTCTAACGTTATGCTTTTGGTTTGCTATTCGGCTAACTTTATCGAGCTGTGGAGCATTTTTTTTAAATAATCTGCTATTCTGAAGCATTAGTTCAAAATTAAGTAATGAATTTGCCTAATTAAAAGACATTAGAAAATTTTTACAGATATAAGTGATAAGTTACTTGCTAATGTTCTATAGGATATCAACAAAATCCAATATTATAAAATCTACAGAGATTTGTTAGAAAACACCCAGAAATCCCATCACCACATTTAAATCTTAATATAAGAGTATTTGTAAAGAACATCTTAGCTGCTTGTTGACTTAATTTAAGAATGTTACAAGTTAGAAAAGACTTGTTACAAGTAGGAATTTACACATAGGTGTAGTTGTACAATAGAAGCAAACGATATACTAAAACACTTGCTTCATGAATGTTTAATGCAGCCAAATCGCCATATAAAACTATTCGAAACTAAAGTTTTTAAAGATAAAAACACTATAAAAGGGGATGTGAATGAAGTATTAATTAGGTTAAATATTAGAGAACTGAAAGATTTTATGGAAGAGTTAGATATAATAGGATAAATCTGTAGATAAATGTAATGAAGGTTAGCTAATTATTAATATAATTAATAGGGTAACTTTAATTTAATGTGGAATCAATCTATGCCAAACACGTTTTTGAAAAAAATGAAACCAGTCATTCAAAAGTTGAATGGACGTATGTGCCAAGAAGCTAATAAAAAAATAAATAAATCAGTATTAAACCTTGCTTGGTACTATACCTTAGTGGATGCCTGCCTGTTGGAACATTGTTTTACATATTAGGCTGAATTTATTTCAATCAATTCAATATTTTATATCAATTTGATACTGCTAAAACTTTATTTCTTGTTGGAAATTGTTTCGGACAACTTCTGATATATTTCCCATAAAAACTTTATTTCTTGTTGATAAATTGTTTCGGACAACTGTAAAATATCACCCATTTAAACATTCTTTGATACTATATTCTCTATCGTAATGCCAAATATGAAACAATTCAGACAGGTTTGTCTATTCCCAGTAATGCTAAATTTTGTTGACCTTTCGGTGTCAGGTGGATTTTGGGAGGGGTAATTCCATACCAAAATATACTCAAGTAGAGCTTGGTATTTGAATTGAAGTAGGTTTGGAAGGCAAACTGTTTATATTAACGTTACAACAACCTTAATATTCCGCTATTAGGTAGAAAAATGTTAGCTCATGTTTTATTCAGATTAAACGACGAACTAACCCACATACAAATAAAAATTTGAAAATCGTAAATTGGATATAATTTTATACTTTTCAATTAAGTAAAAAACCATTTTATTCAAAATATACCGTATTTTCCCAGTATATAGTCAGAGAAATGTTTCGAAATGATAAATATAATCAATATTTTTATTTTTGTCTTTAGATTTTTGTGTAAAATACTTAACCTCAAGTGCCCAAAATAACGAATTTTATGCCTATTTTTACATGGTATGACAATAAACTTACCGCGGCGACTCACGTTGTTCATATGAAATAGTATCGCTTACAGTAAGCGTTGAAGATTCAATTTTTACTCTACTCCAATTAGCAGAGGTCAAATCTACCATATTGTCTATGCCGCTTTATATATCGTTTTTTGTTGGAATTAAACAGATATCGTTTTCCACTGCATGATCTTTTAAATATTTCAGCTCCCTTACAAAATTTTCATTTTTTTATGAAAGAGCAAAACAGATTGTTTAAGCATCATCAAGCCTAGAAAAAGCGAATTAAAAATTTTTTGTTATGACACAAGAATACTTAGACCACAATTATTACTGCAAAACTCTACTACGACAGTAATTTCTAACTACTAGTTGTGTCATCAACAACAAATCTTCGCTTTTTATTTGAAGATTATATAGAAAGAAATATAGGATGTATAGTTTATAAATGAATCTTGTTTTACACACTAATCAATTAGGTCGTGAAATAATAATTTGGTTCCGTTTACACTAAATCATATTTTTATTTAATTCTTACATATACGTATTGGTAATTGTGGAAACTTCTTTTGGCGTTACAGACTATACAAATGACATGAAATTTTGGAAACATTTCATGGCAAGCGACAATGTTGTGTATGACGTGTGTTTGCACAAACAGTATGGAAAATTATTCATAATGTATAAACCTGTACAATCAAAACAAAGTCCCCAAATTTCCGACACATAAGTTATTCTTATATTATCTCACGCTTCTTGGCAGTCTCTCTTGCATAAAACTTCCAGGAGTTCAAACTAAATTAATCACACCAATATAAACAATTGATAAAATTCCCAATAATAGTTAAAAAATAATATATGAAACAATACCTCTGCAAGAGACACTTGACCGAAGTGCAATTGGGTCCCTCTGCCCTTTTCCTGTGCAACTGACGTGACAGACAAACCCATTGGCAACATCTCGCCCATCAGAACGATATGAAAGTGTGAGCAAGTTGGAACTAGAGTTGTATACACCAGCTGGTTGAGTGTCACCACAGAATCTAAATGCACACAAAATTGACATAAAAAATGTAACCATAAAAATCTATGTTAAGTATACGTATGCGAGAATGAAGAAGTATCAGAGATCTTCAAATAATCGGAAGAACAATCTCCGACGTATGGGATGTCAAAGCATGGACAGGAGGTTTTCAAGGTACATCGGTGACCCTAACGTAAATCCAAAATTTAAAATTAGTATTTTCAAATCATATTTTAAACATCATTTTTTCAGCTCACCAAAACTTGCCAGGTACACTGTTCGAATGATGCAGTAAGTTTGTTAAAGTTTGCACTCTGGATTGTGAGAACTTGACCATTCTTCAAACCATAATAACCGCACTTTTCAGCAAAACCTATAAATGAAAACATCCTGTCTGAGTTAAGCTAAATACTTCTGCAGGATTGAAAAATAGATATGTTTCACATACGTAAATTAATCTGCTTCTCTTCCCTGTGCCAAGAAACTAAATCATGAACATCATATTGTCCACCATCAGACAAAGCCACCATCTATCGAGGTTTACACAAATTTAGTATAGCAGTATCAATATGTAATTTTTCACAATCCTATTTTAGTCTAAAACAAAATCGACATCTGGTTGAAGATGTCCCCGTGAATATGGCATAACACGCGAATATGAAAAAGTATGAACATAGATTATTCGTTTAGTTAATGATTGTTTTTTTGTTAATAATAGTAGCCAATAGTAGGAGAGTATTGTAGATGTGGTGTTTGTCATTCTTACCCTATCCCTCACCATGAACGTTTTGTTAAGTTTACATTTGAACTTCGACACGTTACTTTGCCATCCAACCCTTGTATGAATAAATGTATATTTTTGACAGAAATTGTTCCTCCATTGTAAAAGACAAAATAGTATCTTGAAATATGGTTGCCAAAATCAAGGTTCTAGTTGCCAGTGGCAGCATGCCAATATCTGCAGCTTTACTACAATTATAACATGATAGAAAACTAGCATGTTTCGATTTCGATACTAGTTATTCAGAATAAATTACTGGAATATGTCAAATAGTTATTTTTTGAACCGATGGTTATCGTGATTCGTGAATATCAATATTTTCAACTCGGTAGTTTAATTTTATCGACGATGTTATTATCATAGAAACTAAGGTCTTCCCTAAGGTTGCTGACTATAATAAATAACTTGTTGTATCGTTAGTTCTAGGTTGCTGCAGTTTATGATCCTATCACTTTGCATAAATAATTAACATCAACAACGGTGGACGCACCAGTACACATATCCTTAAATGAATACACTAAACCTCGCATAATTGGATGGGTCGAACACAGAGATACCGGAATGTTTGGTCCAAGGTAGCCGCTGAGGTTCGGCTTGAAAAGCCGAAGAAGCAACACGAAATGAATTGTTGGTGTTAGCCTAAGTATACTTAGAATAAACCATAGTGATTAACTGCGGGAAGAGAAAAAGCTTAACTAAAAATATCCTTGTGTCATTCACTGGCCCATCTAAATATTTGAAAATATAATGAGTTCAAATATTGTCTCAAAATTCCACAATTTCCTTGTGTTACATATAGATGCAATATGAGTTAACAGAAATTATTGTCTCAACATTTCATTTCTTCTCATCCTTGGTGCGGACGGGAAAAATTCCCTCTCACGGCATTCCAGAACCGCCCAATCCGTTTTTTATTGTTTTTGAAAAGTCAAATTTTACTGAAATTTCATTTCATTCTTTAGTTGAAAGCAATTTTAATTTTGTAAATTGAAAAACAAGTTTTTTTATTAGTATTCCGCTTCCTCTTACCATAAATGAATGAATAGGTAAGGTAAAAGAAGTGAAACACGATTAAATTAATTGTTTTTCATTTTACAAAATTAGAATAAGTTTCCTAATTGTTGACCCTTGCTGCTGCTGAATATAAGACAGTAAATTTATCGCGTGACATTTTTCTCTGTAGTCATCCGTTTAAATCAAACGCCACGGTCAACACCTAATTATGGCGTAAACTAAATAATTACCTATGACCTGAAGGGGTGACCAACCAGAAAAATCACAGAGATAAAAGTTTCTCCCCTAACCATTTCTAGGAAGTTTCGTAGATTTCGTCATTTTGTGACTTAAAAGAGAACGTAAAATCTAAAAAAAACTTTCGATGAAAGATTCAATGTTTAAATAAGTTATAAATTTTTCTTAAACACGTTTTGGTCGAATCCCACCCAGCTACACAATTACCAATGGAGTATTCTGGTAAATACTGAACCAGAATCACGTATAGTAGTAATTTAACCTAAATCATATGCTCCTCTGTTGAATTCAAAATTTAAAATGAAATATGCCCAACTACGGTGGGTTACATTGTATGACAGAAGGGGGAAATTTTTTAATTTAAACATTCGCGGCGAGTTGAAGGAAATTTGTAAACGTGAGACAAAAATTTCTGTTAACTCATATTGCATCTATAGGTAGTATAACCAAGTGTTCCGCTTAACAAGTACTGAATAACCGTACCATTTACAGTAAACCTCGGATAAGTCGGATTTCAAGGGACCGGAAAATATGGTTCGTGGTAACCGAGGTTCGGCTTAAGCGTAAGCCGAACATACAGCTTGGGGAATAATTTGTTCGTCTTAGCCGAGGTAGTTTTAATTTACCATTACTTTATAATAGTAAGTTGTTGTGGAAACTAAAAATGACTAAAAATATATCATTGGTTCATTTTCTGTCGAATTTCAATGTTTGAAAAGTCATTCAAAAGAAGTTATTCGTTAAATTTTGTAAGAAAAAAGGTGAAGATTCTTTAAAAATTGATCAATTAATTGGTGTTAACCGAGGTAAAAAAGCATGTGACTTATGGACTGGGACCACGGAAAGACGTTCGTGGTAGCCGAGGGTTCGGCTTAACCGAGTTCGGCTTAGCCATTTCATTTATACACAAATTCCCTATCTCAGGGCGCGGACCGGACCAAGTGGTTCGTGGTAACCGAGGGTCCGTGGTAACCGAGGTCGGCTTATCCAAGGTTTACTGTATACATAAATTCCATCTTTCTGTGCGCGGGCTAGAGAATTTGGTTTATAGTAACTTTAGTATGCTTACGCCTAGAAAACTATACTTGGTATGCTTAAGCTGCAGGTGGATATGTACAAAAATAAAGCCGTAGGTGACTGAGATATTTGTGGCTGAGCTAGCTCAAGGTGTATGCCGACCTTGCATCCGTTATCACTAATCAAAGAATACGTTCAGAGTGCTCTATTATAGTTTATCATAATTTCTAGAACAAGCTGATTATTGTGTAACCGCAGTTACCTGGTGTATAAAGTTTTGAACAACGGACAGATTATGACAATTACAATACTTTACTAGGTACTAGTGAAACAGCTTACGGGTACTGTTTAGCCTTCAACATAGAATGGTAAATTTATATTGGAATACGTAAATGAATAGCGGAAAACTGGTGAATTCAACTATTCTGCTGATCTATCCAGTATGTTACTCACAGTCGTAGGTATACTTCATGTTAATAAAGGCATTTGCCACTTTACAAATTTTTTAAAATATTGACTCACTTTGGAAGATATATACTAAATAGACAGCTAACTCAGCAATAGCAAATTTTTAGTTGGCAAATCTTATACTAGGGGTCTACCTTTTCATATTGCACACTTTCACACTTTCACAGAAGTGTGAAGGAGAAGTGCGAAACTCCTCCTCAGAAAGTGTAAAGAACCAATTACAGAAGTGCAGAAAAACAGGTCTCACCCGAAAAAATTTCATACTTGAGCACTTTCACACTTTCACAGAAGTCTTTACAAAAGTGTGAAAACACGCCCCGAAATTCAAAACTTGCCAATGAGACTCCGTAGCGGGACAAAGTGTGAAAGTGTGAAAGTGATCAAATAATTTTTTTCACACTTGTTTACACTTCTCATACTCCGTCTATTTAAAACGTGATTCAAAACTTCAGATTTTCGTTTCAATTGTTTTCAAGATTTTGATTAACGACAAAAATCATTTAAAACAAAATTACCTGCTCAACCTCAATTAAATTCAGGTAAATTTTATCTTCCTTTGACTCATCAGCAGAACCAAGATCGTCCAAATCGTACAAAGCATCCTCAAATATGTTGCAAATAACTTTTTACTAAATAATAGTAAATAACTAAATAACTTTTTACTAAATAATTTAATTACTAAAACTCAAGTAGAAGTTACTTCAAAACTAGGGCTCACCCGATTCCTCTTCACACTTTTGCACACTAGTATAGAAAGAGTTGAAATATTTTCAAGTGTGAATTGTATAGAGGTCTCACCCGTTGTGGCTTCACACTCATGCGCGCTTCAACATAAAAGTGTGCAATAAAGTCATCTGTGAAAGTGTGATACTAAAAAGGTAGACCCCTACTGTTTCTTATCCTTAAATTACTGATTGAAAATATTGTGGCTACGACTAAGCGGTAAAAGGGTGTATAGCCTTACATATTCAAAACATTTGTTAACGTTTTTCTAAAATTCTAAAAAAATTTGTAGTTGAAAATTAATATTGAAAATTAATAGTTATTGATTAGCCGGGTGTTGCATGGTCTTGTTGTGTCCACTGAATTCTGTATTTCCCTTGACGCATAAGTAGAAATTTGAATTTTTTTATAATACATTATAGTACACCCATCCGGTAAAATAGTACTAAATATGTTGTGGTAAAAAACTAAAAAATTACACCTGAAATACTAGCACCAAGAAAGCTGCAGTGAATACACGAGAGAGTACCATGTCCACTGAATCTGCTCGACTTCTAGAAATAATCTTAAAAAAAAAATTTTTTTTTTCTTTCAAAAAAGAACAATAAAATTTGTCTAACTGAAAATTATTAAGGTATCCTCCACGTTTCTTTTATATTCAGAAAATGTTAATATATGTATACTCAAGTGCTAATAACTGAAATATTTTAATATTTAATATGAAATATGTATGAGACAGCGTTTTGTTTCATAATGAATGAGGGTATGTTTGAATATTTTAGAAATTCAAGCTACAGCTTTATGACTATAAATGAGGAGTTTTGACCTGCTCTGACCTTGAAATAACATTTAACGAAATTGAAGCATGTTTTCAGATATGAACGCACTTGGTTGAATATTCTGAATATCCTCCTTTCGTCATGTTCAATTTATAATTCAAATGATACATTTGTAAGTAAGTACATATTTTGAAAATATTTAATTTAGTGAAATGGTGGTAGATTTGTTTCATAATGAGAAATGGTTCTTTATTTGACCTCACCACAATACAGTACTACCCAGGAGACCCTCTGACTTTTTCACAGGGTGGTAATTCGTGTAAAATATTTTTTGATACAAATCAGAGTCCTCATTTCCTATACTTTCGTACAAATATTCAACTCCTTGTATTTCTTCTGCCAATGGAAGAGAATGATAGTCGCGTTCCAACTTCTGCGCAAGCTCCCTGGACACCAGCAATTCACCTTCTGCCCGAAGTTGAGCACCTCCGTTTAGACAACCTTATCAGAAATAAACATTTTGATCATTTTAGCTTGAAATATTCAATCATGTGGTGAGCTTGTGTTGGCTACTTCTTTTTTCCGTAGTCAATCCTGTTCTTAAAAAAAAAAAAAAAATTCCAGAAATATTGAACTTGTTTAAATTATATTCAATTCCGATGGAGTATTTTCGGTAAAATTAAATAAGTAAAGAATAATTCAGGATCGAAATATCTTTAGAAAAATATGGTAAATTAACTATCGTTAGGTAGTTTGAATTGTTTTAGCAATATTTAATATTAAAAAAAATTATTTAACTCAAAACTAAGATCAATTGATAGATTATATTGAAGTGACAAGTAGTACTCAGGATTTCTCATCCCAGTTGAAAATAATGGGAAATATAAGAAAAAATGTTAACCAAAAGAGAGTAATTTTTTTTAACTCACCTGTAGGACATGCCATGATTTCAATATAATGTGGAAGTTGAGCTGTCATGACCTTTGACTTGACTTTTCTCACAATTGTTTGTATATTTCGAAATCCTGTAGCGATTCCGAATTTTAAAACTCCCTTCCCATTATCATCATGTAAAACTGATTCCCATATGTCACTGTTTCTATATCACAAAATACCATCACCAATTAAATGTTTGACTATAAATACAATATTTTAATAGTTGTGTAATGGATTCAGGTATAAGTATAAGGATAGTCCAACTCTCTAATATTTTCGTCGGAATAAGAATATTTTCAAATAGTGACCTGACGACGACAGGTTAAAAAAAAATTCATCAATGATGAAAAAGTAAGTAGTATTCTCGGACCAAAAATTATAAGTCCTTCAAAATGGTGGGAGTACAGTGGCGTAGTGGCGTAACTACCTTTACTTCCTAAGACAACATGAAAAGGTGAAGGCATTTCGAAGGCCCTTAAAGAATAATTATTTTTATAAGATAAAACTATAACTCTGCAGAATTTTGCGTTTTCAAATAATCAATGTGCTTTAGTGAGTCGTTTGAAACTTAATAATATGTCATTTCGTTCATTAATATGTTAATTTNTCCTTCAAAATGGTGGGAGTACAGTGGCGTAGTGGCGTAACTACCTTTACTTCCTAAGACAACATGAAAAGGTGCAGGCATTTCGAAGGCCCTTAAAGAATAATTATTTTTATAAGAGAAAACTATAACTCTGCAGAATTTTGCGTTTTAAAATAATCAATGTGCTTTAGTGAGTCGTTTGAAACTTAATAATATGTCATTTCGTTCATTAATATGTTAATTTNAAAATAATCAATGTGCTTTAGTGAGTCGTTTGAAACTTAATAATATGTCATTTCGTTCATTAATATGTTAATTTTAAACGTTGAAACTTAATACTCTATCAATTTCATCCGAGTATCTTAATTAGAAATGACGAGTACGAGTAGTCTTAAAACTCTGCCGAGTGTTGCCGAATACTCGTTTGACCGAGTAGTCGGGTCATCCCTTGAGGAAACAGTAACTTTTCATTACCCCTAATGTAGTGCCTCTTATTATACAGAGTTAGCCAAGTTAATCCGGGCCATCTTTCTCCACCTTTCAACAAAAACGGCTTGGGACAAGCGGTACACACTTAGTAAATAATGGAAGTGAAGTTGATTTCATTGTATCAATATAAAATATCTATTTCGATTAGACATACCCTAATGCTAAAAGCCATGGATCAAAGCAGAGAGACAGAGGGTGAGACGGGTCGGCAGTTTCTCTGCTGAGTCAGGTGGAATAGATTCAAAGGTCCATGCCCCATTCCTCTACTTGGTTTATTTTCTCAATTCACCATCTCTCAGCATTACAGAATGGTGCGTCGTCACAAACCATGTGTTTTGATTAAAAATAACCTAACACAAGGCAATGGCTGGAAGCAGAGGCAGCGTTAGGGGTTGGCATGTTTTCTGTTGAGTGAGGTGGAGTAGATGGAAAGGGNTTAAAAATAACCTAACACAAGGCAATGGCTGGAAGCAGAGGCAGCGTTAGGGGTTGGCATGTTTTCTGTTGAGTGAGGTGGAGTAGATGGAAAGGGAACATACCCCATTCGTCGATTTAAGTTTATTCTCTCAACTCTCTGCTTCAGTTGTGAATTATGCTGAAGCGTGTTCTATCGAACACACGTTAACTTCATTCCCTCCAACTTTTGGATTTAGCGCTATTTATTTGCTGTCTCAATTCTTTTTTGAGTCGTGAAAACGACTTTCTACGNGAACATACCCCATTCGTCGATTTAAGTTTATTCTCTCAACTCTCTGCTTCAGTTGTGAATTATGCTGAAGCGTGCTCTATCGAACACACGTTAACTTCATTCCTTCCAACTTTTGGATTTAGCGCTATTTATTTGCTGTCTCAATTCTTTTTTGAGTCGTGAAAACGACTTTCTACGNCCCTCCAACTTTTGGATTTAGCGCTATTTATTTGCTGTCTCAATTCTTTTTTGAGTCGTGAAAACGACTTTCTACGGCCCTGATTAACTTGGCTAATCCTGTAGTAGCTACCGTTACAAAATGTGTATCCTACCGTCCTTGTTTCCAAGCAATGGTCTCAGGTTCTCTACCAAACAGTTTTTCTGACATAGCTCGATGTATACACTCTGCATAACCACCTGATCCTGATCCCAAATGTGATCTCACTTCTGACCCTCCGACTTTCCCAGGAAACAAATCGAATAGTTTCTCAGGACTACATTCCGGTAAAGACTTCCCAAATCTTTTGAAGAGATCCTCCAGTTCAATCGCCGTCACTACGTGGTCAACATCCTTCGTCCTATAGTCTGGGAGTGAAAAGTCGAGACGAGAGGCTTCGAGTTTCCGATCGAAACACGACATGAGTGTTATATGTGTAATTTGGTCAGGAGTAAGATTCAGTTCTCGTCCATACACTAACTTCACCAGAGATCCCATGATTTGTTGAGGAGACTTCACGCGAGATATGAATGGGAGAGACTGGGGATGAAGCTTCTCTCCNAGAGATCCCATGATTTGTTGAGGAGACTTCACGCGAGATATGAATGGGAGAGACTGGGGATGAAGCTTCTCTCCATAACACACCCAACCTGTTAAATAAAACTAGTATAGTTATCAAGGTTGCTATGAGAATTAATGTAGAATAGCATAGTTTATATGCTGTTCTACATTAATTCTCATAGCAACCTTGATAGTTATAGTATAGTGTGTATCTTAGAATTGATGCCCCAAAAAAAATTCAAAAATTCAATTCAGCCAATTCGTAGTTACATCTTTTTATCACTCATTTGAAATCTTACCTGGACAAATTCCTGTGAGTAGAGGAAGAGAAGAGGGATTTGACTCATATGTTCTAACAAATTCCTTTTGACTTTCTAAAAGTGAAAAATCTTCACCAATTGTGGCCATCGTCACTTTATCAGCTCCCAATTCCACAAAGAAACCTGACCAACGTGAATAGACATGTTGTTAGNATGTTTACACTGAACTGAGTGAGTGAGTATATTTAGATTCATGAAAAAAATTGAGTACGAATTGGCAAGTCAGTAGTTAATCACCTGCCTGCAATATGCTCCGCAGCCAATTGTGGATGCATCCTATATTTATGAGCCAATGATAGCACCGATTGTACACCCATAGTGACTATACAAATATTCTCAGTCTTCCCCATCATTGATTCCTAAAAAAATGGTTAAAAATAGAAAGAATTAAGTTGATAGCTCTAGTTGATTTTTGGAGAAAGCAGCTGTCTCCATGATCCAAAAGTTGTGATAACCATGTACTTATCTGAGTTTTACGTTTTCTGTATGATGAGATCGGAGTGACCTACTGATGTTATCATTTCATACTGTTTTTTTNTATCTGAGTTTTACGTTTTCTGTATGATGAGATCGGAGTGACCTACTGATGTTATCATTTCATACTGTTTTTTTTACCTTTGTTATACGGTTGAGCTCGAGGATTCTCAAGAGTTCATCTGGTCCTTGTTGCGAAATAAGTNTTTTTTTTACCTTTGTTATACGGTTGAGCTCGAGGATTCTCAAGAGTTCATCTGGTCCTTGTTGCGAAATAAGTATACTCTCAGCGGATGTAATGCAGCCACTGCAAGCGAGACAATCGCTCAGCGTTATGTTCACTTTATCCAGGACCTTGACTTTACCCTGTATAATAATTTTACCTCTTCATACATGGCAGAAATCAAGTAAGGAAGAAAAATTGAAAAAACAAATTTTTACTAGGTAATTACATCGTCTCTCCTTTGGCTATAGGTCCCATCCTCCTCTAATTCAATCCGGATTTTGGAAATGCTTTCTTTCGATAAATCGTCTTTTCGAACTTCAACTGGTTTCACACATTCCTACAAAACAAAAATAGTTTTAGACTTTTTCAAGTAACGGTGGTCCCTAACAATCAGCTGACGGTGACGGTGCTTTATTTCGACCTAAACTGAACTTTTACCTGGCCAGGTGAAATGAAATCATCCAGATCAGTCAGTTTTAGTACTCCACTGAAACCGTTCGTCATCCTTAGTAGAACCAAGAGTAAAATGAATTCTAATGTTAACTCAATAAACGAATAGAAGAAATATGAATAATTCTTTTCATTTCAACTACAGTCTGACTAACTCGGGAAAAATTCTGTCCTGTGGGCTCGGATTTTTCCCGTTCTTTAATAATTATTTTTTTGAAACAATGAAAAGTTACGAACGAAACCAGGCAGTAGGACCCGTTACACTAGAAGTAGCAGCCCGATGCTTCATCTAGCGTCCACTAGATCTAGCAGCGGGCTGCTAGATATAGCAACTCAGGCTCTAGATGTAGGGGCTGAGCTGCTAGATCTAGCAGCGAAGCCGCTAAATCTAGCAGCTGCTGCTAGATCTAGCAGCACTAAACTTATTTTCAAAAGCTCGAACATATATCTTTTTGACGAGTTTAGCTACTATTTTTAATCGATACTAAATCAAATTTAGCAACTTTTCACCACGCCGAAACAAATTTCATCGTGGCAGGGCTGAGTTATTCAATAAAATGTGTCTATAAATGACACGGTTGAACATTTCCGGTTAATTTTTCTTGAATTAAATAGCTTATCCTATTATCTTTCGACTGATATAAAGCTCAGTCGAGAATAATTGATACCCGATTTTAGAAAAATAATTGAANAGTCGAGAATAATTGATACCCGATTTTAGAAAAAATCGGGTATCAATTGTGACAAAAAATTTTTTTTTTGGTTAAACATAAACGAATTACGTTATTTACGTTATTATTATTATGAATTAGTAGTGAAAAAATTGTCGTGATCAAGGTTGATTGACATGAAATTGGGCTATAAAAATACCATGTCATAACTCTTGTTTAATTTGTTCTTGAATGCTTTGCCACATCCAGACCCTACGCATGACAATGAGTTCTAGCTTTGCTTTCGGAAACGCAGTGTAACGCCTATTATTTGTTTTGCTTTCATCGTCCGTTGTTCAGGGATAGTGCATTACTACTAGTAAAATTTTCTTCCAATTGTAATTCTTCATAAGAAAATTATTTAAATTGTTAGTAAATTACAGAAAAACATGACACTTTTTCTGAACAACAGACAGAAAGCTAAAATTTTTACGGGAGTTACTAATTAAACATGTTATTCCCAACCAGACAAATAATGTCAATTAATGTAACTTCTGTGAACTTCGTTCTCGTGTAAATGCGGATTTCAATACTCTTCTAATGAGTTTGAATTCATTGTATCAAATAAGCTTTATTGACCATTGTTAGATAGTTAACATTAATATAAATGTGAATNTTTTGTTTCATTGTAGAACTATTTGCTCATTTATTTTACAATTAATTGATTATTATTTTCTAATTTTATTTTTTATAATGAATTTATGTAGCAAAATTCAACAATGTGCTACGAAAGGTATGCAACACTGCAAGCCCCTAGAAGTAGGAGCAAAGCACCTAGAAACAGCAGCTACACTACTTCTAGCAGCAGAGCTGCTAGATATAGCGTCCACTACATCTAGCAGCAGAGACGCTACTTCTAGTGTATCAGACCTTACTGCCAGGAGAAATCCGAACTACAGAGTTGCCACACTTAACTGGAAATTTAAAGTTTAAACTTTAAACCTAGTTTGTTTGGATGTAATACAGGGTGTCTACAGTTTTTTAGTTACGGTGAAAGCAAGCTTTCACATTTTTTTTAGAAAAATGTGTCGTAGCGAAAAGTAAATTGGCGCGAAATTCAAAACATTTTATTAAATTAAATTAACATGCCGATTTTGAGGGCTATACAAAAATGCTGATCGAAGACAGGCTGACCAAATTTCGTCTTGTAGCATGGTCAGTTTTTATTCGGTCAGCCCAGCATTATTGCGTTTTGGCATGACTCTCAAAATCGGCCTCTTTGTTGATTTCATAATGATTCAAACTCAAAGATACGATTGAATGATAAAGAATAACGCACCTATACCTCTTGGCTAGTGTGCTTCAAACTTGTCATCCGTCGTGCTCTCTTCTTTGTCTGGATGATGTTGCGTTTCGAAGATTAATAATAAGTAAGAAGGAGCAAAGACAAAAACACACAAAATCATTATGATGTCTCACACGGCTCACACCCACCCCCAGAGTTGGACAAATTCATAATCATTGTTTGGTCGGAACAATCCTACTCGGATTGACCAGTGCCAAATTGCTTCCTCTGAGATATACATTAAAAAAACTTTAAATAAATGTCAAAATACCCGGACTCGTGAAGTATGGGTCATGATCCATGTCCCATTATGAATCAGAGTCGACTCAAAAATTTTTAAACTCAAAAAAAAGTCGAAAAAACTCAAAAAAGTCGACTCAAAAAAAATTATGAATCAGAGTCGACTCCAGGAGTTCAGAGTCAGAGTCGGTTACTCTGACTCAGGCCAAAGTGAGAGTCATGGAGAACACTAAATACGAATTAATTATGCCCTAATTTTATTTTATTTTGTTCGAAATCGGGTAGTCTAACCGGCGAGTGGGAGAGTTTTGCCCAAATGTGAAGGGTGGGGATGTGAGTTGGGGATGAAGTATTGGTATCACTGGTCAAGCGTTATTTTTTCTCACAATAATTAAAAAATTTGAATCAGAACCAATTTTGAATTTCATGACTTTACGCGCCAAGAAACCTATGTTGTGGTGGAAAGCGAATTTGGTGTAAAAACCTTTCCGCCACAACATAGATTTTTTTAAATGTGAAACTTGCTTTCACCATAACTAAAAAACTGTAGACACCTGTAAATCTGTAAGGTAATTATTTACTGGAAAATTTGCAATAGTAAATACACACTTTTCCTTCTGAAATTCAGAATTCCGAAATTTTCTGCAGAGTAGTGTTGGGTTTGTTAGAGTTAATTTTGCGATATTTTAATTACAGTAAAGATCTTATGGTCACGGGTCACTTTTGTTGACCGGATTGTCACTCAATGCCCTGCTGCGTATTCCGTTATTTTTGAGTTTTATTTTGTAATGCTCCCTCTAATTTTTTTTTTATTGTTTTGTTTTTTTAAATATCAAAGAAAAATACAGTAAAGTTCGGCTATAGTGACTCCGGCTATAGCAAACAACACTGTCCGGTCCCTGCCAAGCAAATGGGAGATTATGTGTTAAGTAGTCCGGCTATAATGAAATCGGCTATACTGAACTTCCGGTCTTAGTGAACCAAACCTACCGGTCCCGAGAGTCATTTTGTCCCGTTATAGTGAAATATGAATTCCGTAATGAGACCATTTGCTACTACTGTTCCTTATACTTTTATGCCGTCCATCTATGCACCGGCCTTGCATGTTGACCTATGAGTGAGTTTTAGTTTATTAAGTAAATTACTAATTCACAATGTCAAAATCAGGCAAAAAGCGCACTGAGTTTTCCTTAAGCGATAAATTCGATATCATCGCTGCATTGTCTTCCAACAGACCTCGCCAAACGTTATGTCAGAAATATAAGATTGGAAACTACAATTTCTCTTATTTTGAAATCAAAATCTAAAATTGAAGAAGACTTCCAAAGATTTTCTGGTGTAAGTTAATAATAAAAGTGTTGAAATATAATTAGGTTACATTTAAGCAAATAGCTAAACTTCTTCTCTTAATATCAAATTCTTAGAATATAAAACGACAACGCCGATGTAACTATCCATGGATTCTGCGCTCATCAAATGGTCTCAAGCAAATCCCCATTACCCAGTGCTTCTGTAAATCGGCTTAGCTGAATTTATAGTGAAATATTTGGATATAATGAACAAATATTAAATTGAAGTGTCCGTTCCCTATACGGATATAATGAACTCCGGCTATACTGAATATTTTGCCGGTCCCTACACATTCACTATAACCGAACTTTACTGTATTAGTTTCATCAGGGTCCATGGAGACCGTTTGTTGTTGCTTCGCTTTATAAAGCGAAGCGACAACAAACGGTCTCCATGGACCCTGAGTTTCATAAACTCAGTAGTATTAATGTTCATCCATAAATGAAAGACACCGTACGCATCCAAATTAACAATTTTTTTGTGACGCAGGGAAAGGTTATGAATAACTCCCTCTAATTATTATAGTATTATTACTCTAAGAGTTTCCTTGACAATAAGAAACTAAAATAGCCACTTTCATCAGGTTAAATAATTCATAACTTTTTTAAATATTTCTTTGTAAAAATAACTATCGAAATAATAATTGCATGTAAATTTTTTGTGCGGCTTCATTGCCACACCTTGTGTTTGGATGTCGACCAACATTCATGAAAAACTTTGCAATTTAAAAAAATTTACGACAATGTTGTAGCCTGATGAAAGTTTATTTTTTAGTTTATTTTTGTCAAGGAACCTTGCGTTAAGTGATTAAAGTAGGTGAGGAAAAAAAGTTAAAAAAATAGTCTCATATGCCCATGTGCGCATGTTTCAAAAGAGTCATGACTCCCAAGTCTGGGAGTCAACTCCCAGAGTCATGACTCTGACTCCCAAAACCCTTGGAGTCAGAGTCATCAAATGACTCCCGACTCCCAAAAATCCTGGGAGTCAGAGTCGAGAGTCAGAGTCAGTCATAACTCCGGAGTCAGAGTCATGGAGAGCAATACTAAACGTGATTTAAATTATTAGATTTATTCTTTGTATTCAATGTCAGTCTAACAGTTGTTATTTTGTGAAGATTAATTCGAAACAATTTATGTTTCATATTACTTTGTAGGGGAAATTTTGTTTCCTACTTTCGCCATGAAAACATGTCACCACAAAGCATCACTACTTGAAAGCTCACTTAGCTATATGTGTCTCTACGCGGCTCCATTTGTCTGCTCGTATTTCTATCAATGTATTGAGCTCCTTGGATTCGCATTTGTTGCCAACGTTTTCTACGCATCCTCGTATTTAGCTCTAGGTAGTTTTAAAGGTAATCGTGTCATAAACGCGTCCTTGCAGGTCTTATGTGTTTAGGCTGGTCTTATGGTTTTTAGGCCACACCAGTTCTTGTAGCTTCGCGGTTTCTCCGTACTTCTACGGAATTTTAGTGTTATGCTTAGGAAATACCAAAATAGAAGTTCGACTAACCTCATTAGTTATTCAAACATGAAGGGAATGAGTTTAGATGTGAGTTCTAACGCAATAAGATAGGGGGTTTCAAACCCGCTAATTTTTTGTGCATATCTTTTTCAGTTCAGACTTTCTCCATGTAATAGCCGTTTGCGCTCCACTGTGTATTTTTACATGATTAAAATCTTTGTTATATTTTTTTCAGTTTCGTTACATTTCGTGTTCATTTTTCTGAGGTAATTTTCCTTTCAGTTTCATGTGTAGTATCGTTCCAATTTGAAACGAAACAAAATGAAACGTTGACATAAAATATCAAACTAAAAGTTTGACTAGCTTACAGTTGTTTATTTATTACTTAAGTAAGGATTATATTCTTACCTGATTAAAATTAATTGAGTCATTATATGGCCAACAATTTATTCGTTAAATTGTAAAAAGGACACAAATTAAATATGTTATTCCCAACCAGACAAATAATGTTAATTAATGTAACTTCTGTGAACTTCGTTCTCGTGTAAATGCGGATTTCAATACTCTTCTAAGGAGTTTGAATTCATTGTATCAAATAAGCTTTATTGACCATTGTTAGATAGTTAACATTAATATAAATGTGAATNGGAGTTTGAATTCATTGTATCAAATAAGCTTTATTGACCATTGTTAGATAGTTAACATTAATATAAATGTGAATATATTGCATAACAAGTAGCGAGTTCTAACATGTAAAGACAACTTGTACACGGCTAGATGTGGTGAGGAATGTTGGAACTCTTACGATCGATTTTTTGATCGTTATTAACAAATTGGATTTGCATGATTAAAGCTTAAGGATAACAGTATTTATTAGGATTGCTACAGTATTGTCAACTGCGTTGACTTATAAATTTTATTCAGTAATATGGGTTAACCCAACTGTATTCCTTGGTAGAGAGAATAGTTGTAAGTANTTGACTTATAAATTTTATTCAGTAATATGGGTTAACCCAACTGTATTCCTTGGTAGAGAGAATAGTTGTAAGTACTAACTCAAACCAAATAGCATTGAGCCCTCGGCGGGATTCACATACATTTATTACAGTTTTCCAAACAAACATCATAAAATTGGAATCGTGTGCGGAAGTCATTAAATTGTACTATGATTTAGTCAGCGAACGACATGTCGTCATCAGATTTCGATCTACACAGATACTGCTATCAAACGAATTTTCTAATCTTAGATCAGGATTTTGGGTAAAGTTGATTAATTCCATCTTTCTTTCAATTAGTCTATCACGAATCCAATATTTCTCTTCATACTTTTGAGTTTTGACTTCTGTATCATTTAAAACAAGTTGCCTGCATTTATTTCGTCTTTGATTTTGAGAGACCAGGTTTCATTACAGTAAAGTTTGTTGTACCTTGTGTCCCGGAAATGTTTAACGTGACGCTAATAGTACTCACTCACGTTGAGCTGCTATGTCATTGCATCTCAGGAATAGGCGCAGAGACGCTCACCAGTAGAGCATAAAGGTTCGAAAAAAATTCTTAGGTTCTAACCTCGAACTTTTTCGAACTTCGATGCTAAAGGTCCGAACCTTAGTTCGAACCTTTGGTCGCACTTTTCCTCTAATAAAGAAATCAGCATATGAACCTTCTTTAACAAAGTGAATTACAAAATTTTATTGAAGTTTGGCAGATTATGTTGCAGATGTGTCTTGCCGAAGAAAACGCTTTCTGATTCTACGCTAGTTGGTGGTGTATTCAGATAATTGATCCATTCGTTTTCAAAACAGTTTTCCAGTCGGAAAAGTTACATTTCGCATGTTGTATCTTGTAATTCGATCAAAATAATTCCACAATGATTGTGGGATTTCAGGTAGGTTTAAGAAATTTGGTGAATTTTTGTATTTCCCTATAACCACTGAGATGCTTCCCGAAGCCATAACACATTAGAACTATTGATTTCACGGTTAGCCATTAGCCGGACGAAAACATTTGTCCGGCTGACTAGCTTAACTGGCCGGTCTGGACGATCTGGACGATTTTTATCTAAAACGCCACAAATACATGCGCAGAGGTCGATTGTCTCAATTTTCCAAAGTTATTATAGATTTTCCTAATTCTTTCCTTACCTCCTTACTTATAAATCCAAATTTAACTAGGTTATCCCAGTGAATATGGACGAAGTAATTTCCAGTATAGTTAGCTAATCTGAAAATAACAAATTTAAAAGTATTTCGGAAACAGTTTGACATGGACCATAATGACCGTACATAATAATTTACTAAACGGAATAATAAATAATTTTTTGTTAGTTTTTTAAATAGAATTTTAAAAAAAACTTAATTTTTGTTATAGTTTTTGAAATCCGTTAGGCAGATAGACCCGAACACCAATTTCAAACATTTTAAGCGCAATCACATTGCCGCCTTTGTAATTCGACCGCAGTGAAATGGCTATTGTGCTACGAAAACAAACTTAAGTTACTCTAATTTATTGAAGCTATACTCAATTATTTAATGAAAATTTTTTCGTCCAAATCGTCCACTGAACGCAATTTTTAATCGTCCAGATCGTCCGGACGACAGCCAGATCGTCCTGATCATCCGGACAATTTCATCCGGTTGTTCCAACCCTGATTGATTTGTTATGTGAATCGAGNGCCAGATCGTCCTGATCATCCGGACAATTTCATCCGGTTGTTCCAACCCTGATTGATTTGTTATGTGAATCGAGAAAACAATAGGAAAAAATTAATTTTTGAAAGTTCCGAAATGTTCTACCACAATTTTTTGAATGGGAACTCATTCCCTACTAGTGCGGTAAATGTCAGGTAAGATTATTTTTAGTAAAAAGGTTCGAACCTNTTGAATGGGAACTCATTCCCTACTAGTGCGGTAAATGTCAGGTAAGATTATTTTTAGTAAAAAGGTTCGAACCTCTGAAGAAAAGGTTCGAACCCCGAGCCTTTAAATATGGAGTGACCGTTCGAACTAAAGTTCGAATCTTTATGCTCTACTCACCAGTGGCGCTAGTGAAATTGCACACTAGCGCCTGCCTAGTGAGAGAAAGAAACAAGAATGATGTTCATCTTCTCCGTTTATCAACATTGAGTTTCTAATTTTTTGCAAAAAATTTGCTTTAATAGAACGATTCTTAATTAACCATAGTAAGTGACTTTCAAAGTAATTCTACAGTGTGTTGCACAAACCATATCTTACTCCATTTTTTGGATGATTTAGCCCAAGTTTGATGTTTAAAATAACAACTTTTTTTCAAAAAGTGGCAATTCGAATTGGAAATATTCTGCAAAAAAAAAACAGAAGTAAAAAATTCTATAAGATTCTCACAAAGTTAAGTGAAAAGGAAAAAGAAAGCAGAAAAAATTGTTGCAAAATTATATCGAACTTCACTTTTCAATGAGTTTTTGTAATAAACTTAAGGAAACTTTTTCTGAATATTACTCTATTTGACTTTCTTTCAGATATTCTACTCAAATTTTGTATAAAAAATAACAAGAAAATACTCAATTTCACATTTAGGACATAAAACGTCAAATAAAAGTAGTAACCAACTGCGAAAATAAAAAATGCTCTAGCTTCAATGCAACTTTTCTGTTCCATTTTTACAGATAAAATTTTGAAAACCACATTCACACGTCTCTACAAAGTAGAAGATTATAATCAAATGTCAATTTCAATCAGAATCTTATGGAATTTTTTATTTCTGTTGTTTCCACAATATCTCTAATTAGAATTGCCACTTTTTGCAAAAAAGAAAGTTGTTATTTTAAACATCAAATTTGGACTAATTCATCCAAAAATGGAGTGAGATATGTTTTGTGCAACACATTAATTAATATACAATTTACTTAATTGAATTATGCTCTTTAAAAACATATAACTAGTAAATTATTACACGACATTTCACCAACGTTATGTTAGTTTCGACTTTCGAGAATATGAGGATTTAAGGGAAACAATTAAGAAATAATTTTTTTTAAGATAAAGTTTTAGATATCAAAATAACAACTTGTAAAATAACATGAAGAATTTTTCCTATGTTATCATCGTCTTTTATGGTTAACTAAAACGGAATTCATGAGAAAGTATTTAAACACTGTTACTACTAATTCAGTTTGTATTAATATGACAAAGTTTGAAACAGGTCTCCTATTTTTTGTACTTGGCGAAGATGTAGGGAATAAGCACAAATTTAAACTATACGAGCATGAATACTTTAGAGGTAGAAAAACTTAGCTAAAGGTATAGTATATGCTGTATTATTTGGTGTATTGTTATACCCATAAACAGCACAAACATTTGTTGGTTTTGACATTTTTAATTAAACAATTAACAACAGCTTTATGAGTAAAACTAATTTACAATTGAGAGAAATGAATTGCGCTTTGGAGTTTTCTCTCACTTGGTATCGCACCCTTCACATCGTCTCGGAGCCTATACTGGTTTACTGAATAACTTATGATTTTGAAACTTGCATTTTTTAATTAATCATTTTTTGAATGTCTCTTTACCAACTCATCGATGCAAGTTTGCGATTGTAGAATACGCATTACTTTCATAAAAGCGATGACAGATTTGTCTGATTACAGAGATTGTAAACGAATCAATTTGTTTTGTGTGACGATAAAGTGTATCGTTTTCAGATTTTAGTGGTAGAACTGTGGAAGACCTTTTTACCGTTGATACGTTAACACAACATGCTATAGCAGTTCCTGAGTCATAATTCTAATTCCAATTTTTTCCAGAAATTTCTTAGGTTTCACACCAAATTCCTTGTATATACTCTTCTTCAACATAATTAGAAACTGTTTCACCTTTAAAACACTGTCTTTTTGAGTTTTTTGTGGCAAGCTAAAAGTAAATCAAAGAATAAGACGTATCTGAATCGCAAACTAAGCTTTTTAGCTTCACCGCCAAAACATTTAAATGAGAAGACGCGCACATATCGAAATAAAAAACAAAAAATCTCGCGGCGAGAACTTCGAGGGCTCAATGCTATTTGGTTCGAGTACATCGTATTCCTAAGCATACCAAATAGTAATTATGGTAAGGAGCACCCGAAGGGAAAGCCCTCCGTGTAAATGATTAAATACAAAGCTGGAAGCTGGTTACTCCAACCTGTCTTATTTTGATTAACCGAGCTGGTCGCCCGAGTGCTGTGTCAACATAACAAACAGAACTTGACTTCAAAAAATCAAGATGATAAATAAATACGTGAAATTAAGATGCCAAGTGCAAAGCCAAGAATAATGCAATAAAAAGTATCGCTTTTGTCTGTCGCCAAAACTTTAAAAGCGTTCGATAGACACCCCGCACGTAATTATTCGGCAGAATATTCGGCTAGTGCACTTGTGCCGAATCCGATTATTCGTTATTCGCCCAATGGCCGAATACCACTATTCGTTACACCATTACTAATTTTGTTATTCAATGAAGTTGCCATTTAAAATTTAATTTTAGACGCATATGGGGAACACTAATTCCCGGCATATTGTAATATCGGGGTCGGTTATGCCTGGGGTAGGGTAATGACAGGACTCGCGTAATGGATAGCATATTGTAAGGTGGGGTTGGATAATGCCCGGTGTTGAGTAATGTCTGGGGTAGAGTAACGCCTGGGGCAGGGTAATGTTGAGAGTAAGGTAATGTCCGGGGTAGGGTAATGCCGGATGCATGGTAATGCAAANCGCCTGGGGCAGGGTAATGTTGAGAGTAAGGTAATGTCCGGGGTAGGGTAATGCCGGATGCATGGTAATGCAAAGTTGTCAGGCTGGTAGTATTAGTATTGTTAGGTTGTTAGCAATGTATATTCTCCAATACAAACCGGTCTCAATTAGAAACCGGTCTCGTTTTGAAGCCAGGGNGGCTGGTAGTATTAGTATTGTTAGGTTGTTAGCAATGTATATTCTCCAATACAAACCGGTCTCAATTAGAAACCGGTCTCGTTTTGAAGCCAGGGTTTCG
Organism: Holacanthella duospinosa; assembly: GCA_002738285.1. Lineage (NCBI taxonomy): Eukaryota > Metazoa > Arthropoda > Collembola > Poduromorpha > Neanuridae > Holacanthella > Holacanthella duospinosa. Next base: position 169,327 of record NIPM01000362.1, on the reverse strand, counting down.
AAGGTTCAAGCTGAAAATTGAAGCCGGTCTCTTATAAAAGCCGGTTCCTAATACAAGCCCGGGTCTTAATTGGAAACATTATGCTCTTAGCGGTATTTTCAAAATTAGATCTCACTTTTCTTTGCTGGATGGCGGTTCAGAAATTGATGTTGAACTGGGATAAGGCAGCATGGGACTTCATTTCGACTNGTTTCGAAGGTTCAAGCTGAAAATTGAAGCCGGTCTCTTATAAAAGCCGGTTCCTAATACAAGCCCGGGTCTTACTTGGAAACATTATGCTCTTAGCGGTATTTTCAAAATTAGATCTCAGTTTTCTTTGCTGGATGGCGGTTCAGAAATTGATGTTGAACTGGGATAAGGCAGCATGGGACTTCATTTCGACTNGTTTTCTTTGCTGGATGGCGGTTCAGAAATTGATGTTGAACTGGGATAAGGCAGCATGGGACTTCATTTCGACTTAAATGATTGTGAGATACTTTAAGTCATGTTGAATTAACATTGATACCAACAGGTCGGATTAGTGATGCAACCGTTTCGTTTCGTTTTGTTTTTCAGAACAAACGGAAACGAAACGAAACGAANACAGGTCGGATTAGTGATGCAACCGTTTCGTTTCGTTTTGTTTTTCAGAACAAACGGAAACGAAACGAAACGAAACGGATTAGATAAAAACGAAAACGAATCGGTATAAATGTACACAAAAACGGAAACTAAACGAACCGAAACGGAAACGAAACGAAACGAAACGGAAAACTAAAAAAATTAGGTTGAGCAAATCAATTTATAACTGCAGAATAATTATAAATATAGGTTGGATTGATCCAAAATCTACCGGTTGAATCTTACTCTGCGTCGCGAGTCAAGAAGTAATTAATTTGTAGAATAATTGCCGATTGTAGGTTTAGACAAAAAAAACTATTTCATTAAATGTTTTAGTAAATGAACAAGAATGTTGATTTCGAAAAATTTGTAGAATCTGGGTAAGTAATGCGTCAATCCACCGAAAATTTAGCGTCGATTACCGATCTGATACACATTGTTAATAGTAAAACAAACTTTTGTATGAATTTTGCAAATTAGTGCAATAAAGTTAGNACAGGTCGGATTAGTGATGCAACCGTTTCGTTTCGTTTTGTTTTTCAGAACAAACGGAAACGAAACGAAACGAATCGGAAAACGGTAAAAAAATTAGGTTGAGCAAATCAATTTATAACTGCAGAATAATTATAAATATAGGTTGGATTGATCCAAAATCTACTGGTTGAATCTTACTCTGCGTCGCGAGTCACGAAGTAATTAATTTGTAGAATAATTGCCGATTGTAGGTTTAGACAAAAAAAACTATGTCATTAAATGTTTTAGTAAATGAACTAGAATGTTGATTTCGAAAAATTTGTAGAATCTGGGTAAGTAATGCGTCAATCCACCGAAAATTTAGCGTCGATTGCCGATCTGATACACATTGTTAATAGTAAAACAAACTTTTGTATGAATTTTGCAAATTAGTGCAATAAAGTTAGCATATGGCTTATTAGCTAAAGGTACCGGTTTAGATTTGAGCGAATACGACGTGAATCGATCCATNGCATATGGCTTATTAGCTAAAGGTACCGGTTTAGATTTGAGCGAATACGACGTGAATCGATCCATAATCTTGTCTAGATTGTGGGTATGACATGTACCTTATGCTGCATTAAACTTATCGAACTTGAAATTACTTTCGTTCCGTGGTCTTTGCTAAAAAAGGAATTCTTTGCTTAAAAAANCATTAAACTTATCGAACTTGAAATTACTTTCGTTCCGTGGTCTTTGCTAAAAAAGGAATTCTTTGCTTAAAAAACAATTTTTTTTTTGGAAAAAATTACAATTTTGAATTCAATGGTTAAAAAATTACAATTTGGGATGTTCCGAATATCCTACACTAAACTTCTGCAGGATATGCTAACCGCCAAATACTGGATAATTATAGACGTCCGCGCATCTAATTTTCTAGAAAAGTGTTTTCAGAAATTTTAAGAAATGAATCAATAATTTTATTAATATTAACACATGAGTGCCGAAAAAGTCAAAGTGCTACACGTGGTGTTATAAGATGAGTCGAAGTACTGCACGTTTGCTTAAAAAGTTTTTTTGATAAAAATTATATCCAAGTTAAATTTCTGTAAGCAAATTTACTGGATATCTGATAATGGCCAACCAGGTATTATCGGATACTTGATATCCGGCATACCTGCAGGTTAAGCATTGTAAAACTTACTCAAACTCGGTATATTTAGGTTGATTGACGTATTGCTTACCCAGATTCTACAAATGTTTCGAAATAAATAGTTTTGTTTATATTTTTATCATTTACTCCAACGTTTAATGAAATATTTATCTAAACCATTTATCGTTAATTATTTCTAAAATTAATTACCTCGAGACTCGTGATTCAGAGTAAGGTTCAACTAATATTGAATCTTTTGAAAACAAATCCTTTCCCAATTCCAAATCATAATTTTGCTCAAGTAAGAATAGCACCTAGGCGGGTGTCTTTGAAACATAAATAAACCTCTACTGGCGGAATAAATTGGAGAATAAGTGTAAGAAAGTGTAAGAAAGATATATCAAGTCAAGTTTTACAAGTTTTACTTTAAGAAATTTCAAATTTTTTAAAAGCCAAGATTTTCTTGTTGCACACCTACGTGACCGTTTTCCGTTTCGTTTCGTTTCGGTTCGTTTCGTTTTTTACTGCAAAACGTTAAACGAAACGAAACGAAACGAAACGGAAAATTCGTTTCATGAAAGCCTATAATCGGAAACGAAAACGAAACGAAAAACGGTCTTTCGTTTCGTTTTGAAACGAAACGGTTGCATCACTAGGTCGGATGATAAACTCATCCATTGCTTGAAAACAGGAGAACCTTGTTCTCCCGCCTTTTTAATACTTAAAGAAGCAAGGATATCAATTCAGGTTCAGATTTTGACAATAGATGAGTCTGATGCGGAGAACAAGGAGATAATGAGGCGTTGGTGGACGTACATGACAAGACGAGGAAACGATGGAATATTTAGTTAGTTCTGACTCTGAACCATAAACTCTAAGCGGTGATTAAATTATGTTATTTAAACTCCCTGATCGCTTAATAGACCACCGGGAAAATAGTATTAAAGCTCGTCTGCAAACTTATGTGCGCTCTTCGAAAGAATTGTAGCCGGTCTCTAATAATAGTCTGTCTAATAGAAGCCTTGTTTCAAAACCTGCCTGTTTGAATAAAAGCCTGGGCTTGTATTGGAGAATATACGGTATTAGTATTGTTAGGTTGTTAGTATTAGTATTGTTAGGTTGTTAGGTTGTAAATATTAGTATGGTTAGATTGTTAATATTAGTAGGTTGTTAGGATGCGCGGAGTGACGTTTAAGGCACGGGCTATCTCTTAGTGAAAAGCCCATATCAATCCATTGGCGATCTAAATATTCGAGTTATTATTTAACATGTAAATTCCATGTAAAATTTTACTGACAAAATTGGAGTTTCGGGAGAAAAATAAAAAAGTAGGTTAGAGTTAACGGATATGGTTCATCTTCGAACTTGTGCGTTCCTAGTGNAATTTAACGGGCAAAATTGGAGTTTCGGGAGAAAAATAAAAAAACTAGGTTAGAGTTAACGGATATGGTTCATCTTCCAACTTGTGCGTTCCTAGTGCGTGGGCTGTCCACTAGCGAAAACATATTCTCAATCCGTCAATTTGTTTTTGAGTTAGAGCAGCGACGGTTGGACGGATGGACAAGATAGATCTATAATGTGTTTGCAACACATAATAAACTAGAATTTATTTAAGATTGTCTCACCACAAGATCTGGAGAGATTTATGACTTTACATTTTTATGGGTGTCTTGACATTTTCTGTATTTCTTCTCAAGTTGTTCGGAGAATTGGAGCGCATGCAAGTAAATTTCTTCGTTTGCCTCGACGCAATGGCTCACCAAGTTTCCGATGTTTTGTGGCAAATGCATCGTCGCCATTCGTATCTCGCTCCGATGGTCTAGATGCGCTTCATTGTCAACAAAATGATCGGAACGCTTCATATGTTCATTTGCACTCATTCGGGGACCACGGGTCTTTNTTCATTGTCAACAAAATGATCGGAACGCTTCATATGTTCATTTGCACTCATTCGGGGACCACGGGTCTTTATTTCATCCTCAAGAATTCTATCAACTTTCGGAGATTTTGAGCAACTCGATGGTTTTCCAGTAGGACTAGGAGGTATTGACCCATGTGAACTATCCGCCAAACCACTGTTTGATTTTGATAGTCGTAAGCTAATATTTGAATTCAATTTTTCTAAAACATATGAAGAAGTTTCATGTCCCGGTAAAATCCCACCTGATTTAGAATTTATATATTTCTCGTACGCTGGTTGTGTNTATTTCATCCTCAAGAATTCTATCAACTTTCGGAGATTTTGAGCAACTCGATGGTTTTCCAGTAGGACTAGGAGATATTGACCCATGTGAACTATCCGCCAAACCACTGTTTGATTTTGATAGTCGTAAGCTAATATTTGAATTCAATTTTTCTAAAACAAATGAAGAAGTTTCATGTCCCGGTAAAATCCCACCTGATTTAGAATTTATATATTTCTCGTACGCTGGTTGTGTNAATGAAGAAGTTTCATGTCCCGGTAAAATCCCACCTGATTTAGAATTTATATATTTCTCGTACGCTGGTTGTGTAACTTTCGATAAAACGTGAGAAGGATTAATGACAATTGATACTTGTGGTGTCCTAGATGACCAACGTATAGCTAATTTTGAACCTTGATGTTCGGCTTGAGCTGACTTTTGAAATTTTATTGAATAAGTTCGACGTGATGACGACTTATGAACTGCATGAGGAATCGTTTCAAAGTCTGCTGTAGACAAAGTTCGATAAGACTTAGCAAGCTTGGATATTTTGTTTGAAAAAATTGGTTCCTGGTGAGTCGCATTAGCTGAGTGAATTATTTTTTCAGTTGCTTTGACCTTCGATGGTTTTGAGGCTTTCAAAATTGTTTTAGAAACAGTGTATTTGGTAGAATCTGATTTCAATGACGATTTAACTGGATTTGTGTGTTCGGATAATATCTCCGATTCAGATAAGAAGTTCGAGTAAGATGTCTTTTCCAAAATACTACAATGCTCGTTTCTTGATTCTGTAGCACTTTGTCTTAATTCAGACAAAATTTGCATTATTTGTGGCGAGCTGTCGTAATGACTACTCTTATCTTNTGTAGCACTTTGTCTTAATTCAGACAAAATTTGCATTATTTGTGGCGAGCTGTCGTAATGACTACTCTTATCTTTCTTCTTATTTCCTGTACTTGGGGATGATTTCGGTGACTTTTTCGAAGAACCAGACAATGCATTGCCACTTCTCAATGAAATGTGCGAAGACATATCGGCAAAAAGGAACATTTGTAGAATAGCCCCCCCCCCCCTTTCCATTTTGGAATTCAGGTAACTGATATGTTAATCGACTGGAAGCTTAGCGTAGATTACGAATCTGACTTTTATTGNTGGAATTCAGGTAACTGATATGTTAATCGACTGGAAGCTTAGCGTAGATTACGAATCTGACTTTTATTGTTGGCGGTCAAGTCAAATTTTGCAGAATTTTTGCAAATTTGTGCAAAAATTTTTTTATCTGTAGTGATTTATTCAATGGGACCTGTCCGGACCGGGTAATCCATACATCAATAGATTGAAAATTTTGTGCGAATCACGAATTTTATTTTTATTTGTGAAGGTAAAGTAAAATTTTGCAAACATTTTGCGAATTTGCGAAAAAAGATTAACTTTTTATTAAAACTTACCGAATCCATGTAACTTAATTTTGAGACTATTCTAAATCAATATCTGCTTCAATATCTGCTTCAATATCTGCTTCAATATCTGCTTNAACTTAATTTTGAGACTATTCTAAATCAATATCTGCTTCAATATCTGCTTCAATATCTGCTTCAATATCTGCTTAAAAATCAATATCCTAAACTTTTTTGAAGAATTCAAGTAGAACTTTGCAAAAGTTGCTGAACTTAAAGTGTTTAAGATATCAAGGATTATCTTTGTTTTTCGTACAGTAGTATGGGACAAAATGTTTCGCATGATGCCATGCAGTCTCAATTGTATAGGTACCGAATGCACAATCTGCAAATTCGACACTATGGTATCCGTGTTGGTCCAACTGGGGCTTGTTTCACAAAAGGATTACAATTTTACAATTACAATCAACTACAATTCACATTTACAATTCTACAAGTCACTTTTGTGTTTTACCATGGTTTCACAAATTTATTTGTAATTGTAAAATTGTAACAAAGCTTTGTAAAAAAAATTGTTACAATTACAAACGCGAATTTCTAATATTAATTAATTTGAAATTTTGTTTTGTATTATTCGTCAACCTTTTGTCATAAATTGTTCGTCGACGAATTCAATCTTTGGGCGTAGGAAGGGAGTAAGGTTAGTATTAATAAGTTTTTCAACTTCATTAATATAGTTTTAATATTTTTATCATATTTGAATCATAATTTAATCATAATTTAATCTCATTTTCCAATGAACTGATTCTAAACATTTAAAAAAAAATTTTTAGACAAATTTGGTTCCTTACCAACAAATTCATTTCCCACATGTATCCTACGCACCGTTGGTTTCATCTGATAGGCATATCATGAGCAAAACTCTGTGGCAGAAATTACAAAAGCCTGTTTGAACCAGAGAATACAACGATCAAATGTGATCCTCGACAAGGTCGGTCAAATAGAAAGTTAACACTATCTGATTGCTAAATTGGAGAAAATCAACTGACTTAATGTTGACATCTAGGTAAATATTTTGCCTGTTGCATGTTGTACGTGGAGATGTGGTTCTAAAGGATGTCAACAAGGCCATTAGCGAAGCAACAAAAGTCTATTCGGTTTGTTGATTGGTGTCCAACTGGATTCAAACTTGGGATTAATGCCCAACCTCCTTCAGTAATTACAACAATTTCAACATTATTTGAATTGATTTCTAAANTCAAACTTGGGATTAATGCCCAACCTCCTTCAGTAATTACAACAATTTCAACATTATTTGAATTGATTTCTAAAAGATATCACGTTGGTAATTGAAAATTTGATCATGGTCAAGGTTATCCCAGGTGGTGATTTATCACTACCTCGTCGAGACTGTTGTATGTTATCAAACACAACAGCAATTGTAGGAGCTTGGACAAAAATAAATCACAAGTTTGACCTAATGTATGCAAAAAG